>CM025622.2:5756291-5837520 GCA_014621495.2 Entosphenus tridentatus | reverse complement strand
CAGTCTTATACCGTTGGTTGATTCTTTTGGTTAAGTTTCTACTTTTCGTTAAGGAAAACGTTAAAGAAAACGCGAGTTGCAACAGTTGTTTTTCTCTGCTCTGCACGTTATTCGTGCATCTCCAGACGTCTTGGGAAGGTTAGGCCATCGACCTTTCGTCCATCTGGATATCTCTGACCTCTCTGTGCTCCGAAGTCTTGCCGTTTAATGGCATTCCACGTTTTTTTTTCTGGTGTGGCATGCGAGGGTTAGCGGGTTGTTTTCATTATTTTATTAAAATATATATATTTTTGGCCTAATTATTCTTAATATTAATTTTTCGAAAAAGGGGCATAGATACAACACACCCACCCCCTGAATTTGATTGTCTATCATCAGCAATATGATCGGTGATTCCCTCGCAGTCCACATTGTCACCACGACGCGCTCTACCTCATTGAAACGGGGAGCTATTAGAGGTGCGGGACTCAGAGCTTATCACGGGTTTTCTCCCCGAACCTGAGGTAAACATTAAGGTTAAAATACTAGTGAGGCGTGTTGCTGGAGGAAAAATATTGCAAAGGAGCGATTCTCACTGTCGACCAGGAGGAAGAAGGCAGCTTGGGTGTTTAGCCGAACCTCGCACGACGTCGTCGGAAGCGCCACGCCACGGTCTTTATCGTCACGTGGGCAACCTGGCCTTGCCTCGACACACTCGGAGATGTCTCCTCCACGACCAACAGCGACTCGATTCCTACAAGATAGATTCTGATTCTGAAAAGATTATGTTTCTAATACTCTCTGGATCCTGCCCTGCTTAATAAATTGTATATGATCAGTATTCCACAGGAACCTCGGATATGTTGTAGCCCAGTGACCTAAATAGGGAATTATTTTGTGAGTGCACTGATGGTGTGAATTATTTAGTGACGCAGCGTTAAGTTTGCTGTTTTAAGGCTATTGACCAAAGGTCTTGATATAGAGACTGAGTGGGACAAAGAGACAGGGACAGAGTAAGAGAGCTACAGAGACATCGTGAGACAGACATAGAGACAGTGAGCCACAGACACAGTGAGACAGACATCAAGAGAGATGCAGACATACTCAGATACAGAGTGAGACATACAGAGATTGAGCGAGACACTGAGACAGAGATCGAGTGAGAACACAGACAGTTGCACAAAAATATTGTGATACAGATACATAAAGACAGACAAGGAGACGCAGATACAGGGAGACAGAGAGGCCCAGGGAGATCAGAGATACACAACCACTCACGGAGATGATGATACAGACACATAGGGAAACAGGGTTATCCAGGAAACGGAGATATAGGAGTAACAGCAGTTAGCCCTGGTATTTCAAGTCGAACTCGACTTACCAGAGTGACAGCGATCCAGAGTCGCAGTGTAAAAATTAATCGGAATACCAGGGTATAGTGAGTCCCAGCATTATCAGTTTAACTCTGTTTACGTTGCAATCATGATGCAGTGTGACAGGGAGCAGGAAATCTCATGAATATAAATACAAAGTGACATCGCTTAGTTATATATTCGGCATAATAGTAGACCCTAGGCTGGGGTTATCAGGTTGTTTGGTACTCTTTGCCAATGTGTGTTTCCGGTCGCTCAGTCGTGTGTGCGGGTGACAGTTGCGAACATTACAGTTCAGGCCTTGGTAAAGGAATTGATAAAGATTCCGCCAGACATGCAAATGTTGGTTCCTTTGCGCTAACATTGAGATGCTGCGCTAGTTGTCACAGTTGCTCTTCGAACATTTATGTTATCAATATTTATATAACGCCTTTTACAAGGTTCTTTACAATAATGATAAAATTGCGTGTAAGATGATTTGATAGTGAAGAATTGGGTGTTTAAAAGTGGTGGTGTAGTTTTAGTGATAGTAGAACAGAGGAAGTGTTAAGAAGGGGTTGGGATAGGCCTGGTCATACCTGGGGGACAACGGAAAGCTGGGCAGAGGAAATATAATGAGGCATTGCATTGGGAAGACAAAGGGGATTGGCCAAGGGCTGGGGCCATGAGGGGCAATGCGGCCACCGCGAGTGAGTCAAACGCACGTCCGCGTACGTGCAGCAGCAGAGACTTGTCCGGGCCCACGACAAGGAAGACAGCACAGTACCAACCCGGATCACTCGCTATGGATGCGATGCTCCTCCTCCATGCCTGGTGCGCCGACACAGCAAAGACTCCCCCCAGCAAGAGCCCGACCGCAGGTCCCTTCCATCTCGGTGGCAGCATGGTCCAGTGAAGGAGCTGCCCGGCACAGGTGACGGAACTGCCCACAGGTTGTGCGGGATGGCAAGGAAGCCACGCGGTGCAAGCAACAGTACAGCCCAATGACTAACCACTGGCAGCAATGCTACCAAGAGGACGTCCAGTGGGCTTTGGAGCAGGCAGGAGACGTGGAAGGGTAGCGCAGTGCCAGTCGTAAGAAGCAGCAAAAAGCCACGCGGCATGGGCAATGGTGCGGCCCAGTGAACAACTGTTGGCAGCAGGGCTGCCAACAGGACGCCCAATAGGCACGGGGGCATCGACAAAATAACAAATAAAACAAGTAATACTAAATAAATGTGATGGAGGATGGGAAAAATACTGTGAAGAGAGAAGGAGAGTGAGGTAGAGAAGGTAAGGGACAGAGGAGGGAAAGTTGGGATTGAGAAGATGGCTGCTGCCGCCATCTTGCTAATGCCACCTCACTACTGATGGTGATGATGATCTTTCATTTGTTGCAGTCTAGTTTCTTGAAGCCAAACATGCAAAAAAAATTGCATCTGTTTGTCAGTGTGCAGACTTACATCGTTTTTGAAGGTTTTAGTCGGAATGCCATCCGGACCAAGTCCTTTGTTGTTTTTCATTGCTTTGAAGGCTTTCATAACTTCAGACCACATAGGTGCATTGCCATGTGTGTTTTGTGGAATACACTCTTTTCCTGATAGATGCCTTGTAAGTCCGCTTTACATCCTTGACCTTGTGGTCAAGGCGTCAAGCGATGCCATTTACTTCACCGAGCACACTGCTCAGGCTGATCATTTGACACACCATGCCTTACACCTGAGCACATCGCCGTCTTCGATCACGAACGCGAACACAGCTGTATAGCGCCTACACCACCCTGACAATCTGCTCTAATTTATGGCCTTATCCACTCATACCATGAAGCGGTTGCTGGCTGTACTGGAAGCTGATGCTGCAGTGTGTTAACAGCGTGGACTGTTAACTAAACGATAGCAACCAATACCAATGCCCGCCCTTCACCACTAAGTGATGGTGATGTCACCATGCGCCTGTGCCAGGCCAGGTGGACTTTGAAGCCACGTGAAGTGTCGAAGGCTCGTTGACAGGTCACGGGAGAGCCCCAAGTGCCGTGGGTTAGCTTACTGAGATGACTGGCAAATGCACCAGCTGTGCCCCCTACTGTGCCAACTTGCTGCATTTCAGCTGCCCGGCACTCTGCTCGTTGTGAGCATCGCTCCTCTGCCCTCCGGTTTTGTTGGAGGGTGACTGCCTCCAACTGCCCAGCAACGTCCTTTACGAATCTCCTCCATAGAGGCCGATCTTGACACCATTGCTACTGTGGTGCCACAGCAATGGAGCAACTCCACCGGCACTGCTATCCCCTCGCACCCCTCCACACGAATGCACGCGCACCCCCACTAAACACACACACGCACTCATGTAGGGTCTCGTGGGGGGGTCACCTGGAACCATGGGTTTTTACCTGAGGATCCCCTAGCAGGGATGTCCCACGGTTCCCCAGTGCTAGGAGATTGGCCGACCCGCCCCCCCCCCCCCCAGGCCGAATTGCATTGCGGCCCCCGTGAATTAGCATAGAATTGTATGGGCACGACGAAGCTCACTGAGCAAACCGCAATGAGAACACTCACAGCACAGGGAGATGGGGCCTCGGGGGCAAAAACAGCCAGCGAGCAGCGCATGAGAGGAAGTGTGAGGGAAATTCCTGAGTCGATTGAGGTTGTGTATTCCGTGGGACCGCCGTCCCGATCAAGCCGGTTGGGTCCGGATGGGGAGGACGGGCACGTAGACAATGGATTAGGGTGCAATGGAGAGCAACACGCCAGGTAGGGTTGGGGCATCGGTTGAAAATTGAAAAGTAGTCGGAAATTGAAAAGTATGCGTCCAAGGGACGCTGGCGAGTGCAGCTGCGACTCGACCCCAGGCAGAGACCTCTCGTGCCTTCGTCCCTCCAAATCCCACCGCATCCGAGTGACACTGTGAGTACGTCTGTGACGTGAGAAGTAGGGGGAGAGTACACCCAGGGATTGAAAAGAGATAGGCTAGGCGCTGCTCACTGAGAATTTCGCAACGGGCCACGCAGGGTGTTTTCTTTCTCTTCAGGCGCACCATTAATAAACTTTAGCACAGAAGATCCGTGTGGTGTGATTTCTGTGGGTGTGAGGAAAGTGTCGGCGTAGTGTGTAATTCGAGCGTGTGTGTGAGGCAGCGTGGGTAGCAATTAATTAACGTCTCCCGTGTCCGTGTAACTGCGTGATCAATAGGGCGAGGGAAGGGTGATTTAAAACCTGTTCACACGCGTGTTTACACAGCGCGTATTACGCAGTGTGTTTACGTAGCGACGATCGTATCAACGGTGGGGTGCGCAAAAATTGTTATCAATACAGCCGCCATTTTTCCCGCATGTCCGTGCCTGCATGCGTGTTTGCAAAGCCGACCCCACGGGAGGGGGGAAGGGCGCGTGCATATTCATATGGCTATTTTTAGCGTGAGCCGTGGTGAGCAACTTGCACCGGTACGTGCGTGCACGCAGCCACCTCCACATTTGTGGTAGTGTACGTGGGGAGTGTGTGGAATAAATCCAGGCGGTGGTGAGCCAGTCACTAGCCATGTCCCTCAGAGAAGATGCTGGTGTGAGGAATCCGATCACCCAATCGGCGGCAGCCCCGCGAGAAGGGGTGGAGGAGGAGGGGGGGGGGGAGAAAGAGGGGGGCGTCAGCCCCCACATAATGGTGTCAGAGGTGGTACGACCCCCCACACCTCCAAGGGAGAAAGGCGCCCCACCCCAAGCTAAGGTAAGATGGGTATTCACCGGGCAAGGCATTCTGTCATGGAAGTCGTTTGCCCGCAACCTCACATACGCGAAAGATATTAACAGCTGGACGGACGCGCAAGCATTAGAGCAGCTGAATATGCATTTGGATGGGTGGGCAGCCGACTTTGTAGAAGCGCTACCCGCTAGCGCGCAAGCACAGTGGGGTGAACTAATAGACTGACTCAACCAACGTTTCGGCACGCGTAACCAGAAGCAGGCGAAGGCGGCATTAGATGCGCACAGCCACCAGCCCGGCAAGAACCTCCGCAACTATGCCGAGGACATGCGCTCGCTAATGCAGAGCGCACGTCCAGGGTACGCTGCAGAAATCATTGAGGACCTCGCCGCCGAGAAGGTCCAGCGATATCTGGCTGGCACCTCGTGGTGGCAGCCCGATGTAAGCTGCGCACACCTCCCACTTAATGCTCTTGTTGAGCACGCACGTGCATATGTGAGACTCGCTAATGAGCGTGTGCAGTTCCAAGGGCTGGGACGGGAGTGTGCCATCGCGAGCCTTCTTCCAGAAGAGGAAGAGGAGGAAGAGGAGCTTGCCAGGATGGTAAGGGGTGGGGGGGACGAGGGAGCCTCCGGGACGCCGTGAGACAACCCCGGGATGGGTAGCCGGGATACAGACTGGCATAGGGGATATAGCAGGCCAGGTGACCCGAGTAGGCGAGGGTGTGACCCAAGTACGCGGGGAGGTGACCCAAGTACGCGGGGAGGTGAACCGAAATATGGACAAGTTACGATCCATAGTGGAGACAGTCCAGGCCAAGGTAGGGGGGCTAAACGGGTGGGTGTCCCAATTAGAGCCAGAGTTTGGGCAGATGCGTATGGGGAGGGGAAGAGGGAGTGGGCAGGGGGCCTCCTATAGAGCCGCCACCCTCCCCCGGGCGTATTATCTATGCGACCGTCGGGGGCATCTCGTGAGAGACTGTCCCCAGATCGCCCGCGCGAGACACACGCCAGGGTTAAATGCCAACGCCCTCTAGAGAGTGGACCATCTAGGGGTGCAATCGACGCGGTCCCGACACAACTAGACGATAATAATAATGGTGAGCGAGTGACCTCTACGCAGATGCCAACAACAACACGCGGCAACTGCAGGCGACTGGCTGTGGGAGCTGGTGGCAGGACAGGTAAATGGGCGGCGTACCCAGATTCTGCTGGACACGGGGGCGGTAGCCTCGCTCGTGAGCGCTGCACACTGCAACGTGGTCGGGGTTGATGTGGGCCGCTTACAGGCCCCAGACCATGCGCTGCACACTGCAAGCAGAGCTGGGATGGGACTGCTGGGGAGGGTCACCCTGGAGGTCCGTCTCGGGCACCAAATGTGTGACCAAGAATTGTACGTGTCGAGCGTGTTGTGCCATGAGTGTATTGCAGGTACCGACCTCCTGGAAAAGTTGAGGCTCAATGTACAGCCCCGCCAGCGATGCGCAACCGTGGAAGGCAGTGGGGAGCGGATTCCGTTCCTGGGACAAGAGCTGGATCACCCCCGCTTCACACCCGTGGCCGCTACCCTGGTGTCGACCATCACCATCGGGCCGCTCGCGGAGATGTTGGTGCCAGTGGCAACACCCTCCACCGACCCCGCACACCGAGTGAGGTAATGCTAACTCCTCACCCGGAGTTGACGGCGCAGTACGGGGTTGTGGGGTCAGCCACGCTAGTAAACGCGGACGGGGGCCGACAGTTTATGCAGATGTAATGCGGGCATAAGCGAGGTTTTGCCGCTCAGCTCTGGGCCAATCGGACGGCCCGGAGTATTGGGGGCAGGGCCCAGTAATGTGGGCGTATATGAAGGTCCACTGCCCACGTCCGGTCAAATCGAATGCCCGAAAGATCAGGGACGGAGCCTAAGGGCGGAGCCGGAGGGGCTCAAAGGGAAGGGCGTAATCTGGAAGGTTCAGAAAGGGCATGGTGGAAGGTGGAGACAGGATGACATGTGAGGGGAATATAAGGGGGATCCGGAAGAGACTTGTGGTCAGTTGACGTAGTCACGGAGTGGGACGACGTTGGGTCATGGGACGTCTCCTGCACCATCAGCCACGTGGCTGGAGACGACTTCAAGCACACCGTCAGTCAACGGTGTGCGGGAGCAGGAGGGAGTGCGACTGACGGGAAGGGCACGTGGGGCGCGCAAGAGGAACAGCCAGTCCACTGTCGGGATCGGCGGAGTGTGAGCGGCATAACAAGAATAAAAGAGAGACAGAGACCAAGCTGTGTGTCGTCAACAGCTTTTATTACACTGGAGTCATAAGCGGTTTGTGATGTCTAAGAATCTCAATAAGAAAAATCAACTCACACCTTCATCTGATGACGACGACGATCTTACTCAAGAAGTGGCGGTCCCAGGCACGGAAGGCATGGACGGGACGGCGATGGGTGACTCTGCAGGGGTGGAAGACGTCATCGCCGGAGCCGGGCCGTCTTCGTCTTCGGGCGCCGAGGACGGCTGGCGGCACGTGGCAGAGTAAATTGACTCGCTGCGGGCTGTTTTGCTGAACTTGGTGACGCTTGTCGCGCCGGCGATGGCCTCGGGACAACCACGCGGCAGGCCGCTGGATGGGGAGACTTCGAGATGGCCCGAGCCTTCTGCCATTGCGGCCTCTGCAAGGCTTCCCGCCATCACCGACATGTGGCAGGGTGCCGCCATCTTGGGCGCGGCGGCGACTAAAGAGCGGGAGGCCGCCATTTTGTCGCCGCTGCGTGGTGCAGCTACGTCTGGTGGAGGCGGCGGCGGGGGTCACAGCCACCGCCTGCTGTCTATAATATAATTCTCCGCTGGCGGGGACTGGAGTGCGTTTGCTTGGTGCTTCGAATCAGTTATCCACTCCGACGCTCTTTGATGATGCGTCCTTAAAATGATTACGCTCCATTCCGGCTGAGAAGAAGGCGACACTGCAGGGGCTTTCGACGAGATGGCGGAGGCATACGAGCCTCCATCCGATGCTCACTGCAGCTTCGTCCAATGCCAACATGCACCGGAGGAATCGCCCGTGGCCTACCGTGGCGCTCTGATTGCGCTGGCCATGGCCGCGTACCCTGACACTAAGCCCGATTTGCTGGAGCCGCGTGCTGCGCGGGGAGCGGGATCTGACACGCCCGAGGCCTCGGATATTCACTGCGGCCAACGCCTTCCTCAAATTAAAGAATTTGTCACTGGGGGCGACTGGAGTGCATTCACGTGGCGGTTCGAGTCCGCCTTCCGGTCAGTGCGATGGACGGAGGCAGAAGCGCTGGAGGTTCTGCCCACACTCTTGGACGACGTCTCCATGGCAGTCTTCTGCTCCATCCCAGCGAGTAAGAAGAAGACGCTGCGTGACGCTTTCACGGAAATGGCGGAGTTCTATGAGCCACCGACGGCGGCTACCAGGAAATGTATGCAGCGACGTCGAGGAGCGGAAGAATCACCCTTGGCATATCGTGGGGCGCTGTTGGCGCTTGCCATGGCCGCCTACCCCGATTCTTCAGCCGATCTCCTGGATCCTCTCATCCTTTCTAGGATGATTGAGTTGTCCCAGGAACTTAACATATCATTGCCCGTGTGCGGCCACGAACCGTTAACGTCTCGATGGGCGGTGCGCTGTTTGGACGCCAAGTTCAACCTCAAATGCGACCGACCGCCGGGCGGCGGCCACATGTTTCAAGTGTGGCCGAAGAGGCCATTTCGCCCGGGATTGTCGGTGCCGACTCCAACCTCCTCAGCTCCTGTCGGGCCGACTTCCATCTCCTCCACCGGACGCGGATCCACGGCACCCTCGGGCAAGTCGGCACACATAGGACACCCGGCAGGTCTTGACACCTCACGCATCCACTCACACCCATGTTTGCACTCCTGAAGGAAATTGTGGGTCACCTGGGTCGATGCCGCACTCGGTTACACAATGGAAAAAATTGGCTCGAAGGATGGTGGCAGCCGCGTCGGTGTCCTCGACGGTACGGGGTACTATTGATGGGATCGATGTTATTTTTCATCTCCTGTCCATTCCTACATTACGGATCCAACCGGCTAACGATGCATGCGTTGCTGCGAATGGAGGTAGCATGGGTATTTTGGGACGAGTGGATGTGTACTAAACCTTCTCGAGACGGCTCTTGGAATCAGTCCTTTATTTTCCACTTCCACAGTTACACTCACACTCCCCGTTGCTGACATACAACGGGAAGCGGGTAGACCGTCAGTTAAGTCGCACGCCACGCGGCACCCAGAGCCCCGTACGTGCATGGCTCCTGCTCTCTTCGTTCCCAGGTCTGCTCCCGACTCCCCCCGCTTCTCCCCCTTTTAACCCCTGGGTCACGTGGTACCCCTAAGCCAATCCTCAGTGGTCAGCGTCGAACATTCCAAATCATTCCTCGTCAACTCCCGGGACCACGCCTCTTATCCGGCTTCCCATTAGCTGAGGCCGAGATCGGCCAAGCCAATCACCTTAGCTAACATGCCTTGATCACGCCGAGGCCATGCACCCAAACTCTCCCCTCATTGGCTACACAGCGGGACCGGCAGCCAATCACCACGTGAGCCCTACATGGCTCTCATTACAGATGTACGCTCTCTCGACTGCCGCATGGTTCCGCCTGCGCGTGTGCCTCGGGCACAAATTGGTGCACGCGACCCCCTTAGCCACTTCGGCCTGTCATGTCCGCTGTGGATAAGTCCACCGACTCGACCTGTCCTGAGCCGGCTGATTGCGTTTTAAACTTGCCGCGTTCCGTTTGGGTCCGCGAACAATTGTTGGATGATTCGCTTGCAGCTTTGCGGGGTCAGGCGAGCAAGTCTAAGGGGTGCCCGTCGCTGGATGGGGTGAATGGGGCGGCTCTCCGGGATGGATTATGTGGAGGGATGATTTGCGGGGCCGTTGGCGCCTGGTCGTTCCGTTGCCGCCTGGTCGTTCCGTTGCCATTGCAGGTTCTGCACGCTGAAAAGTTGTTGCATCTTGGTGTGCAAAAGACCTTGTTGACGTTGCAATGTGATTATTTTTGGCACGGAATGACGACTGACGTCGTCGAATACATTCGTACATGATCCGAATGCGCTCGTCGGAAACCGCCTAAACAGCCTTATGTTCCTCCTTTGCAATCGATTAAAGTGACGCGGGTTAACGAGTTGGTGGCATTGGATATTCTTGGGCCGTTTCCTCCATCCGCTCGGGGGAACAAGTTCTTGTTGGTAGGAGTGGAATCTTTTTTGTGATGGGCAATGGCTTGGCCCTTGCTCGACCAGTCGGCGTCGTCCATGGATGCATTTTTATACGGATACGTGATGGACAAGGGGGCGCCAGAACGATTGCTCACAGACCAGGGCCGCAACTTTTCTTCCAACCTGTTGCAGGACATGTGCGACGCTTTGGGCACTAAGAAGGTCCGCAAACGGATGGGATGGTTGAGCGGTTGAACCGGACCCTGTCGGCCATGCTCTGCCATATGGTTAGCAAGAAGCAGGCCGATTGGGATTTGCATATTCCTGGAGTGCTCTCTGCTTACCGGATTGCACTGCATGCGTCCATGAGGTATTCGCCCTTTTTTTTAATGTACGGTCGCGAGAATGTGCTGCCTGTTGATGTACAGTTCGACACACGTGCGAAAGGTGCTGTGAAATCCCTTCCCGAGTATATTCACGACTCTGTTCGTCGTGTTGCGGAAGCGCGGGATGCGGCCCGGTTGCCTACGGCCAAGACCCAGGCCCGGAACGAACGGTGTGCCCGGCGCTCCCATCATGCGTCGCCTTGGTGTGTGGGGGACCTGGCCTGGCTCCACTACCCACAGGTGCCGGTGGGGACCTCCCCTAAATTACACAAGCCCTGGAAAGGTCCGGTGGTATTGATTGATGTTCCTAGTCCCCAGTCCGCATGCGTCCGGTTGGGGTCGCGCCGTTGATATGTCCACACGTCCCGATTGAAGCCCTACGTAGCCCCTCGTGTCGATGCGTCATCACCTAAAGTTGCCTTGACGGTGTCTGATGCATCCTACGCGCCACCATCCTTGCTTGTTCAACCTTCGAGCGCACCTGTCGTGCCTCCCGTAGGCGTGCCACCAGTGATTTTACCGGAGACAAGGGATTCTGCACCGGACGGGCCTCCACCAGCGATGGAAGATCTTGAGTCCATCGCTCTTCAACCCCCGCCGAGGTTGCGGTTTGAAGGAGCTCCGATTCCCGCCCTCCCTGATGCACAAGATTCTGCAACGGACGGGCCTCCACCAGCGGCGGAAGATTCTGGTTCCGCCGCTCTTCCAACACCATCCAGATTGCAGTCTGCGAGGGCGCCAGCTCTTGTGAGGGACGGGTCGGCGTTCCGTACTAGATCCAAATCCCTTCCCTTTCGTTGATCGTTGTTGTTATTATTGTATTGTTCCGTTCTATCTATTCGGGTTCGTGGTGGTTACTCTGTTGCTCGCATTATGTCTGGTCCTGATTCAGCCGGGACGGCTGGTCTTTTACACCGGGGGGGGGGGGGGGGGAGGTAATGCGAGCGTAAGCGAGGTTTTGCCGCTCAGCTCTGGGCCAATCGGACGGCCCGGAGTATTGGGGGTGGGTCCCAGTAATGTGGGCATATGGGAAGGTCCGCCGCCCACCTCCGGTCCAATCAGATGCCCAGAAGAACAGGGGCAGAGCCTAAGGGTGGAGCCGGAGGGGCGCGAAGCAAAGGGCATAATCTGGAAGGTTCGGAAAGGGCGTGGTGGAAGGTGGAGACAGGATGACGTGTGAGGGGAATATAAGGGGCATCCGGAAGAGACTCGTGGTCAGTTGGCGTAGTCACGGAGTGGGACGACGTTGGGTCGTGTGACGTCTCCTGCGCCATTAGCCACATGGCTGGAGACAACTCCAAGCACACCGTTAGCCAACGGTGTGCGGGAGCAGGAGGGAGTGCGACTGACGGGATGGGCGCGCGGGGAGTGCAAGAGGAACAGCCGGTCCACTGTCGGGATCGGCAGAGTGTGAGCGGCATAACAAGAATAAAAGAGAGACGGAGACCAAGCTGTGTGTCGTCAACATCTTTTATTACACATGTATTTAACCCCCACAGTACCCCGGAAATGCTGCGATGGCGCACCACGGTAGCCACAGTACAACCCCTGCATGCACGCCACTCTAACTACTTGGTGTTTGCCCTCTGGGCTGAGGACCCCTGCCACCCCAAGGACAACCAGGACAAAGCCTGGCGAGTTGGTCCGACTCCCAGGGCAGAGGTCGTCCCCCTGCTTGACACGCTACATGTACCCTGGGCAGATTTACCCAAGGGGGAGGCCGATCAGCTGTGCGGGTTATTGCGGGAGTACGCCATTGTGTTCAGTGAGCACGATTCGGATGTGGGCCGGACAAACCTCGTTAGGCACCAAATTGACACAGGTGCTGCCCGACCCATTAAACTCCCTGCCTACTGAGTCGGCGCACCTGAACAGGCCCAGATTAAAGAGGCAGTTGTGGATATGCTCTGCGATAACATAATCCAGCCCTCAGCGAGCCCCTGGTCTGCCCCGGTTGTACTGGTGACGAAAAAGTATGGGTCAACCTGGTTTTGCGTTGATTGCAGTTACCCTCGGCGACGCCTTCCCCATCCCCCGCATCGATGACACCTTTGACAGCCTCCCAGGGGCGTGGTATTTTTCCACCCTTGATCTAGCGTTCGGGTACTGACAGGTGGAGATGGCGGAGGCCGCATTTACCACCCCGATGGGACTGTTCGAGTTCCGAGTACTCCCGTTCGGACTCACTAACGCGCCTGCGACATTCCAGCAGTTGATGGAGTTGGTGATGCAGGGTTTGCAATGGGAACAGTGCCTAATTTACCTGGATGACGTGATAGTGTTCAGTAGGTCCCTGTCTGAGCACTGGTCCAGGTTACGGGAGGTTTTCCAACAACTGCGAGCGGCCCATCTCAAGCTCAAGCCGCATAAGTGTCATATTGCGCAGCTTGAGGTTGGGTACCTCGGACACCGCGTCAGTGAGGCAGGGGTGTGCACTACCCGGAAAAGGTACGTGCCGTAGTGAAATGGCCACGGCCGAGGAACCTGACGGAGATCAGGTCATTTATGGGGCTAGCCACTTATTATCGTCGATTTGTGAAGGGACTCAGCGAGATTGCACGCCCCATCACCAACTCATTTCCCCTAAGAACCCCTATCAGTGGACGGAGGCCTGCCAGATGGCCTTCACCACCCTCAAGGACCACCTCACCCATACCCCCACCCTGGCTTTCCCTGACTTTTCTACCGATTTTATTTTGGATACCGACACCTGCAGCAGTGGGCTGGGCGCGGTGTTGTCACAGGTGCAGGATGGGACGGAGCGGGTCATCGCATACGCCAGCCGGACCGTGAGCCGGGCCGAACTGAATTATTGCGTGACCCGTCAGGAACTGTATGCCGTGATTTTCGCGTGTAAGCAGTTCCGGCCATATTTGTATGGCAGGAAATGTCGCGTGCGCACTGACCATTATGCTCTGCGATTCCTTCTCACATTCAAGGAACCGTGGGGGCAGATGGCCCGGTGGCTGATGCAGCTGCAGGAGTATAACCTGCAAATCGAGTGCAGGGCTGGGCGGACGCACGCAAACGCGGACGCCTTGTCAAGGCGACCCGCAGTGTGTGCCGAGAAGGAGGAAGCCTGCCCATGCTTCACGGGGGGATGCTGCCGACAGGCAACAGCCCCCCTGGAGCACCCTGAGACTAACCCCCCTCCGCTGAGAGAAAGTGCCGTGTGTGCCACAGAGGTCCCTGCAGAAGGTGCCAGGGACCCAGTGGACCGCCCGGCGGGCACGGGGCCCACAACCCAGGGCCCGACTGGCCGCTCCACCCCGCCCGGTCGGATCCAAGAGGACGTGGTCTGTGTGTTCCCGGTCCTGGATGACGAGCAGCTGAGAGAGGCCCAGCAGTGGGACCCGGACCTGGTGGCGGTGGAGGCGGCCCTGCAGGAGGAAAAGGTCGCCCTGCTGGGACCCTGGAGTGGTTTGTATGCCCGGTTGTGTGTAAAGAACGGGGTGGTGCGGGAACTAACCGAAGCCGGGGAGCCAGGGTGCATCTGTGTTCCCACCCAGGTGCGGCCCCAGCTGCTATGGTTGGTGCACGACCATCCGCTCGGGGGCCATGATTGGGAACAATGCACTTGGGAGACCCTGCGTCACCAGTGTCTCTGGCCTAAATTGGCAAAAGACGTGGCCGCCTGGGTACAGGGCTGCCGCGCTTGTAAGCAGTGTGAGCAGAAACCAGCGCGGCATCAGGTGTTCTGCATCAGCCGGGCGAACTAGCTAGTTGGGATCGACCTACAGGGACCATTCCCACGATCCCACTGAAGCAACTGGTATTTTCTCGTGGTGGTGGAGTATTTCACGCGCTACCCAGTGGCGGTGGCCATACCAGGTAAAACGGCCCTTGTGGTCGCCTGGACATATGTGGAGCATTACATACTTAAACATTGGATCCTTGAATGAGTCATTACTGACCAGGGTAGTGAGTTCAAGGCAGAGCTATTTCAGGCACTGTGCCGGGAGTTCAGAATCCAGAAGGACCGAACTACAACATACCACCCCCAGGCGAATGGTATGGTGGAGCGTATCAACCAGACCTTAGCCGGGAAGCGCAAACGTATGGCGGTTGCCAATCAACAGGATTGGGACGAACACCTCCCCTATGCCCTGTTCGCCTACGCCACCACGGTACACACATCTACGGGACAGACCCCTTTCCTAATGTTTGGTCGTGAGTCTCGCCTACCAGTAGATCTGTTGTTCGGCGTTCCCCCACCGCAACCGGAGGAAGGGAGCCAGCCCATGGAGCACCTGATGGGGACCCTGCAAGGGGCCCGTGGCCGGGCCTACCAACAGGGGGATCACCCGTCCGCGTGCGTGTTTACACAGCACGTTTTACGCAGTGTGTTTACGTAGCGACGATCAGATCGCATCAACGGTGGGGCGCGCATAAATTGTCATCAATACGGCTGCCGTTTTGCCCGCGTGCCCGTGCCCACGTGCGGATTTTCACAACGGATTAAAGCTGACCCCACAGGAGGGGGGAAGGGCGCGTGCATATTCATACGGCTATTTTTAGTGCGAGCCGTGGTGAGCAACCTGCACAGGTACGCGCGTGCACGCAGCCACCTCCGCATTTGGGGTAGTGTACGTGGGGAGTGTGTGGGATAACTCCAGGCGGTGGTGAGCCAGCCACTAGCCATGTCCCTTAGATAGGACGCTGGTGCGGGGAGGCTGATGACCCAATCGGCGGCAGCCTGGCTGCACATAATCCCGTACCGCATCAGTCCATCTCTTCTCCAGCCCGTGTCTTGCCGTTTAGTACCCTCTATACACCATCAGAGATGCACAACTATTCGCCACACACACACATTCCTCCTGTCAGGCGAAGGTAGCAGAAGCATGGGTTTCCCTCTGGTCATGCTTACTACTGACACTAGGGGTTTCTACACTGATGTTTTGTCATTACCCACCCAACTCCAACACTCACACACGAAGACTTGGCTTAAGTTAGAAATGAAATGTATTGTTCATGATACTCATCATTCGTTCGGACTTGCAACTTTCAAGACGACCTCATCAGGACAAGCGATCCCTGGGAATTCTGCAGCTGCACTGACTTGCCCAACCCTTTGCTGTTAGCCGTGACTCTGATCCTGAACAAGAAATCTCTCGGGGACTTTGCTCCAGCACTGGCTCACACAAATGCTCACAGTGTCTGTGTCTCTGCTGCACGTCACAATGAGTGCACATCATGGACAGGTCTAAGTGCGATAAAGGAGACAACCTTCCAGGTATGATCGGTTTGTGGGCTTTGAGGCAAAATAGGACATTTCCCTTCAGGGATCCCTTTTACTCTATCCTTAGTCCTGACCCAAACCTGCCCATCAATTTGCATTTGAGAACCCAATCCCTTCAAACTGGTGGCTTCCCTGCTATCATTAGCCCCACCTCCACCAACTGAGAGTTTCTCTAAATTTTCCAACGATGTCTGTCCATATTTGGAGACCAACTCTCGTTAAGACGAACAACTCCCTCGCTATCTGGGATTAGCTCGGCCTCTTTTTAAACCATTGCTCGGCCACAATGTTCTAACCGCCCCTCCTCCTATCTCTTGTTCTAACGTTGCCTTTCCAATGCATAACAATATATAAAACCCTACATAGCTGCCAAATTCCCTCGGGAGTGGTCCGACAAAGGGCTTACCCCTTGCATTTAACATGGGGAATGGGTGCTCTCTCTTACCTCCACTTGCCCGTATAACTTTGGCATTTCTCTCGACCCCGAAGGAAGCCATTGGCTGAGGTCGCTCGCTCAGCTAACTGGAGAGAAACATCTGTGGTGGAGCGTTTTGACTCCAGAGTCTACAGCTCGACACTTCCGATGAGCACTCACGGCTGTCTACGTGCGGTGCGAAAGAAGTTCAACATACACTTGGGCTCTTGTGTGTGCAGTGGCTTATGGGTGAGAGCGTTATGTGGGGTACGTCGCCACCAGACGCTACGCGTGTTGCATGTAGGATATTCGCAAACAAAATCTAGTAACTCGCTACAAATATCAGATGGTCACTGAGCTGTTCAACGCCAATATTGGTGGATGGCGCTGGAAGTCGCGATGAGACACATACATATATACATCAATTCGCAGAGACGCACGGACATATGCACATGTGTATGTATGCATGCGCACGCATACCTAGCGCACATATCTACGGTTTACATAACAAACAAAGCTCCCCCATGTAGCCTACAGAGGCTGGTGGGTCAAATGCTGTCCACGAACACCACGCCCGGTCGCTTGTCTCCCCGGTACTGATTTTTTACATGCTGAATCGTTTTCTCATTTAAGGCTGAGTCGATCTAGGGTAGTCCGAGGACCTGGTCCAGATATTCGCTATTGGTGTTGGCCGTGAGTGAGGAGTCTAAATTGAACATAGATTCGTAGCACAATGTGCTAACCACGATGCCACTGCTCCCCAAAAGATGCACGCACACCCGCACGCACGCAACCCAATTGTCTTGCAGGGTTAACGCTATTTAATCATCAATCTTGAAGAATGTAGTCAATGCATGATGCAGACGAAGTGGATGTGTGATATACAGAGACACTGCGAGGGAGTGTGGTGGGGAGGGCGAAAATAACAATAGAATGCTGTGCTTTCTCTGGGAGGCATGAGGGCTAATGTATGGCCAGCTTTTGTGTATGTGTGGTGCATGAGCTGAGCGGTAGTGGGGAGGATGTGTGTGAGAGTGTATGAGGGGTGGTGTGGTCGTGTAGCAGTTAGCGTGCATCGCTACGAACCCGGCGACCCGAGTTGGATTCCCGCTCACGACCAACATCAGTGACGATTATCTGAACCGGTCCGGGGCCTCCCCTAGGTCAATTCAGCCTCAAATGAGTACCTGGTGCGGTGTGTAAAAACAACGCTACTGGAGAGACTAAGGCCCCAACAGTCTATTAATATCCATAATAGAGGTTTTTACGTTAGATCGCGTAGATATATAAATGTGTCGTTAAAACCTGCGACCACCCGACACAGCCAACTAGCAAGGTTTGTAACGTAAAGAGAACGTGCCAATCCGTCACTAGAACAGCACACCGGTGTGTTGGAGCCAAGCCACAACGATTACAATCTGAGTACGATGTTTCGCCAGTAATTACAACTAGCTTTATCAGGCGACAGCCAGATTTGTGGAGAAGTCTTCATGTTTCGTTCCTTAAACAGTGAGGGAAAAAAGTTTTTTATCACCTGCTGATTTTGTACGTTTGCCCACTGATAAAAAAATGATCAGTCTAGAATTGTTTATGGTAGGTTTATTTTAACAGTGAGAGACAGAATAACAACAACAAAATCCAGAAAAACGCATGTCAAAAATGTTATAAAATTATTTGCATTTTAATGAGGGAAATAAGTATTTGACCCCCTCTCAATCAGAAATATTTCTGGCTCCCAGGTGTCTTTAATACAGGTAACGAGCTGAGATTAGGAGCATACTCTTAAAGGGAGTGCTCCTAATCTCAGCTTGTTACCTGTATAAAAGACACCTGTTCACAGAAGCAATCAATCAATCAAGATTCCAAACTCTCCACCATGGCCAAGACCAAAGAGCTCTCCAAGGATGTCAGGGACAATATTGTAGACCTACACAAGGCTGGAATGGGCTACAAGACCATCGCCAAGCAGCTTGGTGAGAAGGTGACAACAGTTGGTGCGATTATTAGCAAATGGAAGAAACACAAAAGAACTGTCAATCTCCCTCGGCCTAGGGCTCCATGCAAGATCTCACCTCGTGGAGTTGCAATGATCATGAGAACGGTGAGGAATCAGATGAGAACTACACGGGAGGATCTTGTCAATGATCTCAAGGCAGCTGGGACCATAGTCACCAAGAAAACAATTGGTAACACACTACGCCGTGAAGGACTGACATTCTGCAGCGCCCGCAAGGTCCCCCTGCTCAAGAAAACACATATACATGCCCGTCTGAAGTTTGCCAATGAACATCTGAATGATTCAGAGGACAACTGGGTGAAAGTGTTGTGGTCAGATGAGACCAAAATGGAGCTCTTTTGGCATCAACTCAACTCGCCGTGTTTGGAGGAGGAGGAATGCTGCCTATGACCCCAAGAACACCATCCCCACCGTCGAACATGGAGGTGGAAACTTTATACTTTGGGGGTGTTTTTCTGCTAAGGGGACAGGACAACTTCACCGCATCAAAGGGACGATGGACGGGGCCATGTACCTTCAAATCTTGGGTGAGAACCTCCTTCCCTCAGCCAGGGCATTGAAATGGGTCGTGGATGGGTATTCCAGCATGACAATGACCCAAAACACACGGCCAAGGCAACAAAGGAGTGGCTCAAGAAGAAGCGCATTAACGTCCTGGAGTGGCCTAGCCAGTCTCCAGACCTTAATCTGTGGAGGGAGCTGAAGGTTCGAGTTGCTAAACGTCAGCCTCGAAACCTTAATGACTTGGAGAAGATCTGCAAAGAGGAGTGGGACAAAATCCCTCCTGAGATGTGTGCAAACCTGGTGGCCAACTACAAGAAACGTCTGACCTCTGTGATTGCCAACAAGGTGTTTGCCACCAAGTACGAAGTCATGTTTTGCAGAGGGGTCAAATACTTATTTCCCTCATTAAAATGCAAATCAATTTATAACATTTTTGACATGCGTTTCTCTGGATTTTTTGTTGTTATTCTGTCTTTCACTGTTCAAATAAACCTACCATTAAAATTATAGACTGATCATTTCTTTGTCAGTGGGCAAACGTACAAAATCAGCAGGGGATCACATACTTTTTTCCCTCACTGTATAGAGGCGTAGATGTAGTGACCACGCTTCTGTGCTCTTGCGCAATGTGGGGGTGGGGGGGGATTACTGAGGCAACGTACATTATGCATGTGCATCATGCGAGCCCTTTGAACTTGTCCTTCCTGTATATTGTGTTTATTAAAATATCCCTATCAACGGTAATCCCTATTGAAGTACGCTACCCTGTGTAGGCATGCATTTAAATAGTAAATGTATTTTTAATGATTCGCTTCCACGCAGCACTAAGGCGGTAGCTTTCCGAACGTTTAAAGTTATTTTGATTTCTTTAAATTTCGCTGGTTTTGCACAAAACTTAAACATTATAAAAATCAATTGAGTTTCCTTATTGGCACGCGTGTTCTGCTACTGCTGACAGTTGTATTTGGGATAATAAAATATTTATCTGATGTTCTTTTAGTCTCGTGCTGATCATTCCTCCTGTTTGCCCAACATAACATTTACCACACGTGCAGTTAATCCTGTACACACTTTCTGTTGCTAGCTTCGGTAATACATCTTTTGTACCAGATATTAATTTCTGTATTTTATGTACCGTGACAAATCTGACTTGGATTATCAGTTACTCCCGCAATGTACGGTATTTCGATAGTTTTAATTACTTGGGCAGTTTCAAATATCTTGTTAATTGTCACCTTATGAAGCGAGTTGTATTTACTGGCGAAACCTCGTACTCAGATTATAAACGTTGTGGCTTGGCTCTCCAACACACCGATGTGCTGTACTAGTGTAGTGGGTTTAAGGAGAGGCAACGCGTTTATTTAGAATAACGGTAACAGTAACAGTCTTAACACAAAGGGGTAACGGTCCCCTTGTCCGCTACCTGGGGAGGTACGACCCCCGGACGAGCGTGGCCTATCACTGGGCTCTCTCTCCTCCGGCTAAGGGTGACCTAGGGGAGGCTACACTCACCCGACCCAGCCAAGGAACGGGTCCCGACCACTGGCCCACTCGGTCCCGGCCCTTACAAGGACATCGGGCCCCAGGGTTCCCAGGGTCTCATCACTGGCCCACTCAGTCCCGGCCCTTAGAAGGAAACCGGGTCTAGGGGTTCCCAGGGTCCTAGGCTAGCTGGTCTTCTGGCTTCGGTGTTTGGACTAGCCCCAGGTCCGGCTTTTATACACCTCCCCAGGTGTGTCCGCCCCCGGCCACGTCTCCCTTCTAGAGAGTTCCATGGGGGTCTCGGGGGATCCTAGAACACCTCGCAGCCCCCCCTGCTTTTGGGCTGGGGAATGTAGCAACCCTCATGCCGGTCCAAGTTACTGCCCCTAGTGGGCCCTGTCTGCTACTGCAGGTAAGTACACGGAGCCCATTTACAGCGCAACACTTGTGACGAATTAGCATGTTCTGTTTACGTGACAACCCTTACTAGTTGGCTGTGTCAGGTGGTGGCGGGTTTTAACAACACATATTTACGCGATCTAACCCAAAAACTTCTATTATGGATGATATTGGTCATGAAAGCCTATGTGTTAAACAGTCTATTAATAGGCTATACAGGGGATCTATCTGAACCAGTCCTGGGCCTCCCCAAGGTTGACTCAACCTTGTCACTAAGAAAACAAAGGCCGCAGGCGGCGGTGCTGGCACATGTGTGCCGTGCTGGCCTTCAGATAGGTTCCCAAACAGTCTGTTAAGGGTAGAGGAAGTGTATGTGTGTGTGTGAGAGAGAGAGAGGGGGAAATGCTCTATTCGTCTGAGTTTTTGGCCTTATATCCTCCGTTTATTTGTGGAATGACGGATGTTTTCACATAGAATTGGACCCTTTCCTCGTCTTTGCAATTCGCGTGGGGCCGATTTCCACATAAACGGCTATTCTGCTGCGACTCATTTCACAATCACAGAACGGTCCAAAAGAGTCTCGGGTTCGGTTGGGAACCACCAACGGTAGTAGAAAGTTTAAAACATTGGCAGAACTCTTCTCAATTGTGGCGCGTAATAATTTGTGTTGGTGGTCGTGTTGCTGCTCCTGCCGCTAATGCAGCGTAGGCAGTGGTGCAAAAGCAAAATTAACAACTCAGCACATTCGTCAGCAACACTGTGGCCATGAGAGGGAAATATATATGGGCAACGTTTCGAGCGATAGCCCTTCCTAATAGCCCTTCATAACCCTTACGCATAACTGCAGTGATACACAGACTTTACCATGTGGTATATTACACAAAATAAACAGTGGCGTCGGTGTGGAGAAGATAAGTTACACTAAATAGGCTGACAATCCGCATCCTTCCCAAAACTGTCCCTCAACATAACTAAAATTATATTTACACGTCCCATCAACCACAGGCCCTTCTAGAAGTGCGTAGTTTCGTCTTCTTCTTTCGTGTGGCTGTTGATGGAGCTGCAGAGCAATGACTACAATTTCACATTCAGGTGGTCCATCCAGATAACAGCCTCAGAAAATAGCGGAGTGTATCATCGTTGCTGTGATATCTCCGCATTTGTGGATCGTGGCATTGCGTCGTTATATGCTGTACGGTCTGTTCTGGATGACCACAGTCGCATGCTACTGGAGAGTTTTTATTTTTCAATTTGTGCATAAGCAGATTAGCGCATCTGCAGCCATGGTTTATGCAGTGGATGCGGTTTAGGGTGGACCATGAGCTTCGTGGAAGATCAAACCCAGGTATCTTCTGCGTTGGGTCTTTCAATTTCGTCATCTTTGGATCAACACATTTAAACTTTGGACCAGTTTCAACAATCAGTATCTCCAGCAGTCCGGCTTGCGTGGTGAAGTGCCAGATGTTTATAGGAAAATACCTCTCTGGTCATCTCCCTCACCCTTCCCCTCATCTCCCCACCCTCCCTTCATCTCCCACCCCTCCCCTTATCTCTCCACCCCTCATCCCCCTCACCCCTCCCCTCATCTCCCCACCCCTCCCCTCATCTCCTCAACCGTCCCCTCATTTCTCCACGTTCCTCCCATTCCCCTCTCCTCCCTCCTCCAATCTCCCCACCTCTTCCCCCATCTCCCCACCCCTAAACTCACCCCCGCCTCCCAGGGACGTGGCGTGGTACCGTGACGGATCCGGCCATTTAATAACAAAGCCGCCTCGCGCTCACCGCGCGCACAGATTTAGTGTCGCGTGCTACGCGGCATTGATTATAGACAACAGAGCGCCGGGCGGGTACACACATACAAACACACACACGTGTGCGTGCCAGAGTGTCTATGTACGTATGTGCCTGAGTGTGTGCATTTAAAGAGCACCTGGCCTGGCACAAGCGCCGTGGTGACGTGACGGCTGTTGCTGTGCATCTCTCGGTCATCTCAGTTAACCCATAGCACCTGGGTCTGTTCCGTGACCTGTCTACGAGCCTTCGACACTTAACATTGCCTCAAAGTGCACCTAACCTGGCACAAAGCACTGCGGTGACGTCACTGCCACTTCGTAGCAAATGGCGGCTGTTCTTGTGTGTGGGAGCCGGAATGCCATAGTTAGCGCGCTGCGCTACGAACCTGTTGACCCGAATTCAATTCCCGCTCACGGCCAACACCAGTGACGATTTTCTGAACCAGGCCCAGGCCTCCCCTAGGTCGACTTAGCCTCAAATAAGTACATGCTATGAGGCAGCCGGACGTGTTGCTGCCCATCCATCCCTTGTGTGCCGTGCCGGCCTTTGCTAGCAGCACTTGCCCCAACAGTCTCTTAAGGCTATAGGGGGGATCTTTGTGTATGAGTACCTGAGTGTCTTTGTATGTATGCCTGTGTCAGAGCAATTGCCTATTCACTTTGGGGTTGCGACAGGCATGTCCTGTGGCTCCTATATTATTTCACATATTTTTTAAGATATTCTAGAAGTTTTCCATGACTGTACCAGAGGAATTTCCATCAGGTAGACACAATGGGAAGCTGATTGATGCCCGAGTGTGGTAAAGGGATGGCTCCTTATTGCTAAACCATGTTATGTATGCTGATGACCTGGTAATTGCTGCTCACTGTAAGGAGCTGGAGACTGCTGCTGAACCTTGAGTGTGCCACTTAGAGATGGGGCCTTACCATCAGCCCCACCAAATCTAAGCGTCTACGGGGGTATTTTATGCCATCGAATTCTCCCCTCCCTCCACTCCACATGAGTGATGGAGCAGTTGTGGAGAGAATGGATAGATTTCCGTACTTGGGCCATTAGTTTAAACCAGCAGCAGAGGTCTCCCAATCAGTCGAACAGCATTATCTTTTCATCAGCTGCGTAATGCTGTGTGGAAGCTACATAGCCAGTCGCTCCACGCGAAGCTTCGGGTCTTCTCGGCCACAGTTATGCCCTCCCTTTTCCATAGCTGTGAAACTTAGACCCCTTTAAAGGAACATTCAGGTCAAGCCTATACATAAGATCAATACTGGGATTAACCAGACTGGATTGTGTGAGGAGCTCACAGGTCCTTAAAAGATTTGGACACAGTCAAATTCGTGAGCTCCCCCGGCAGGCGAGGCTGTGTTGACTGGGTTATTTAGCCTGTATGTCCTGCCACCCGCATACCCAAACAGCCTTTGTTTCGCCGAATAGAGGGGGACTAGAGACGAGATGGAACTGACATGGTCCAGAAGGATGTGCAGTTGAGTAGACTTGCCGATGACTTGTACCAGCGAGGTCAAGATCGTTCTCTGTGGAGGAGGCTGTCGGGGCCGCTGGCCCCCGAGGTCTCTCCCTGCTGGGCGCCGATTGCAGGGGTCCCACCATTCCCCGACCCCTCGCTGGTCTGTGAACAGCTGCTGCCGCCGGGCTCATCGCTCGCGGGGTAAGGACTGTCGCCCGACGGTTCCCCTCCCTGGTTCGCACCTCCGCGAGTTCGCGAGAGGGGCATGGCTCGTCACCGGCTCCCATACGCCTGTAAACACTACGTTGCCTCTCCGCCAATCAAATGCGACGCCTCCCCTCACACAGCCCTGTGCAGCGATCACACGCTCTGAACGGGGGTCAGGGGTCGGAGGGCGAATGACGTTGCTCGCACACGCGCGACCGCCGCGAGCGGATGATAACGTTTGTTTAAAGGGACCGCGGAACCGGTGTTTACGGTGGGTGTGAGCCCTTACACCGCACAAGTCTCCACGGCGACAGACGGAGCGGGCACCCGTGGACACACCGACCACCCACGTTACGAGCGCACACACACACACCCACAGAACTACGCGCTATCACCCGCTCGTTCAAACCACACGAGGCTGCGATGGGTTATTAATGATTTTTTCTCGGTCGACTGGGATTCACTGTTGGGTCAGTAGGGATCGGCAAAACAGGCCTACACTATTACCCGAGGGTCTGTACCCGATTTGTCTTATAGGATGGACGTGGTGTTAGTTTCACTAGACTCAATCCTGACACTCTCTCTCCTCTTACTCACAGGTAGATGCTCGTCCTCGCTGCTCACCTCGACGCGTCACACGAACGTTCGAGTGGCCGTACTGGAGACCGTCCCGGGGGCTGACTTCTGGAGCAAGAGAGCGGTTTACCTCTCTGCGCCCTCCTTTTATCCTTAACCTACCTCAAAGGACGCCGATCCGAGCGCCTTCTCGGCCAATCAGGTCGCCGTACTCGTTCAGTCGCATTCCCGGTTTCCCTAACAATGGGTCCCCCGCCGATTGCGGCGCCGGCGATGGTCCGCGGGCGCCTTTGTTATACCAATCAGTCCCCCCCCCCCCCCCCGGCTTCCCCTTCGCTCGTGGCCATGGACCCCTACCTGCCTTGCCGATACGTGTATAGTTCTGGGCTGATTCCTCACCGTTCTCATGATCATTGCAACTCCACGAGGTGAGATCTTGCATGGAGCCCCAGGCCGAGGGAGATTGACAGTTCTTTTGTGTTTCTTCCATTTGCGAATAATCGCACCAACTGCTTGCCGATGGTCTTGTAGCCCATTCCAGCCTTGTGTAGGTCTACAATCTTGTCCCTGACATCCTTGGAGAGCTCTCTGGTCTTGGCCATGGTGGAGAGTTTGGAATCTGATTGATTGAATGTTTCTGTGAACAGGTGTCTTTTATACAGATGTTGAGTAGTTCCTGATGTACGTACTCGGAGACGGAGGTAAGTTAGGGGCTTTCGCCAGGGTTTATTATAGCTGTTACAATAATACACAAGGGTACACAACTCCCAGGGGCTAGGGGTTCTACTCTGAGTCCGGGTCCCTGCCGGCTAGCTCCGGTCTCTCTACAGCTACCACCAGCTTCTCCCCAGACTCACCACTCAATCCTTCTCTATCCCTGGTTCCCTCTTTACCCTGTTTACTTTACCCGTTCCCACAGTGACCCCGCTTACGTCACGGGGTATCCCTTAAATACCCTAGGAGACGTGACGTCATGTGCACTGTCCAGCGCGCGTGACCCCACGTCCCGTGAAGTCATCGCGCGCCGGACAGCGCACGCGACGCCACTACTCTCCCCTGCTCCTCTACATCACCCCCCCCCCCCCGTGAAAAAAAACAGCCGACCCGGCTGCAATCACCATTGCAAGCGGGGCCCCACACTGGACCGAAGACCGAACAAAAGTGCATGTGCCTTAAGGTAAAACCGGCTACTAGACAATTAAACATTAGGGCAGCACGGCCCCTCAAGCAGAACAGCAACAACAAAACAAAACAAATAGAGCCCGAAGGCCTCATCCGCCGGATAGCGCCGAACGGGCGCCAGGGGCTGGGCCCGCTGAACGGCCACCAAGGGCATCACCGGAGCCGCATCCCCCTCGAGCAGGTATGCGCTGCTGGCCCACTCCCCCGTGCGGCGTCTACCACCCGTGCAGGTGGTCCGTCAGCGGGCAACAGGCCCACCGCCGTGGCCTCCGGTGACCGGGGAGTTTCTGTCGGCCTCACTCGGGAGGGGCCTGGGGGCACACACACAGGCCGGACGTCACCTCCATCAACGAGACCCGGCCGGTCAGGCACGCCGGACGCATAATCAGCCGGCCGCTCCGGAATTGGGGGTGGATCCCCCAGGGTAGATGGAACATAACGTTTGAGCCGGGACGGGTGCACTATCCACTGCCGGCGACCGAACCGAATCCGGATGCATTGCGGCCGGCGGACCTCCACAACCTCCACGGGGCCCTGCCAAGGGCGATGCAATTTGGCCGATGTGCCAACGAGGACCTGGGGACAATGCAGCCACGCTTTTTGACCCGCTACCCACGGGAGGCCAGCTGCCTGGTGTTTGGGCAGCCGCTCATTAGCCGCCTGCCGGCTGGCGGAATTTTCGGCAGCGGCCTGTCGTGCCTCGCACAGCCGGTCAAGCGCGTCCTTCAAAGGGGCCGGCACCGCCGACCCCTTTCTGGAGGAGCCAACGTCCATCTGGACGTGCACCGGAGGCTCCGGTTCCCTACTGTACATCAAATAAAAAGGCGAAAATCCCGTGGAGGCATGAGGGGCCAACCGATATGCCGCCAAGACCCCCGGGACGAACAAGTCCCAGTCTGACTGGGACGTGTTCACCTGGTGGCACAGCATGGATGTAAGGGTGCGGTTCAAGCGCTCTACCATCCCGTCTGACTGGGGGTGGTAGGGCGAGGTGCGGATTTTCTTGGTGCCAAGGAGGTCACACACCTCCTTGAGCAACCTAGACGAGAAATTCCGCCCCTGGTCAGTCAACAATTGTTCCGGCGCGCCCTTGTCAAACACGTACCCCTGGACGAAGGCCTCGGTGATAGAAAAGGCCGACTGATCGACCAAAGGCATGCCATGGGCCAACGTGTGAGGTACTCAACGCCCACCAAGAGGTATTTGTGGCCCCGTTGGGATGCAGGGAATGGCCCCAAAATGTCGAGCGCCACGAGCTCATTAACGCGAGAAACCCGGATGGACTGCAGCGGGGCCCGGTCCCAGACAACTGGGGCCTTCCTCCGCGCGCAGTCGTGGCAACCCTTCAAAATCAGTGCCACGTCACCCTCAACACCCGGCCAGTAATAGTCCCGCTTAAGGGTCAATAAGGTATTGTGGTAGCCAAGGTGCATAAGCTTCTCGTGAATGGCTCGGGTTAATTTACCACGCAGGCTAGTGGGCACAACCACACAATAGCGTTCCAATTGGGCATCCCAACGCATGAAGAGTCCGTCATGCACAGCGATCACTGGGGCAGCCGACGAAGCTGAGCTCCGGGCCTTATGCCCGACGCGGCGCCATAGCTTCAGCAGAGAGGAATCCTCCTTCTGCAAGCTGGACCATACCTCCCAGGGTAGTCCAAGGCCGAAATCCGCGGGCGCCACCGCACCTGGAGGGGTGGCTGCCTCGGCTCACGCAACCAACTGGGCCGTGACGTCCCCTGGGGCCTTGCAACGGCTAGAGCCCAGGGCGCATGCACACCCGCCGCCTGCCGGCAATCGGGATAAACCGTCCGCATTTCCATGCTGTGTCCCCTTCCTGCGGATTACATCAAAGGGGTAATCCTGGATCACTTCGAGCCAGTGAGACAGCTGACCCGAGGGCTGACTAATCTTCAGCGAATATTGCAGGGCCGCGTGGTCGGTTCGGACCGTAAACAGCCTACCGTACAAATAGGGTCTATACAATTGAACAAAATAAACTATGGCCAAAAGCTCCCTCCGGGTCACACAATATCGCTGTTCCGTCGGGGACAGAACGCGACTGCCATAGGCTACCACCCTCTCAACCCCGTCGACCACCTGGGCCAGGACAGCCCCAATTCCCGTGTCGCTGGCATCGGTATCGAGCAGGAAGGGTTTCGAAAAATCCGGGTACCCCAAGGGCGGCGCATCCGCCAAGGCCGTGCGAAGCGCCGCAAAAGCCGCCTCCTCCTCCGCGCCCCAGTGAAACCTTTGGCCTTTGGCGGAAAGGGCGTGCAGTGGCTTCGCAATTGTCGCAAAATCGCGGACAAACCGGCGATAGTACGATGCGAAGCCAACGAAGCTACGCACCTCCGCGACAGATGTGGGAGTCGGCCACGTCCGGACACAAGCCGTTTTATCCGGGTCCGTGGCGACACTTGACGTGCTAACAATGTGTCCCAAATACTTCACCGATGGTTGTAGCAAGTGGCATTTCTGGGGTTTGAATTTCAAGCCAGCAGCACGCACTTTGACGAACACCGCCTCAAGGCGTTGCAAGTGCTCGCCAAACGTACTGCCAAAAACAATAACGTCATCCAAGTAGATTAGACAAGACTCCCACTGCAGCCCCGCCAAGACCATCTCCATGAGACGCTGGAAGGTGGCCGGGGCCGAATGGAGACCCATAGGAAGCCGATTGAACTCGAACAACCCCTGGGGCATGCGGAACACTGTCTTGGGTCTAGAGGCCTCATCCAGTGGCAATTGCCAGAAGCCGGAGAGCAAATCTAAAGTCGAAAAGAACCGCGCACCCGAGAGGGCGTCAAATGGATATGCATCAGCCACCGAGATCTTGTTCAATCTACAGAAATCTACGCAGAACCGGAGACTCCCATCCCGTTTCTTGACTAGCACAATGGGGGCACCCCAAGGGCTAGTAGATGGGGAGATGATGTCCGCCGCCAACATTTCGTCGACAGCCGAGCGGACATGATCTTTTTCCGCTGGGCTAAAGCGGTGGGAATTAAGTCGAATAGGGGCCGCGTCGCCCGTGTCTATGTGGTGGTCCAAAAGAGTAGTGCGACCCAGATCAAACTTACTTTGGCTGAACACATCGGTGAACCGCTCGATGAGGTCGCGGAGTTACCGACGTTCCCCGGAGGACAACGAGGCATTCTTGTCGCACAACGTGGCGATCCATGATGCGTCGGGGTCCCCCGTGCGCATCATGCCCGCCACGACCCCTCCATCTGGGGCAGCGCTCTCGGGTGGAGGAGCCGGGGTCGCGTGCGCCAGGACGGCACTGGCCGGGACTACGACCGGCACGGGTCCCGAATTGAGGACCTGCAAAAAAAGGTCCTGACCCCCCAACACGGCTGTCAAGGCGCCCACCAACCCCTTCGTCCTTGAAAAGTAGCTTGACGGGGACAGGAGGATACCCGTCTCCGTGGAGCCCATTTCGAGCGGTTTGCGCAACCTAAGGGGTAGCAGGATTTGTGACGCTGGCGGTACGGTAGCCGGCGCTTTATTCAAGGCCCGTACACCGGCGACCAAGGGAGACAGGACGGTAGGTGTTTGTAGGAATTGCAGCCGCCTCCCTGACGGCATTTCCACACAGCCCTGGTCAACGAGAATTCGGATGGGCATCCTAGACAAAAAGTCGGTCCCCAAGAGGCATGGCACTGCCAAGGTCCTGGAGACCAAAATAGGCCTGGCCAACTCAATCTCGTCAACCCGAACCAACGCTACAACGTGGCCCAAGATGCCCAAACTGCCGCCGTTCGCGGCGACACAAGCCCCGCGAACTGGCCTTAACTGACCCACGCTGTGGGGTAGCAGCCCGAAAATGGCCTCAGAAATAATGGTGGCCGACGCCCCCGTATCCACCAGGAGGCGAACGTACACCCCTTGCACATATCCTGCCACCGCTGAGGAGCCGGCAGCTACCGCCACCATCCGATGTGCAAGCGCATCCCAGTGGCGGGTCTGTCTGGGCCATTGAGGGGGTGATGATGATGGTGCACCCGACCCTTCGAGGACAACCCCATGACGATGGGCCCTAGCCCCGCTAGATGCATGAGGTGAAGGGAGCGGCCGCGCAGATGATGCATCGCGACTCGCCTGGGGCCCTGGACCCGATGCCAACGAGGGTCCGGGAGAAGGTGGAGTCCCTTTTCCAAAGGCCCCCGGGGCATTCCGGCAGCCCCGCTCAATGTGGCCCCGCTGACCACAGCGGAAGCAGGCCACCGTGGCCGCCTCCTGCGGACGGGAAGGTCCCGGCCGCCCCCGCTGCTCTGGACGGCGACCACCCGCCCCCCTTCCTCGACGATCGGGCATCGCCAGGGCCGCGAGGGTGTCCACCCCCTGAGAGGTGGCCCCCCTGTCCGGCGCCGGGACTCCTGCACACGCCGCCATCCGAGGCTGTTGGCGGAGGGAGAGGTGCACCTAAATGTTTTCGGCGACCGCCAAGGATGTGATCTGCCGATCATTGTTGATCGACAGAGCAATTCCTAGCTCCCTTGCCAGGTCAAGCAGCTTCCCCAAGGCCAAAGAATCAAGTGCCCTGCCGTACAGGTCAGGGTATGCAGCCTGCGCCAGGGCCAGGAGCGAGCAGCAGAAGGCCAGCTGCAGTTCCCCCTCCTCCCGCCGCCGCAATGAGAACTTTAGCTGCGCGCAGGACGGCGGCTCAAAAACGTTGCCATTTGGATATAGGCCGCCGGGAGCGTAGCCCGATTGGCCGGATGGATGGACTTGAAGGCCTGCAGAGCTCTTTCATCCAAGCAGGTCGGAAGTGCCGGCAAGGCCTCCTCCATGGACCAGCCGACCGACATGTATGCTGCGTCGAACCGGTCCTGGAAGGCCGACCAGTCGCCCCCTTTCGCCGTAGATGCGGCGAAGTGCGGCAGAGTTGCGGCCCTCATGGGCCACGCCGTATACGCAGCGAGGTGTGAAGGTGCCTCCGCTTTCGCGACCCACCTGTCAGCGGCGGCGTACGAAGCCACGGCGTCGTCCCGCGACGCGGCGAGGGACCACGGCGTTGCAGCTTCCACGGGCCACGCCGAAGATGCGGCAGTATAATTGGGGCCTGCAGCGGCCCCCGCGGCCCACCCCGCTGGCGCAGCGAGGTGCAGGACAGCGGCCGTAGCCGCGGAAACCTCCCGCGACGCGGCGAGGGACCACGGCATTGCAGCCTCTACGGGCCACGCCGAAGACGCGGCGGTATAATTGGGGCCTGCAGCGGCCCCCGCGGCCCACCCCGCCGGCACAGCGAGGTGCGGGACAGCGGCCGTAGCCGCGGCAACCTCCCGCGACGCGACGAGGGACCACGGCGTTGCAGCATCCACGGGCCACGCCGAAGACACGGCAGTATAATTCGGGCCTGCAGCGGCCCCCGCGGCCCACCCCGCCAGCGCAGCGAGGTGCGGGACAGCGGCCGTAGCCGTGGCAACCTCCCGCGATGCGGCGAGGTGCGGCGGCATTGCGGCCTCCCAAGGCCACACCGTAGTCGCAGCGGTGTAACACAGAGCCGCGGCGGCATCCACAACAAGGGACGCAGGCACGGCGAGGTGCAGAGCCGCGGCATCGCCGGTGGCCGGCCCCGTGAGCGCGGCGACGAGCGGAGCCGCAGCAGCACCTGCGGCCCATTCCGGCGGCACGGCGATGTACGGGGCAGCGGCGGCTGCCGCTGCCCACCCCGGCGGGCCGGCGAGGACGGCACGCGCGTACTTACCCGGGGCCCCCCCGGCGGGCGCAGCTTGATGTGGAGCCGTGTCGTCGCCGGCGGCTGGTCCCGCAGGCGCGGCATGCCGAGAAACCCCGGCCTCGTCAGTGGAGAGACGTGGCGTCGCGGTTGCCATGGCAGCCATGGCGCCGACTTGCGGCGTCTCAGCAACAATGGCCACCGTCCGCCGCGTCGCAGCCGTAGCAGCGGCCGCATACGGCTCCCGAGCCAACATGGCCGCCGTGAACTGCGTCGCAGCCAAAATGGCGGCCATTTCCGGTGGAGCGGCCGCCGGGAAAACGGCGGCGATTTCAAGGATAGCGGTTGACGGTTGCTCCCGTCCCGTGTGCGGGCCGGTTGGCTGCGTCCGCGCCTCCACCTCGGCCAACCTGACGGTGAGCTGCCCCACCGCCTGCAGGACCTGCTGCAGCAGGGCTGCATGGACGCTCTCCGTCTCTGGCGACGGCGGGGAGTGCTAGCTCACCACTCCTCTCCATGGGGACCGTCACCAGGGTCCCGGGCTCCGGAGTCGCTGCTGGATCCTCCTCTCCGCCTTCGGCACCCTCCAAGTGATGTGCCAGTGGGTTCTTACGCCGTGCGCCCGCTTGAGACATTGTGGCGACGGTGTAAACTACTGACACCAGTTGTTGAGTAGTTCCTGACGTACGTACTCGGAGACGGAGGTAAGTTAGGGGCTTTCGCCAGAGTTTATTATAGCTGTTACAATAATACACAAGGGTACACAACTCCCAGAGGCTAGGGCTTCTACTCTGAGTCCGGGTCCCTGCCGGCTAACTCCGGTCTCTCTACAGCTACCACCGGCTTCTCCCCAGACTCACCACTCGATCCCTTTCTATCCCTGGTTCCCTCTTTACCCTGTTTACTTTACCCGTTCCCACAGTGACCCCGCTTACGTCACGGGGTATCCCTTAAATACCCAAAGAGACGTGACGTCATCGCGCGCCGGACAGCGCATGCGACACCACTACTCTCCCCTACTCCTCTACACAGATAACAAGCTGAGATTAGGAGCACTCCCTTTAAGAGTGTGCTCCTAATCTCAGCTCGTTACCTGTGTAGGACTGGAGTATAGCGTGCCACGCATTCCCTTCCACTGTTGCTATGCAAGCGAGCAGAGTACAGTGGGGGGTATGTGAGGACATCGTTGTTGTTGTGGCTTTAGGTGAGTGCATCGTTAAGTGTTGAAACAGGTGTCGGGGTAGCCGGGAGGACACAGGCCAGCGGTTGGCTGAAAAGGTAATTGGTTATTAGCTGGCGTCGCTCTGGCGGCAACAACAAGGCCACGTGACACCGGGGGCCAGGGGGTGAGCGATAAGCGGGGGGTTGAGATAATTAAGGTAGATTAATTGGTGTGGGGATATAAGCCAGAGCGCAACGGAGAGACGGAAGTCTTGTCCGGGTCGGCGTCGTGGATGGAGCTGCAGCAACGGTGCCCGGGGAGTCGCAGAGCAGGCGATAGCGGAGTAAAGCGTAGAGAGACAGTGATAGCTGAATAAAGCATAGAGAGACAGTGATAGCGGAGTAAAGCATAGAGAGACAGTGGTAGCGAGAACACAGTGAGCAACCAGGGTAGCCATGCATCGGAAGGATGCAGTGTAGAGTAACCGTAGAGACGACAGACTTAGCGAGAGTGAGAGAGAGACGCGGAGCGACGCGGAGCAGTGGCGCTGTGGAGGTGGACTCTAAGAGGAAAATAAAGAGGAGAGAAAGACAACCCGAGTTCGAGTCCTACACCTGTATAAAAGACACCTGGAAGCCAGAAATCTTTCTGATTGAGAGGGGGTCAAGTACTTTTTTCCCTCATTAAAATGCAAATCAATTTATAACATTTTTGACATGCGTTTTTCTGGATTTTGTTGTTGTTATTCTGTCTCTCACTATTCAAATAAACCTACCATTAAAATTATAGACTGATAATTTCTTTGTCAGTGGGCAAACGTACAAAATCAGCAGGGGATCAAATACTTTCTTCCCTCACTGTATGTGGACAACAAAAAAGAAGTTTCTAAAGAACTGCAAATACCCTACTACCATACAATACACCGATGTGTAAAAAAAAACTAAATATAAACTACATCAATAATAATCAATGTACTCAATATACTCTCCAATAAGCTGAGCTATTATCATTAAGTAACTGGGTATACACTACACTATATAATGACTACCATATAGTAAACTTATAAAACTAAAATATAAACTACATCAATATAATCAATAAACTCAATATACTCTCCAATAAGCTACTAACAATAAGTCATTGTACATTACACTTCTATGTCGAAAAAAGAAGTGTTTTTTTCTTAACGTTAACACCACGGAAAGCGGCGAGCGTTATTCAGACGGACGAGTCCATATATGCTCGGAACGGAGGAGGGGGGAGAGAGAGAGACACAACCACGGTGCGCATCTCTGTCCTGTGCTGCGTTACAATCTATGCTATAAACTAGACTACTATACATTACAATATTATACTTTCCAATCTAAACTACACTGTATAATATCGTATACACAGCTCTAACCTTATGCATTATATTGATATGCCTCCAACTAAACTTTTTCTACATCACACGACTATACACCGTACTATACACTGCCATAGACAAATACCAACATTTAATTATACACTGCGTTACTATACACTATGTATTATTCTACAAACTCTAATGTCTACCACACAGCTGTATATTCACTATACAATTATGATACTATATATTACCGTATACATTCTATTAAACATTACACTATTATACTATTTATTATTATACAATCTACTATACGCCATATCATTAGGACGCTGTCTTTCCGACAGCCCTGTTCTTCACCTGAGGACGGCTGCTTGCGTTGTGGCCGAAACGTCGTGAGAATGTTATCGTATTATGTTTTATTTTTATTATTTTATTATTTCCCTTCTACGTGACTTTATCGAAAGAATCAAGAATATGAATCCATGCAGTCACGAAAGCTTTAAATCGAAATCAATGACGAATATATGAAGCGGTTCTGGGCCACCCTTACGTCGACTCAGCCTTCAATTAGTACCTGGAGCTGTGTATTCGTCACAACTAGGGATACAAAGGCGGCCGGGCGCACTATTAACCACACCACTATCTTGTGTGCCGTGCCGGCCTTCATAGGTCCTCGCTAACCACTTGCGCCAACAGTCTGTTAAAGGCTATACGGGGGGGGGAATCTTTGTCTTTGTTTGTGTGGGTAATTTAGTGGCTGGCGCCAAGCAGCATTGATTACAGATAGCAAAGAGTAAGGGGGATGGGGCAGATATGGCAACATCACTTGAGTGGGTGTGTGACCATGTGTGTGTGGGATGGTGTACGTGTGTGCTGGCCACCCACCCCCTTCGTATGCCGTGCTCGCTCACAGCACTTGCCCCAAGAGTCTGTCGAGGCTATGCAAGGGATTTTGTCTCTGTCTTGTAAGCATGCAGTTATGCTGTTCTATCACAAGTGCATCCGCATAACATCCTTGGGTGCATGCCAGGTCCAATTAATTACATCTAATGGACCACACAGTGGCTGAGCAGAAAATCCAAGCCTTTGTCCTTGAAAATCGTACTTGCCATAAAGCTGATCTGTCCCCTGGCCATTGGTTTTGTCGTGAGATTTGCCTGGCGTTGTTCCACCATGACAGTATGATCCACCCCCGAATCCCATCACAACCTGCAATGGTCTGGTCTCACAGATACAGTGAGGGAAAAAAGTATTTGATCCCCTGCTGATTTTGTACGTTTGCCCACTGACAAAGAAATTATCAGTCTATAATTGTAATGGTAGGTTTATTTGAACAGTGAGAGACAGAATAACAACAACAAAATCAAGAAAAACGCATGTCAAAAATTGTATAAATTGATTTGCATTTTAATGAGGGAAATAAGTATTTGACCACTTTGCAAAACATGACTTCGTACTTGGTGGCAAAACTCTTGTTGGCAATCACAGAGGTCAGACGTTTCTTGTAGTTGGCCACCAGGTTTGCACACATCTCAGGAGGGATTTTGTCCCACTCCTCTTTGCAGATCTTCTCCAAGTCATTAAGGTTTCGAGGCTGACGTTTGGCAACTCGAACCTTCAGCTCCCTCCACAGATGTTCTATGGGATTAAGGTCTGGAGACTGGCTAGGCCACTCCAGGACCTTAATGTGCTTCTTCTTGAGCCACTCCTTTGTTGCCTTGGGCGTGTGTTTTGGGTCATTGTCATGCTGGAATACCCATCCACGACCAATTTCAATGCCCTGGCTGAGGGTAGGAGGTTCTCACCAAAGATTTGACGGTACATGGCCCCGTCTATCGTCCCTTTGATGCGGTGAAGTTGTCCTGTCCCCTGAGCAGAAAAACACCCCCAAAGCATAATGTTTCCACCTCCATGTTTGACGGTGGGGATGGTGTTATTTGGGTCATAGGCAGCATTACTCCTCCTCCAAACATGGCGAGTTGAGTTGATGCCAAAGAGCTCCATTTTGGTATCATCTGATCACAACACTTTCACCCAGTTGTTCTCTGAATCATTCAGATGTTCATTGGCAAACTTCAGACGGGCATGTATATGTGCTTTCTTGAGCAGGGGGACCTTGCGGGCGCTGCAGGATTTCAGTCCTTCACGGCGTAGTGTGTTACCAACTGTTTTCTTGGTGACTATGGTCCCAGCTGCCTTGAGATCATTGACAAGATCCTCCCGTGTAGTTCTGGGCTGATTCCTCACCGTTTTCATGATCAACTCCACGAGGTGAGATATTGCATGGAGCCCCAGGCCGAGGGAGATTGACAGTTCTTTTGTGTTTCTTCCATTTGCGAATAATCGCACCAACTGTTGTCACTTTCTCGCCAAGCTGCTTGGCGATGGTCTTATAGCCCATTCCAGCCTTGTGTAGGTCTCCAATCTTGTCCCTGACATCCTTGGAGAGCCCTTTGGTCTTGGCCATGGTGGAGAGTTTGGAATCTGATTGATTGATTGCTTCTGTGAACAGGTGTCTTTTATACAGGTAACAAGCGGAAATTAGGAGCACTCCCTTTAAGAGTGTGCTCCTAATCTCAGCTCGTTACCTGTATAAAAGACACCTGGGAGCCAGAAATCTTTCTGATTGAGAGGGGGTCAAATACTTTTTCCCTCATTAAAATGCAAATCAATTTATTACATTTTTGATATGCGTTTTTCTGGATTTGTTGTTATTCTGTCTCTCACTGTTCAAATAAACCCACCATTAAAATTATAGACTGATCATTTCTTTGTCAGTGGGTAAACGTACAAAATCAGCAGGCGATCAAATACTTTTTTCCCTCATTGTATTGAACCATTGCAAATGAGACGATAGATGTCCAGGTGTGGTCAACCACGGTATGTATGCCAGTGATCTGGTCTGACAAGTTGGGGAATCTGCTGCTGAACGTTTTGCCAGACCAAAGGTGGAGCCTTACAATCAGCTGTACCAAAATAAAACAATGTCTTTGTGTCATGAGTCACTTGACCCGCTGAAGTCATGATTTAAGAGGTGGTTGCAGACACTATCGTTCTCATACCTGGCAATGTGCTCATGACCAGCTCCACTTTGGCAGCCGAGATCTTACATCACGTCATTCATCGGCTCTGTCAGTAACGTTGTGTGGAAGCTGCTTGGCCTGAATCTCCACAGGAAAGCTCCGGCTCTGCTCGGTCACAGTTATGCCCTTGCTTTATGCTTGCGAAACGTGAATTTATTCCGTAGCAATGCCTTTGCCAGCTTAACATATTCAAGCTGGGCTGTTTATGATCCGTCCTGGGTTTAATCAGGCTGGATTCCAGTGTGAGGAGCTGACAAAAATTTTGAAAGACCTGGACACAGTCCCAACAGTGAGCTCCTCCGTGTGGCAGGCGAGCCTGCATTGGCTGGGTCACGTAGCCCACATGTCCAAGCAGATTCTGTTTGGCCAGATAGAGGGGGATAACTTGCGGTACATAGTAGAGACGATGCAGGCTGATTTGTTATGATTATAATTATGGTTCATTAATGATGATGATGGACAGAGTCTATCCCAGACTGGGATTGAAGTTTTGACCTGTTCACAGTGAGTGCAGTATGCTGAGCACTGCAACACTAAGACTGATTTGTTATCATATGCGCACCTTTTTTAGTAGCTCACTGGTTACATTTCTCTTGGGCTCCAGGGGTGGTTACTCCACACGTTAATTAGGTTTAATGACCTCGAATGGACAGTCTCAACTGGGAATTAGAGCGAGGGATGGCATGATACAGCTTCTTGGCTGTGATTCACGCGTGTGTGTGAGAGTCTATATATTGTTGGGAGCTGTGGTGCAGTGGTTGACGTACTGCGCTGTGAACCCCATGTACCAAGTTTTATTCCGGCCCATGGTTAATACCAGTGACAATTATCTAAACCAGTCATGGGTCTCCCAAAGGTCGACTAAGCCTCAAATGTGTACCTGGTGTGATGTGTAAACATCGCCACAGAGAGACAAAGGCGGCCGGGCGTGGTGTTGGTCACCCACCCCCTCGTGTTCCATACCGGCCTCCATAGGTGCTCACTAACAGCACTTGCTCTAACAGCCTATGTAGGCTAGATTCGGGAATCTTCGTATTTTTTATGTTTGTGGAATATTAGGTTTTGCATTTTCACTGGCTACAGCAACCCACGCCTAAAAAATGGGAGGCTATTATTATTATGAATGTAGCCTTCACTCGGAGTTTTGGAGATCTATTAAGTGCTGCAAGGATGGTCGCTGGTTGCTGATTACAAATATAATCCTCTTGAACGCTAACAAAAAGCCACATCCAGCACCGCCACTATTATCGTCATTAAGGGGAAGAAAAACATTCTGATCTCTGACCTCCAGGATCAGGCGTACAGATTCGCTGATCAATATGAGCAGTGGGAGTCGTCCCTCAAGCGGTAGTGCAGTGGTTCGTGGTTTGCTCATTGCACCACTAACCCAATGACCTGAGTTTGGTCTGTGCCTTTCCAGGTCAACTCAGCCTAAAAATAAAGACGTAAATTGTCTGCTCCCAAAGTGAGCATAAGTGCATTGGAGACAACGATAGCCATCCGTGTCTCTGAACACACCACCTGCTCGCCTTCACTCAGGCTACCACATTCCAGAGAGGCTGCAATGGGACTCGGGGTGAGCTGACATGCCCTCCATCGAAGTCCCGCCTACTTCTGCATAACCACGCCTACTCAGCCACCAGCCCCACCGACTCCCCTGCTAACCCCTGTCACACTATTCACATAGCCCCACCCTTTGGTAATATCATGAGTTGAGCATAAGCCCAGAAACTTTAACATTTTGACAAAATCATGATTGTAACAAACGCTTTGGGACTCCAGGACAGAATTTCTGAAATCATTAGGACTGTCCCGGCTAAACCGGGACTTTTGGTAGCCTTAGATTCTGGTGTAACGCAGACGTTAAGATAATTGGTATCTGCCATCTGTGCGCGAGTGGCAAGAATTTATTTGTAACAAGGATCTTGTACCAGTATTGCGTTGCACTTTATTGCCGGATACCACGCAGTGTTGATGATAAACCTCGTGCTGACTGAGAAACAAGTCCAGGTGTGGCCTGTGGAAAGATGGTAACCCCTCCGATAGTCAACGTGCCCGATGAGATCCCTCTAAGGACCCGTAGCCCTGATACCCCCTTCAGAAATGAGGACTGGGACAAACGGCCTCCCTTATACCCCTCCTTCTATGGCCATGCGGTCATCTGCACCTCCGATTAGCACGGTTGGCTATGTACGGTGCAAAAGAAGTTCAACATACATAGACTCACATAGTCACTCACCCACTCACAGTTACTCACCCACACACTCACCCATTCTCCGATTAGAACAATTGACTGCATAAAGACGTTCAACGTACATACATAGACTCACAGTCACTCACCCACTCACATAGTCACTCACCCACTCAAGAAATCACTTATCCACACACCCATCCTCCGATTAGCATGGTTGGCTACGTACGGTGCAAAGTAAGTTAAACATAATACATGTGTAGTGTCTTGTAAAATCACTCAGACTGACATGTCGTAACAGATCATCTGCTTACACTTTATTAGCCTATGTGATGCCGCCACCGCGAAGCCGCTCGGCGGGCGCCCCATCTACGACTTCGCCACCACCAAGCGACAGGGCCGACCCCGCTTCCCCCTCACCGCCCCCCACATAAACACACCCCCACATGTTTCCCCCCATAGAGCTCTGAGGGGAGGTCACCTGGCCGGAAGGTTTTCACCCGAAAAGCCCTCATAGGGATAAGCTTCACGGTTTCCTGCGGCCAGGGAATTGGGTGACCTCCCCCGATGCTGGTTCGCACCGCGGCGCTGTGACCCGGGGGCTGTCCAGCCACCACGGTTGAAACGCATCCCCCACACACACGTATCGGCAAGGCAGGCAGGGGTCCGCAATACACAAGCGAATGGCGGGAAAACGGGACCCCGCCCACTGTCCGACTAGACGAAGCAATACACAAGCGAATGGCGGGAAAACGGGGCCCCGCCCACTGATCGATGGGACGACGTAATCCGTCACGCTAACCAGATTGGAACCGCCCGAAGCCAGCCAGGGGACAGGTGAAGCGCTTTGATTGGCCAGCGGAGCGGGACCCCCCTGTGAGGTGAGGAGGATAAAGAGAAGGGTGAGGGAAGGAGAAAAAAGGTCTTCTCCAGTCAGCTCCCGTGCCATCAACTCCGGCATCCAGCCACGCGAGCATCCATGCGACGTGTCGACGTGCAGCGAGGACAGGCCGACAGGAGCGTTTAACTGTGAGTAAAGAGAGAGAGAGAGAGAGTGGTGAGACTTAGTATAAAAACCAATGCAGCTTAGATCGAATCAAAACTAGATAAATCGGGCATAGACAATCGGGAAATAGTGTAAGCCTGCCTCGCCGATCTCTACTGACACAACAGTGGTTCGCTAATATGCCAGGAATAAATCGTTAACATCAATAACAGCCTGGTGTGGTCTTTGCGGGTGTGTGGGAAGAGTGTGCGAGCGGGTATCCGCTTGCCGTATCGCGTATGATTGGGACCCGCGAGTAAATATCAGCCTGGTGTGATTTCCGACAGGCGAGTGAAAGCGCGCGGTGCTGTGTGTACGTACGCTCACAGCGTGTGAGTGCTACGCGGGGCTGTGTGTACGTACGCTCACAGCGTGTGAGTGCTGCGCGGGGGCTGTGTGTACGTACGCTCACAGCGTGTGAGAGCTGCGCAGTGCTGTGTGTACGTACGCTCACAGCGTGTGAGTGCTGCGCAGGGCGGTGCGGTAACGCAAACGAGCCCGGAGATGCCGGCGGGGACCCAGGGGAGAGTTCACTTTTCTTGGTGAAGGGCAGGGCGGTGCGGTAACGCAAACGAGCCCGGAGATGCAGGCGGGGGAGACCCCGGGGGCCAACGGCCCCCACACCTATTCTTGCACCAGTTGTAGGCACTCCTAGCACTGTCTATACGGTTACTTCTGTTAACCAATTCCCACTCTTATCTACGTTAGACCTCGCTAACCTGCACGTCCTTCTAAGGGCTGGGGCCGAGCGCGGACCAGTGGTCAGGACCCGCACCTTGGCTGGGTCGGGTCTGCATAGACTCCCTAGCTAGAACCCGGGGACCTCTGGACCCAACGTCCTTTTAAGGGCCGGGGCCGAATACGAACCAGTGGTCGGGACACGCACCTTGGCTGGGTCGGGTCAGTTGAGCCTCCCTTAGGGAACCTTAGCCGGAGGACTAAGAGTCGGTAGCCCCAGTGTTATGGCACGTTAGCCCAGAGGCCATACCTCCCCAGGTAGTGGGAGTAAGGGGCTTTCTCTTAAGAGTTACAATAAACCGTGTTGCCTCTAAAGACAACGTCTCCAGTCTCCGTGGAACCCACTACATTTGGTGACAGAAGTGGACATGGAGACACGAAGAAGACTACGTACTCAGAGCCCGAACGGCGATGACGATGTGGCCGCAGTTCCTGCGACCGTGGCTGCTGACGTCAAGGCACTGCGGGGAGGTGGCAGCAAGGGTGGAGGATGCAGTGCAATGACCAACGGACGTTGCCACCATCGCACCTCCAACTTCCCCTAACAATTTTGATTCTCCCGCCATAGCGGGCACCACTTCCGCCGGCCTCGCGGTGCATCACAGGACGGACGTCATGTCCTGCCCGAGCGGGGACCAATCAGCGGTCGCCTCGTCATCGGCGGAGCGACTGCCGTCCAAGGGTGCCATCTTGGCCGCCACCGGCAGTGCCGAAACAACATCAATGGGGCCCGCGATGCTGCTGAGAGGTTGGCTGCAGCCCATGCAGCAATGCCTGCCGCCGCTTCAGATCTTTTCAGCTGCTGGCGGCGACTGGGCGGCCTTCCAGCGCTGGTTCACTTCCCACCTGGAGATGACCGGCTGGTCGGAGGCAGAGGCAGTCCGCGCCCTCCCAGCCATGCTGGACAATGACGCCCTCGCCGCATTCATCACATGGAATTGTAATGTATTACTTACTGTTAGTAGCTCAGCTTATTGGAGAGTATATTTAGTATACTGATGATACTATGTAGTTTATACTTTATTTTTTTACGTGGTTGTTTAGTTACTGCAGCTACATACTATTAAAATTCCTTCCCTTTATTAATGCTACCCCTATCCCCTCCCTTTGATGCTGCTAATCCTGCATAATGCACGGGCATAATATGACTTTGAAACCCCCCCGCCCACCTCCTACGCATTTCACAAGTAGTACTAATCACATACCTGTATTTCCCATAAATATGCTAAATTCCTATTGATATGCAAATTATTTTGTCAAGGCGCCCTTCCCCAATCCAGCTTAAATATACGCTCCAAGCGTGGTGTTGTTTCATTCAGACGCTGTCTCCCCGACAGACCTGGTCTTCACCTGAGGACGGCTGCTTGCGTTGTGGCCGAAACGTCGTGAGAATTATTTTATTATATTTTATTTTTATTATTTTATTACTTCCCTTCTACGTGACTTTAACGAAAGAACCAAGGAGGTAAATGAAATGTTGGCCGCGGATATAGTTTTACCGTCCACTAGTCCAAAGGGTGCTCTAATCGTCCTTGTTAAGAAGCACCATGGCAGTTTGCGTTTCTGTGTCGATTTCCGAAAACTTAATAAAGTTTTGGTCGTGGATACCTACCCCCTGCCTCGCATAGATGATTGATTGGACGCTCTGGCAGGCGCACGCTTCTTTTCAACCCTCAACCTTTTTGGCTGTTGCCGCTTGACGAGGCCTCAAGGTCCAAGACGGATTTTCGAACACCCCAAGGGCTGTTCGAGTTTAACCAGCTTCAGATTGGGCTCCATTCCACGCTGGTAAGTTTTCAGAGGCTGATGGAATTGGTTTTGGCGGGCCTCCAGTTGGAATCGTGCCTAATCTACTTGGATGACGTCATATTTTTGGCCACACATTTGATGAGCATTTTGATCACCTGCAGGCTGTTTTCGTTGAGATACGTACGGCCGACTTGAAATTCAAGCCCCAAAAAGGTAATCTGCTCCAAAAATCTGTTCAATACTTTGGCCACATAGTCAGCGAATCGAGTATTGCGATGGTACGGCTCCATGGGATGTTTACTCATTTATGCTGGGGGGAGGATTGCTCATGTATTGGGATGGAGGATTGCGCCGTTATGCTATTATTGTCCCTACTGCCCTACGGGGCGAGGTTGTGTGGGCTATGCATAAACGGCTGTTGCACCTCAGAGTGCAGAAGATGCTGGCCGCGCTTAAATTAGATTTTTATTGGCCGGCCATGGCCTCCGACGTTGAGGATCTGCTGAAAGGCTGCGTGCAATGTGTCCTGTTGTCCACCGCTACAATCTATCCAGGTGTCACGGGTAAATTAAATTGTTGCCCTCGATATTCTCAGGCCGTTTCCTGCTTCGGCGCGTGGCAACAAATACTTACTCATGGGCGTTGAGTATTTCTCATGCTGGCCTATGGCTTGGCCGCTCCCAAATCAATTGGCTGTGGCTATCACCGAGGCGTTCCTTAATGGCTATGTTCTGGATAAGCGGGCTCCTGAGCGCCTCCTGACGGATCAGGGTAAAAAAAATTCCTCCATGCTGCTGCGTGAAGTTTGCGACCTGCTGGGAACAAAAAAGGTACGCACATCACCATACCACCCGCAAATGGATGGCATGGTCGAACGCCTACACCGGACTCTGGCCTCCATGTTGAGTCACTTGGTCAGTGAGTCACAGGTCAATTTGGTTTTGCATATCCCTGCGGTTCTTGCAGCTTATAGGATGACCCCTCACACATCCACCGGCTACTCTCCCTTATTTTTGATGTATGGGAGAGAGTATGATCCTCCCATCGATGTCCAGTTGCAGGCCGCGCCCACCCCGAATGTGTCCAAAATTTCTGACACGATTGGGTTCACGATGGAGAAACTTTCTGAGGTGCGGGAAGCCCCCGGTGTTAACTCTCAGGCCAGGCAGCTGGCCAACTAGTGGCTCATAGGTGCCCGTGTATCCCTGTGCGATTGGTTGCCGGGGGACAGGGCCTGGTTGCATTGTCCTCAGGTGCCAGTGGGCACATCACCTAAATTTCTGCAACCTTGGAGAAGGCCGGTTGATGTGGTTCGGGTCATGCGGCCGCAGTGTGTCCAGGTTCGGTTTGGTAAGTGGAGCTGGTTTGTGCACCCCTCTCGCCTGAAATCGTTCATCACGCCGTGTGAGTTTGTTTCATCTCCATATTGAAGAGGCTGAGTGTCGGGTGTGCCCGGCAAGCTGGGGCGTGCGTCTGCTGACGCGGATCCTCATGAGAGTGTTTCTGTTCCGCCCCCAGGCACCGCACGAATTATGCCTCGCCATCGGCCGCTCATGTCAGCCTCGCTTGCTCGGAAGGCTGAAGACCCGACGACCCGGCCTACTGCTCTTCGTGAGGAGCCGACTTCGTCGGGTCGATTTCTTGCCCCCACCCCCGGCCCTCCCAAGACAGTTGAGCCCAACCCGTCTGGAGGACCGGCGTCACAGACTCATTCAAAGACTCGATTTGCGTGATCCCCGTGCATTGCACACTCCCACACCGTCATGGGCTGTTGCGCTCGCGTGAGTCGTGGCGAGTATTTGGATCATCCTGCTTGCCATCGAGCTCACGGGCGTTGTGGGTAGGAGATGTTGATTGTGGGGATCTCATGCGCCGCGATTGTTGGTTCGACCGGTCGTTTTTGTTTTTGTGTATATATTGTACAGTTGGGTTGGGTTATTTATTGCTTTGTTATGTTGTTGGAGCACACTTGTTGTTTTGATCTGTTAACTATACATCGGTTGCTTACTTTAGGGGGAGTTGGCAGCCAAGACGGCTGGAAGCTATGAAGGGGTGGGGGGGTGATGTAGTGACTGTGCTTGTCACTGTATGGTACGGGCAGCCCGGGATATGGGATGTAGTACCAGCCCTAACGGGGCTTGGGTGAGCGCTGGAGTCGGTCAACACACAATTAACAGATAGCCTGGTCGATTACGTATTTCAAAGATTGCTAAGTTAGAATTTAACTTAGCAATATTTCAAAGATTGCTAACCCCTCTCTCTGTGTTGTATTACATAACATTTCGATATTTTGCTAGGTTATTTAATTTAGTGTGTTCTTTCTCCCTCTCTCCTAATGTTCAGCTTGCGTACTTTACTACCACGCATCGCCGTACTCATTGACATGTAAATTTTTTCTCTAACCCCTCCCTCTCTCTGCCCCCGCCCCCCTCTGTCTATTTAAGGCCTCGCCACAGAGACGATCTCCCTCTCTGTGCCTGTGTTACTCTCTCTCTATGTATCTTGATGATATCTGTCTGCCTATATGTCTGTCTATAGTTTTCTGGTTAGATTTTTGTTGCTATTTCATTTATACCTGATGATGATTACTTGTGTTGCAATCGAAACGTCGTATGCTATTATTGAATTTATTATTTAATCTTTATACGTGACTTTACCGAAAGAACCAAAGAGTAATTCCTGCAGTCACGAAAGCTCCAAATTAAGATTGAACCACTTCTACGGGGAAGTTCCAAGTTTATATTTTTCTCTCTCTCTGGGTTTTTTTTTTCTCTCTCTGCCTGTGTATTTAGTGTACTTTTTCTGTCTCCACTCGTTTTTTGTCGTTCTTATGTTCTGCTCTGTCTGTGTGTCTCCGTTCCTCTTGTTTTATGTTTTGTCTATCTTTGGAATTTTCACACTTGAATTCTAACTTAGCAATCTTTGAAATACGTAATCGACCAGGCTATGCGTTAATTGTGTGTTGACCGACTCTCTGTGTTGTATTACATAACATTTCGATATTTTGCTAGGTTATTTAATTTAGTGTGTTCTTTCTCCCTCTCTTCTAATGTTCAGCTTGTGTACTTTACTACCACGCGTCGCCGTACTCATTCACATGTTACTTTTTTCTCTAACCCCTCCCTCTCTCTGCCCCCGCCCCCCTCTGTCTATTTAAGGCCTCGCCACAGAGACGATCTCCCTCTCTCTGCCTGTGTTACTCTCTCTCTATGTATCTTGGTGATATCTGTCTGCTTATATGTCTGTCTATAGTTTTCTGGTTAGATTTTTGTTGCTATTTCATTTATACCTGATGATGATTGCTTGTGTTGCAATCGAAACGTCGTATGCTATTATTTAATTTATTATTTAATCTTTATACGTGACTTTACCGAAAGAACCAAACAGTAATTCCTGCAATCACGAAAGCTCCAAATTAAGATTGAACCAAGCCATAAGCCCTGCGGTGAGCAAGTGCTATTCCTTTTTCACATCCGTCAACTTTAAATTTGTTTAATTAGCGATTTAGTGCGATTTTTGTGCACTTATCATTTATTTATTTATTTATGACGCGTGCGCAACCATATCAACTCATGCGCCTTTGGTGGGGGTACGGCCCATGCCAAGTCGCACGCCTTTGGTGGGAGTGAGGGGGACATTTTCTTTCGTGTAAAAAATGCTAGAAATATACACTAAACGCTGATGTTAATTCTTCACTCGGTGATGTCCCCCCCACCCCAATGCGTGCAGTTATTACTACTATACAGTCGCCAGATACTACCACTATAGGCCGTAGATATTACTGCAGAGTGGCCGGGGAGATCGTGGCTGGGGTCAGGGGTAGCAGCCCAGCCCCAGCCTGCCAAGGCGCCACCTTGGCCAGCTCGACAATCTAGGCGAGGCCGGAGGCTCTGCACGGGACTAGGCCTCACCATGCCACTCTGTCAGGTGAGTACTTTGTGCTATAGAGTCAATAAATACTGCTATACAGTCAGCATGTACTACTGTAGTGATAGAAGGTATCACCACAGTCAGTATGCACTGTTGTGATAGCAGGTACCACCGCAGTCAGTATGCACTGCTGTAATTATAGCAGGTACCACCACAGTCAGTACGCACTGCTGTTAGATTTTTAAGAGTATTTTTGAAATATTTTTTTGGCCCGGGCAACGCCGGGTCTAGTCCTCAATAAAATACATCTGTTTTCTGTTTTGCCATTATTTTATTTGACAGTTGCTGAGCAAATGTCCAAATGCCGAAAACATAAAACAACCAGAAACAAACAGCACGAATCAAAGTTGTAGATAAAGTTACTGTAATGTCTTTCTTGAATTGAGCAAGGTTGTTTTAAAGATTTTGGGAAAACAGACGGTAGGAGGGAAATCCAGGTTTGGGGCAGTGCGATATTGCCGGACCAAATATCGTAAATGTTATTCTCTCTTGATTTGAAGCTTTCGTGACTGCAGGAATCCATACTCTTTGGTTCTTTCAGTAAAGTCACGTAGGCATAAAATAAAATAAATCACGACGTTTCAATCGCAACACAAGCGGTCGTCCTCTCTGTGAGGTTGTCTGCGAATTTACTCCATTTTCCTGTGGAGAAAACAATTGTGGACAATCACAGATAATGGGAGTAATTCGCCACGTGACTTCTCTTATTCACGGAAAAAATAACGGTTAATTGGACACCATTCTGTGTTGACTTTTGCATAAAGTCGTGGATGACGGCGGATATTGGAATTTATGGGGCTGCTGCTATTTCGGATAACAGAAGCCACGCATGGTCACAAGCTGCCGTGAGCTTGGCTCGTGAGGAATGCGTTGGAGAGTTAAAGGAGTGCAGTATGAAGGATGAGAGAGACGAGGGATCTTTGCGCGCTATGATCATTCCTCAGTATAGATTTCCCATTAGAGGGCTCACACACAGAGACAGACATAGGGGTTTCATGCGAGCTTTTGAGTGCAACAAGTGTGAAATGAATAATGTATGTCCTTATTTTATGTGTGTTTGTTTATTCTGCATGTGTGTATGTGTACTGTGTGTGTGGGGAGTGGTAGTGTAGCGGTTAGCGCGATGCGCTACAAACCGGGTAACATCGGTGACAATTATCTGAACTGGTTCTGGGCCTCCCCTAGGTTGACTCAGCCTCAAATGAGTACCTGGTGCGGTGTGTAAACATTGTCCCAATACATTGTTCAGGCATTACGAGTGATTTTGGCTTTTTGTGTGTGTGTGATGAATGTGTACGTATCGTTAATCGCAAACAGCACTTGTCCCAACAGTCTGTTAAAGACTATAGGAGGATCTTTGTCTTTGCATTTGTGGAAGCCTTAAATATATGTACTGAGGTGTATGGATGTGTATTGGGATCTTTGTATCTGTATGTGTGCGGAGTGGTAGTGCAGTGGTCAGCGCAATGCAACTACAAACCCAGCGCACTGCGCTACAACAACGTAAACATTTTAATCAGTCCTGGGCCTCCCCAAGGTCGACTCGGCCTTAAATAAGGACCTAGGGTGGGGTACAAACATCAGCACTAGGAAAACAAAGGTGACCAGGCATCGTGCTGGCCACACCATCCACTCTTCCATCCAGTCGGATTCCAATGGAGTTTGCTTACTGCTCCAACAATCTACAATTGCTCTACAGGGGAACTTTTTTTGTATGGGGAATTTCTTACATGTGTGTACTGTTGTGTATGTATCTGTGCGTATTGAGAACTTTGTATGTATATATTTGTGTGCATATATTAAATATACAGTATATGTATTTGCATGTAGGTGTGTGTATACTGTATTGACATTCTGGACACGTGCAAGTGAGAGGTTCCACCACGTGGGACTATCCAGGTGAAACATTTGGGTCTATGTGTATAGACAGTGTGTGGATTCGCGGTCACAATCGGTAATTGCAGGTGTGAAGACAATATAAAAGGCTAGTGGTCACAAGCGGTAATAACAGGCGAGGTGACAGAAGAAAACGATCTGGAATCTCCAGCAGAGTTCGAGAAGTAAGGGCGTGGCCAGGAGCGGGGGATGGCAACGCCAGGGATAAAAAATTAACCCGTAAAAACAAAGTTTTTCACTATAAATCCTTTATATGCGTGGCGGCTAGAGTCCTCTCGTCCTCTGGCTTGAGATGGCTGCCACCTACGGGTCAGATGATTGCCTGCCACCATTAAGCAATTGGTAATTAAATATTTTTTTTTGCCTAAAAAGTGTAAAATGTTGGTTAAAAAAATTCACGAAAATAAATTGTCACGCACAACGAGTCTGTGTGCAAAATGTCAGCTCGGTTGGATCACGGGAAGTGGGTTAAAAAACGACCGAAAGATTTCCACGGTCGTAAGCGCGCAAGCAAGCAAGCAAGTGAACTTAATATAAAGGATTTAAAAAGGGGTGATGAGCGAGTTTCGTAGCTGCTATGGAAGTCGGGGTCGTCGCTGTCCGGGAGCATTGTCTTCACGTCGTCGCTGTCTTCGCGTCGTCGTTGTCTTGAAGTCGTCGCGTCGCCACTGTCTTCATGTCGTCGCTCTCTTCACGTTGTCGCTGTCTTGAAATCGTCACTGTGAAGCGACCAAGTTTCAATAAATAAACCCTCTACAGTCCGTGTCTCCGAGAAACATTACATATGTATAAATCACTATGAGTATGTTTGTATTTAGGTGTAGATGTGAGACTGTGTATTAGTATATTGTTGTGTGTCTGTGAATGTATCCGCATATGAGAATATTTAAGTGTCTGCTGATAAAAATGAATCTGTCCCAAGTGGGACACTTTATCCATTTTCGTGGGACAGAATGTAATAAAATATGCACCTGACTCAACCGCTTGGCCCACTTCCCTCCACAGATGCTCGTCTTTTGTGGGGTAGAAAGGCAACCACCACCATGATTTGCTAATGGTTACTCCGACTACACAATCCGCAAAGCCATCACTACAACTATCAAGAAGGATCCCGTTGAGGAGCCTTTCAAGACCATCACCTTACCCTACATTGCTGGGGTCACAAAAAAGATCTCCAAAATCCTGATAAAACACAAGATCCAGGTCCGATTCAACACAGTACATAAAATCCGTGATCTGGTCCCGTCTGTTAAAGATGTGGTTCCAGACATACAGTACTCTGGCGTCTACAAACTAAGTTGCCTCTGTGGTAGCAGTTACATTGGAGAAACCAAACGACATGTCTCGGACCGCATCCGTGAATAGACTTGAAACACGGTAGGACAAACACCTCAGCCGTGGCAGATCACTGTTACAATTCAGTGGGCTCACATGATATTGACTTCTCCATGACAGAGGTTCTCTGCAAGCCATCTGGCTACCATGAGAGATTCGTTCATGAGGCTATCCACATATACAAACACAGAGACAATTTCAACCGAGAAGATGGATTCTGGCTTAGCAATCATTGGAAGGACGTAATAAACCATTTCGGATCTTAACTGATTGTGTTCACGTTTACGGTGACTTTCAGACCGCGTTCCATTCACTGGCATTGTATTCTCCCAGGGGAATGGATTCTTTGCTCTGCTGCATTGACATATTTTGTTGCTTCCACACTGTATAATAACAAATAGTTTTAAAATGTATATGCTTAATACAATGTACAAAGTAATATATAGTATCGTAATTGTATAGTGAATATACAGCAGTGTGATATACATTAGGGTGGGTATAATAATACATAGTGTAATATCACAATGGATAAGGTATAGGGTGGTTTATAGCAATACAGTATATAATTTAATGTTTGGGTTTGTCTATGGCAGTATATAGTACGGTGTAGACTCGAGTGATGTAAGAGAATAAAGTTTAGATGGAAGCATATTATATATTTTTTTTACGACGTAGAATTGTAATGCATTACTTACTGTTAGTAACTCAGCTTATTGTAGAGTATATTTAGTATAATTATGATACTATGTAGTTTATACTTTAGTTGTTTACGTGGTGGTTTTAGTTACTGCAGCTACATACTATTAACACTTCTTCACTTTATTAATGCTACCCCTATCCCCTCTCTGTGATGCTGCTAATCCTGCATCATGCACGGGCAAAGTAGCACTAATCACATACCTGCATTTCCCATATCCTCCCCCTTGGATGCTGCTAATCCTGCATAATGCACGGACACAAGTAGCACTAATCGCATACCTGCATTTCCCATAAATATGCTAAATTCCTCTTGATATGCACATTCTTTTGTTAAGGCGCCCCCCCCTTTCCCCCTTCCAACCCAGCTTATATATATGCTCCAAGCACGTGTGCTGTTTCATTCAGACGCTGTCGCCTCGACAGACCTGGTTTCACCTGAGGACGGCTGCTTGCGTTGTGGCCGAAACGTCGTGAGAATTATTTTATTATGTTTTATTATTTTTATTATTTTATTACTTCCCTTCTACGTGACTTTACCGAAAGAACCAAGAAGATGAATTCCTGCAGTCACGAAAGCTTTAAATCGAGATTTGCCTCCTGTTAATTGGGAAGGGGACCCGCAACTGCCTGGAACTCACAGCCTCCCAGACCTCACTGCCAAGCTCTCACATCTGTATTCAGAGGAGTCCACTCGTTGTTGTGTGTTGCACTTCTTTTGTACCGTATGTAGCCAACTGTACTAATCGTGCTATCTACAAACAATGATTACCACTATATGTAGCTGGCGATTAATTTACAGGGAAGCCCACACCAGCTTATATAAACAATTCACAAAATTGGCCCAAATCTGCAATGCCGTTGTATTCCTGGGGTGGAGGCATCCAGTTAAATCCCCCAACCCAACAAAATGGCCTTTGTCCAGGAGACAATGCAAGCATATCCCTTCGGGGCATCCAGCACGTTTATATTACTAATGCCACAGTCTATGTCTATCTCTTACAGCAGAGGTGTAGGGAATCTCAACATGACCTATCGTTCTGCTTTATTGGCCTGGTCAAGGCCTACGATGTCATCAAGAGGCTGAACGTGTTGGTTTGTTCGTATTGCTTTTCAGGGGAATACGACCCTCTGCTCATAATCATTATGTTCCTTTACGATGGTGGGCAGGCACGGGTAAAGTTACATGAGGTGGATGTCCCCTGGTTCCTTCATTATTTAGTATTTTGACCAGGATGCTGGAGAGCTTTCCATGGCTGGTGCTAGATGAGTTTCCATCTGTTAAAGGTATTCCCCCCCTCTCTGACTTATATAAACTCCTTAACTCCGGCATCTCTCTCACTTCAGTAAAATGTTCTTGCTGTGGTTGTCACACCTGATGATGATTGCTTGTGTTGCAATCGAAACGTCGTGATTTAATTTATTTATTTTATTTTTATGTTTTCACCTACGTGACTTTACCAAAAGAACCAAAGAGTATGTACAATGAGAAGCTGATCGGTGCCTGGGTGCATCCATGGGATGGCACTCTACTGATCAACGATGTTACCTATGCTGATGGTAATTGCTGCTCACTCTCTGTAAACGAGATGAAGCCTGCTGCTGAACGTGGTGTGTCATCACCCCAACAAAACAAAGCAACTGCCTGGGTATTTTATTTTATATCATAAAATATTCCATCCCCTCAACTGCCCATGAGCAATGGGGCAGTTGTGGAGAGAGTCTGAAAGTTATTATACCTGGGGAGTGTGCTCGTAGCCAGCTCCGGGTTAGAAGTGGAGGTCTCACCCCAAATTAATTGAGAATACTTAATTTTATTTAATTGGCTACGTAATACAATGTGAAAGCTGCCTGGGTATGTCATTCCACATGAAACTTCGGTTATTCTCGAACACAGTCATTTCCTCACTTCATTATGCTTGTAAAATATTGATCTCTTTCCAAGAACACCTGTGAAAGCTTGAAATATTCAGGCTGGCCCATGATCCATCCGAGGAGTTTACAGATCTCTGAATGATCTGAACAAAGTCCCATTTGTGTACTTTAGGTGATGATGCGTAGCTCAAATGCTCAGCCACCGCATGCCCAAGCAGCCAATACAGAGGGATAAACGGGCAAGGCATGGGCTAGAGAAGAGATGGACTGATATGGTAGAGAAAAAATGTAGCTGAAAGGACCTGCTGAAAACGCTCCCAATTGTGTCAAGATCGACATTGGTGAAGTATTATCATGAGAGATGCTCCTGGGCCATTGGAAGCAGCTATGCTTCCAGACAAGCAGCAGAGTCCTTGGCGGCTGAAACACGGCAAGCTGGCAACAGCGCGGGACGCAGGTGGCACATTTTGCCATTCATTTCAGGCAGATAATGCATAACACTTAGATCTGTCCCGTGACCTTTCTGGCAGTCAGCCATCGGGCACAAAGTGGTCACACAGTGCACGGAGATGAAGAGTGCTGTTGCGCCGTCACCGCTACTGAGCTCGTGGATCACGGCTGTTGTGTCCAATGTTGGATGGCGACATGGCCGAGCATTTGCGCATCTGCGGTCTGTTGCAGGGTTTCATGGTTCGAGTCATGTAGCTGCCCCTGATTAACACACCAGTGGGCTTAAGTCGGAACTAATTGGCCCGTGTTGTTTACGTAACAAACATTACTAGTTGACTGTGTCTGGTGGTGGCAGGTTAACAACACATTTACACGTACGTGATCTAAACCAAAAACCTTCATTTTGAACAGTGAGTGCATTTAGCAGAAATAACCAGAAATAGTCTTATTCACAGTAGACGACGTTAACATCGGTGACATTGAACAATGGGTAGGCCACGTGTGCTGTCGTAAAATGTTTTTAAAATGCACTTGCACATTACCTAATTGGGTAAAGCCACATTGCAACGTCGCCCCCTGCTGTGAAACGACCACAGACTACAATCCCCTTTTCTTCGTGAAGCTGTGCACTCATTGAATGATGAAATGGCAAGAACATGGTGCAAATACCAATTATTTGTATTCGCTGGAAGTGTGCGTTGTGTGGATGTGTGGATTTGTGAGTGAACGTATTATGTATAGGTAGACCTCGCTGAGTGCTTATGATGCGTTCCTGGAGAAGTGAGCACTAAAAGGGATTATACCATCATTATATATATGGGAGTGCCTTCTTTCGTACCAGCGTTATTCCTTTCGTAACAGCGATAAATGAGGGCTTGGTTGGAGTATTAGATAATAGCACTAATTAATACAGATGTAGTGACATAGAATTGGTCACTAAGTAGCATAGCGCTGGCCGCTGGTAGGGAAGGGGATCTGCAACTTAATGCAGCCCTGACAGCAGGTTACGTGATAGGCCCGGGAGGGATCAAGGGTTAACATTACGGAAGGGACACGTCAAGAGCCTGCTAGTGGGTTCCAGAAGAGGGGTGTGGCCGGGACGGAGCGAGGCCACGCTAACAGGATAAAAGAGGACCCCCGAGCGGAAGCTTAGGGCTGTGGTTTGGAGTGGGATCCCTTTCGTCGTCGTCGTTGTTGCTGAAGATCGTCGCTGTCATCTCCACTTGATAATTGTGCTGCTAGACGTAGATGGCTGTCTCGGTTCAGCGCCGTCAGTGTCAGACGGCTAGCGTAGTATATAGGCTAGCAACCAGTCTAGAGTTGCGTATAAGCGAGAGACAGAGAGTGTGTAACAGTGTAGGGTGTGTATTGTATAAAGTGTACAAAGTATGCTCGGTGTTAAATTAAATAATTGCCTCCAAGAAGTTACGTCTCCAAGCTAGTCACTACACAGATGATAAACATTATTTCACAATAAAAAATAATTATTAAAATAACATCAGTATTTTGTACGTACTCATGAGTGTATTCTACTGTACTCCTACATGGCAGGTGGGAGGCGATGTTGGAGTGGCTGTGCTTCCAATCCGGATCTGAGAGCTGTCCTCAGTCTAAATGTCTCTGGTGAGGTTTAAAAAACTTTACTATTTTTTATTTTACCAGGTAAGGCTCACTGAGCTATACAGCTCTTTTTCATAAGCGACCTGGCCGCAAATGATAGCTCAACGAAGTGGCTGATCATGTGATAATTTATAGCAGCCAAATACTTTAAATGCATGTTTATAAATGTGGAGGGAAAAACCGGAGGACCCGGATAAAAATCCACGCGAACACGGAGAGAGAGATAAAGAAACGCAAACTCCAAATATATAGCAGGCGTCAGTGTCGGGATGGAACCCACAATCTCCTGCATACCAGGTGAGGTATAATACAGGTTTTTTTTGGGTTATATCACGTAAATATATAAATGTGTCATTAAACCCGCCACCAACCGACACAGCCAATTAGTAAGGTAAGTCACATAAACAGAACATGCCAATTCGTTACTAGTACAGCACACTCGGTTTGTTGGAGAGAAAAGCCACAAAATGTACAATCTAGCTTCATCAGGCGACAAGCCAGATTTGTGGAGAAATCCTCCTGTTTCGTTCCTTACATAGAGGGGTAGATGTGATGGCATTACTTGTGAGCTCTTCTTGAGCGAAGTGGGAGGGGGGGACGACTAATTAATGCATATAAATGACAATAGATATCCATTGCCGGTTGGGTTAATATAGTAATCAACGTACATTCTGCATGCAAATTATGCAAGCCAATTGTTCTTGTACCTCCTGTTTGTGTGCACTAAAATAGCTGTACCTGTTATTGTTCAACGGTAATCCCTATTGAAGTTTGGTGACCTATATAGGCATGCATTTAAACAATGTATTATTTGACGATTCGCTTCCAAGCAGCACTAGGTCTGTAGCTATCTGAAAGATAAAAAATATATATTTCTCTCAATTTCGATAGATTATATATTTCGTCTTGGCCAGTAGGAACTAGTTTTGCAGAGAACTTCAACATTATCAAAATCAATAGAGTGTCCTTGTCGGCACGCGTCTTTTGCCACTGCTGACAGTTGTATTTGGGAGTATTTAATATTTATTTGGTGTTCTTTTAGTCTCGTGCTGATCATTCGTCTTGTTTGCCAAACATAGCATTTGCCACAAGTTCAATTAATCCGGGACACACCTTCTGTTGATAGCGTCGGTAATACATCATTTGTACCAAATATTAATTTCTGTCTTTTATGTACTGTGTTGACATCTCACCATCGTGGATCCGTTTATATTAGTTGTAGCCTCAGACTCTATCTCTATCATGACCACAAATTGTGATAAGGGAATCGCGGGGGGGTGGGGGATCTGGTTGGCTCAGTGCCGTGCGTCGCTCTCTCATTGGCTGAGCGAATGTTGGAGGCGGCTACGTTTCCTCGATTGGTGCTGCTGCATTGCTCTCGCTCGTAAGTGCTCTTTAGATATTTGAACTAAAAAAAATCTCCAGAACAAAGAGCGCCATAACGAATTAGGTCTGCCCGAGTGTTGAAGTGCACATTTGTATGTGTCCGTATTCATGTGCATATATGTAAAATCTGGACAAAGTTCCATCGGTGAGCTCCTCCGGCAGGCACGGCTGCATTGGCTGGCTCATGTAGCCCGCATGCTTAGCCACCGAATGTCTAAACAACTTTTGTTTGGCTGGATAGAGGGTGCTAAACGGGCGCGGAACGGGCTAGAGCAGAGATGGAGTGATGTGGTACAAGATGATGTGGAGCTGAGTGGACTTTCCGATGACTGGGACCGGCAGTGTCAAGATCGGCCTCTATGGAGGAGGCTTGTGAAGGACGCTCCTAGTCAGTTGGAGGCAGTCGCTCTCCAGCAACAACGGAGGGCAGTGCAGTGACGCTCACACCAAGGAGTGGAGCGCTAGGCGGCTAAAACACAAGTTGGCACAGTAGGGCGCACAGGTGATGCATCGGCCAGTCATCTCAGTCCGTCAACCCATGGCACCTAGGTTTGTCCCGTGACTTCCTGCCAGCGGGCGTTCGACACTTCAAGTGGTCTTAAAGTATACTTAGCCTGGCACAAGCGCCATGGTGATGTCACTGCCATTTAGTAGCGAATGGCGGTTGTTATATGTATGTGCAACTATTGGTGTTAGAGAGAATGAAAAACGGAAGCAGATATTGCAGAGCTGTCTCTGATGACCGTCAAGTGACCTCTGGTCCACACTCAATAGAGGCAGCACTTTACCAGCCTCCCTGCGACAGAGAGTAATGTTCGTTAAATATTTCGACAGTCAAACCGATATTTTTAATTCTCAGAGCCAAAACTTTGCCTATTTGAGGACCCAGTTTAATATTTCTTCACTCTCAGAGAGAGATTAATTAATAGAGAGAATGATTCAGGCGTGCGGGTAACCAGAGGCAAGCGGGAAGGTGGCCAGAACCGACATCAACAATTGGCCGAGCGCTGTTGGCCCTATATTGGGATGTTTGGCCAACACCATGAATGTGCGACAGGAAAACCGGAGCACCCAATAACTCTATTTTATAAAGCACCTTTCAGTATCTCAAAGCGTGGTACATAAAAAAAACTACACTCACCAAGTATAAATAAAATATAAGCGAAATATGAAGGCGATAATAATGTAATGAGAGCGCCATCTCCTGTATTATGTGGGGCGTTACTTGTTATGCAGTTATGGTTTATCTATGGTAGGGTTTATATCTGGAGCAAAGGTGGGGGGGGGGATCCGCCCGGGAAGCCTCTGGAGCGTTCCCGAAAGTTCCAGGAGGGGTGTGGCCAGAGGCGGGACTTAGCCGCCGGGGAGCGCATATAAGCGGGGGCCGGAGCAAGGTGCGGGGTCGGTGTTGAAGATCAAGAGGAGATCCCCGTCTCTGCTGCCCCGCCATCTCCATCGGCCACGTGGCGGATCGACCTCCAGCCGCTCAACCACTCCCTAGCGTGCCGTCAGCCAGTGGCGTGTTAGCGAGCGGGTTAGCGTCACTTGGCGCGGGGCAGCGAAGCCGCCTGGGCGGCGTAACATCCGTAGTGAGAGTGAGAGACAGTGGCGGCTCCTGCAAAATCTCTCAGGGGGGGGAAATGTTTGGATGATTGATTAGGATAAGGTCCACCCATGCAATGGATAAATTAACAGCTTAAGCATGTAAAGGCAACTTCACTACTTTAATATTAATGAAAAATAAAGTGACTCTTACAATACATCTCCTTGTTTGTTTCTATACTCACTATTATGACACTGCTTACATCACATTACTCGCTTAATACATTGCTTACTTATACTGAAATTTTGCTCTTCTCTCTTTCAAAGTAGCAAAGTGATCAATTACTCTCTCATTGAAAGCAGGCATATTCCTGACTAGTTCCCTCTCCATGGAAAGCATAGCCATTGCATTCAGACGTTCCTGTCCCATTACATTTCTCAGGAATGTCTTGATTCTCTTTAAGGTTGAGAAACACCTCTCAGCTTCAGCAGTTGTCATGGGAGTGGTTATGAGGATGTTCAACAGAGCAACAGTCTCTGAAAAAGTATCCTGGAGGTTGTACTTCAGCAAAACCTGGTACAGCGCCAGTGCACCACAGCAGCCCTTGAATTCTGGACTCTCATAAATGAGAGACAGTTCAGTCTTCAGCTTCGCCTTATTTAACATAGGGTATGCCCTGACAGTGATGTTCAGAGCCTCAACAGGGAATGTATGGCCATGCTGTTGAAACATCTCTCCTTGTAGCAGCGTGGCACTTACAAGGTGGTCGGTAAAGGAGAACCTTTCTTTGGTGTGGACCAAGATTGTGTCGCAGACCTGACAAAATAAATACATTTATTTTAGTTATAAAATACAATATTTATTATAATATAAATATTGAGATACAAGGTTTCCATCCCGACAGCAACAATGTATCAGGTAGAATCCATATTTTATATCTCCATATTTTTTCAAAAATTAATGCTATTGGTCACCCTTTACATCTGTCAATGTGTTTTACAAATATTTAACCAATGAAAAGCATTAAAAAAGCTTGGAAATTATTTTGGGGAAAAAACAGGTTTTCTTTTGTTTCCTGAAAAGTAACAGTTTTGGACATACAAGTCTTCCGTCCGACAGCTATGATTTGTGTGTGTGTTATTACGTTAATTAACATTTTACCAAAATGCAAGCTCAAATGGAGTTTGACAAGGGTTTTTAACCAGTAAATGTATTTTCAATCGACTCAGTTTCTTTAATTAAAGATTCCACTAGGTGGCGACAAATAATATTGTTGACTGAAACGTGCTTACGTATGATGACGTAAGCACGTTAGTGCGAGCCCTCCCGGAAGCCATAGAGAATGCATTGCCGCGCCTGCCGTTAGAAAAAAACCATCTTTGAATGTAAGTCTATGGGAACACTCTGGGCGATTCTCAGCCAGAGAGAAGTCGCCCAAAAAGAGGCGGTACTCCACAGAACGTGACATGACGCTGATTGGACTATATCCAGAGGCACAGTGACGGCTAACGTAACTCTGTGGTTGAATGAGCTTGTGAATGTGATTGAAAAAATCCCTTTCACACTTTGGTGGTGCGTCGCCCAATCGCCCTAATGAAGAAACCGCCCCTGGTGAGAGACAACCAAGCTGTACCGAAGATTTATTAATAAACAACGTAAAGTTCTTACCGTGTCGGAGCCACTTATTACAATAACAATATCAATGACTATACTCGAAATTCCAATAAAATGAAGAACTACGATAAAAGCGAATAATAATAATTACAGAGTACCGTCTTTTCCCGCATATAGCCCACATACGCATATAACCCGCAGACGCATATGCCCCGCAAAAATATCGTTTTGTGTAAAACAAATTTCAGCCCGCACCTCAATTTACCCCGCATGCATTCATATCTTTAACGTCGTTACCGCAGCTTAATTCCATCATGAATACGAAGTATACGTTTGTAATACATTCCACTATCAATTGTTAACATTAAAATCATAACGTGCACAAAGAAAACAAATTAACCGGAAACGAGTGAACATAAAACAGTAAATAAGTAACAAAAGTAAATATCCAAAAAATAAGTAACACATAACTGGTAGATTAGTACAGTTTTAGCACTGGTAGATTGCGCACTGCGCAAATAATAGCGAAACTACGATCTTTGGTTCTTTCGGTAAAGTCACGTAGGTAAAAAATAAAAATAAATACACAATAAAAAATAGAAATAAAAATAGAAATAAAAAATAAATAAAAGTCTATTAAATCATGACGTTTCGATTGCAACACAAGCAATCATCATCAGGTGTGAAAATCACAGCTAGAAATGTTTTACCAAAGTGGGAGAAATGCCGGGGCTAAGGAGTTTATATAGCAGGCGTTACCAAAAACATTGCCAAAATCTTAAACAAACACAAGATCCAGGTCCGATTTAGTACAGTACATAAAATCCGTGATCTAATCCCATCTGTGAAGGATGTCATTCCTGACTTGCAATACCCTGGAGTCTATAAACTGAGTTGCATCAGTGGTGATTGTTACATTGGGCAAACGAAACGTCATATCTCTGACCGTATCCGCGAGTACAAGTCAGATTTGAAACACGGCAGAACTAATTCTTCCGCCATTGCTGATCATTGTTATAACGCTGTGGGCTCTCATGATATAGTTTTTTTCCGAGACCAAAGTGCTCTGCAAACCGTCTGGCTACAATCAAAGATTTGATCATGAAGCTATCCAGATATACAAACATAGACATAACTTCAACCGTGAAGATGGATACAAATTGAGCAATCATTGGAAAAATGTTATTAACCAGGTAAAAACGATTTAATTGCGCATAGTTGTCCCATATTATTTAGCGGGTATGAGTCCATTTTACCGAGTCAATTGCATCCCCAGCGTTTAACATTGCTGCTATTCTACTTTGGGCGCCAACATCGGCTGTAACTGCAGTCATCGCTGCTTCGCTCTCTTTCCACCCCGCGCATCTCCAGCTCCCTCAACCTCTCGCTTCTAGCCCCCCCCCCCCGCACAGTCACATCTCTCAGTCCCTGAAGCCCACACTTATATAAACTCCTTAGCCCCAGCATTTCTCCAACGTCAGTAAACTAATTCTAGCTGTGATTTTCACACCTGATGATGATTGTTTGCAATCGAAACGTCGTGATTGAATTGACTTTTATTAATTGTTTATTTCTATTTTTATTTCTATTTTTATTTTGTATTTTTTTTATTTTTTACCTACGTGACTTAAGAGACTCGATCAGTTGAGCCTTCTTATCCCGGAGTTTGTTGAAGGATCTCAAAGTTATCTCTCCCCGGAGAGGCGGTTAAATTTCGAAAGCTTTAAATCTAAATCACCTTTCTGAAGAGATGCCGCGACTCTAATGCTCTTTGCTCCTCCCACCCAGCTTAAAATACGCTGCCAAGCTTAGCAGTGTTCATTAGGACGCTGTCTTTCCGACAGCTCTGTTCTTCACCTGAGGACGGCTGCTTGCGTTGTGGCCGAAACGTCGTGAGAATGTATTTTTTTATTATTTTTTTATTTCCCTTCTACGTGACTTTACCGAAAGAGCCAAGAATATGAGTTATGACATGTCACACGTGTAAAATATTTTTGGGATAGCCCGCACCTCCATATAGCCCGCAGGGTCTTGTTTTGTTTGTAAAAAGTGGTATACCCTGCGGGTTATATGTGGGAAAATACGGTAATCTAATCGGTACATATGGAATAGATGGAGATTAACCGAGTTGCTTTAATGCCATCATACCCTAACCATAAGCCAAGAGATGGCGACCATAACGCCCACGGGTAGGGAGTTTTTTCAAGTGAGTGATCCACAAACCCTCGCTGCCTCCACACTGCCAGGTTACAGGCCACGTGCAGCAGAGCCACCAGGGCCCCGTTTAACCACGGGCAGATGCGTGGATCTGAACGCAGGATCTTAGCTTTGCCAGCTCAGCGCCCGACTTCCGGGGCCACCCGGCCACCTGCCTCGACTGTGATTAGAATTTTTTTTTTTCTCTCATTAGAGACGTTTGAGACCCGTGCGAGACGACAGCTCGGCACACAGGCCAGGGCGTGTAGCTACGAGATAGCAGCTGCGCCTTCGTGTCATTGCATCTCCCTTTCATGTCTCCCTTCTCTGTTTGATCTTCTCTCTGCCACTCTCGGCTTCTCTCTCCTGCCGCTCCATTATCCCCTCTCCCTACGCGGCTCGATAATTATTAACCGCCACGCTCCCCTGCCTCCCAAGGCCTTCGTGCGTCTTCTCCTTTCTCTCCACCCCGACTGCTCTCTTTCTCTGTCACCTCTTATATTCTTCCTCCTGTATGTCTGCATGTCTGCTTGTCTGTCTCATCAGCCTCTGTGTTCAAAACGTATACGTGCGTGTTGTGTCCATTTGTACGCTTGTCTGTTTGCGTCCATCATCAGTATGTTTCTACCACCACCTGTCTGTATCTTTCTGCCTTTCACTATCATCATTATCATTTGTTTGTATGCATAATTTTGGCTATCTGTCTTATCATTTGTCTAAATTATTTCATGTTCCATTATTCTGTCTGTATTATTCTGTGTTTAACTCTATACTTCTGTGTATATCTCTATCATGTTCTGTATATCGGTATAATACTACGCATCTCTGTTATTCTGCGTCGATGTGTCTCTTCCTGTCTATATTTTATCTCTCCTTCCCTCTCGCTCTTCTGCTCCCGTCCCAACCTCTCCTCTCCCGCGTCCTCACATCTCCCTCTACTGCACGCCTCTATAACTCGCACTCTTGCTCACGAATACATCTTCGTGGGTACATTGAGCAGCATCGCTCACACATATCCCTGGCTTGTCGGCAGAATTGAGCCGGCCGAGATTAAATCGCGTTCTCAAGTGTAGCGAAATTGATGGTCTCGGTGCAGTCATTAATGACTACACACACAAAAAAACACAATATTAAATGTAGTTTTTCACTTCATTGGACGCGCGCGAGCTGTGCGAGTTGAGTGTTCCATGCGCATTACCCTCCTTACAGGGGAGGTATAACACGTGGGCGCTTGGTGCACATCGCAACTCACTCACCCACTCGCTCACGCACTCAACTTCTCACCCACCCACTCGCTCATCCACTCACCCACCCACTCGCTCACCAAGTCACCCACCCATTCACACACTCGCTTACTTACCCACCCAGTCATCCACTCACCCGCTCACTCACCCACCTACTCACCCACTCGCTCATCCACTCACCCACGCATCCACTCGCTCACGCACTCGCTCACTCGCCCAATCACTCATTTGTTTACTCACTCACCCACTCACTCATTCATCAAATCACTCACGCACTTGCTCACTCCCCCATTTGCTCACTCACCACACTTCAGAAAACCTCACTTCTCTGTTTGCTTCCACCCTCGCACCGCTCGACGTTGGAATTGTCTCCCCCAATCATCATCATCGTCGTCTCTTTCCGTCAAGCTCTTACAACAAACAACCTTGCTCTGTTCAAGAAGACGCGTGAACTCTAAATCTATTAAAACTCTTAAGTGCCGTTTGTTGCCGATTGCTCAACATTGGTTTGCTACCAGAGGCCTGTGCTCAGCAACTGTGCTTAAAGTAAATGAGTTGGACATAAACATGACTTCGGCGATGGCATTTTCTAAAAAGGACCATAATTAATTTTGCACCTGATAAAAAGTTATGCTAAACATCATTGTTTGTAATTAATGATGGTGGCATACATTTAAGGAGTGTGTATATATAGCGAGATGAGCATGAGCGCAGAGATAATTTATATTTTAATGAAGTCTTGGTGTTGCCTACCACCTCCCTTCATGGTGACTTCAAGGAGCTTAAAACACTTTCATTACCTCCCATCTTAAATGTCGTTCTGACTTAGAGTCCGCGTTTGTTTATGCATTTCCAATTAATGAAATAAGATACTTTAATGGGAACATGTTTTACACAGAAATACTGCCAGTGGCAGTTTTATATATAATCGGGGAGGTGATGAAAAGTGTGTGGCCTGCTAAGTGGCAGGGCAGCCACACAGAGTAAATGTTTAATTAACATCTAAACTTCTATATTTAAAGAATCACCAAACCTTCAGGGCAATATATTCGCTCAGATTTGGTTTTTCGACGTAGTTTCGTGCTTTAATTGAAATAATTAAAGCATATCTATATATAAATCTGAAAAACAATTAGGAATACAGTTGAAATATGAAGAAAGAAAATCTGAATTACAAAAACAAAAAAAGGCGGATTGCAATCATCTGCTGCCGTGAAGAGCCCACACTGTCGCGTTATGATCACTCCCTTGCAGGCAGGGCATTGCCACAGGTGGGCGCCCAGATGATGATGAATGCTTATCACTGCAGGTGTATTACACGGATAATAACTACGTTCCTTCTTCACAGTGGACCGGCTAAAGATCCAGTGAGGTCATTTACAAGAGTACGGGACGTCCTGTGCCAACGTCACGATCCAAATGTGGCAAAAATCCTAAAAATACCACCACGAGTCTCTCAATCAATGTGATGATAGCACAGCAACATCGTTCCCTGCTGGCAGCAGACTTGCACAGAGACAGCTGCCACCGGGGGTGCCCTAGGTTAGACTACACAGCAGGAATCATTGCCCCCTACTGTGAAACTCAAGCAGATTTCCTGTGAAGAAGCACAGCAGCTCCTTGCACTGTAAGAATGGCATAAATATAAAATGTACTAAATTATTAATGATTATTATTCATTAAGGCATTTCAGAAGTGATTCTGTGAAGTTTCCCCTGCAGTTGTGATGCTAAGCTGCTCCCTGTGAGTCCCCAATGGAAGCTGGTTCTTTGTCTCCAATAAATAATTGCAATATAATTGGGAGAGAGGAGCTTTTTCTCCATTCAAAATAAGGCTTATTGAAGGCATAAGAATGAAAAGTGGTCGGTGATGCATGTTGTGGCCCTATTCATTAATTATTCACACGTCAAGTCCTGAGAATCATGCATTAAAGTTTCATTATGAGTTTAAAAGTAAAATTAACAACTTGAAGGCAAAAAGGGTTCAACTTCAAAGCCTATTTTGATTATCTCCTGTCCTCCCTCTATTTCACACTCTCTGTTATACGCCCCATTATGAAAGTTCACTGTGACCATCACTTAATAGAACAAGCTGTGACAAATATAGGTGGCATAGAACTTGTTTTAAAAGGATTCAAAATTTTCCGGGCATTGATAAAAAATATATGTGACCGATGTGATATATGAAGTGTTCTTCCTTCCCACGTAACGACACGTTGTTTTAAAATAAGAATAAGTTTTACCCTTTCAGGTAATAAAACAGGTGGGGTTAAGATGTTAAAACACCAAATAGATACCTTTTTGCAAGGCACCAAGTCTGCATTAACAACAGATACTTGTGGGAAAACATGCAGCTAAACATGCTCTGATAATTATCATAATATATTCATTGTCTTTGAAACTGACAGCCTTCTTTATGACCGTGTCTCTGAACCAATGTTAAACCAGAGAACAACGCCAAAAGGTGAACAGTACAAAGACAATGCAAGAATCAGAACAGTTGTAGCTCGGGTCGAGTAGTTTTTTTTGTAAACAAAAAAAGGTCCCATTGATGTAGACATAACGTTGACAAGTTGGCATACAGAATGAAGCCACTCCACACACTTCTCTCCTTGCCATCAGATCCCACAACTGTTGGACAGTCTACGACTGTGTCTGTCTACAGGTTTCAATGTACAGTAGTCCCTCGGTTAATGTTTTTAATTTGTTCCACGAAAACTACTGTACACTAAAATAACTGTTCATCGAATTCACAGGCGTTTGACCAGATGGCCGCTGTTTTCAAGCCTCCGCTGAACACCCACCAGAAGTTCGCCGTAAGACGTAAAGGGGATGGTGAGTCGGCTCTCGCCTCCCGAAGTGTTATCTTGGTGCTGGTGAAGGCCGCGTTCCCAAAAATGGACCACGACGGTCTTGGCGCCTTGGTCCTCGAGAAGATGTTGGGAGTCATGAAGGACCTCCATACTCTTCTTGGTTCTTTCGGTAAAGTCACGTAGAAGGAAAATAATAAAATAATAAAAATAAAACAATAAAATAATAGAATAAAATAATAGAATTTAAAAATTGCATGTTTATGTTTTTTTTATTCTTTTCCTTCTACGTGACTTTACCGAAATAACCAAGAACATAAACAGGACGGGAGTTTGAGGTTCTGCGTGGATTTCCGCAGACTCAACAAAGTCTCCGTGGCAGATGCGTACCCGCTCCCGTGGATGGACTCGTTGGACGCTTTGTTGAGGGCGCGGTCCTTCTCCACGCTTGATTTACCTGTAGGGATTTTGGCAGTTGCCTTTAGATGACAGCTCTAAGCCAAAGACTGTATTCCGCATGCTCCAGGGCCTTTTTGAGTTCAACCGGCTTCCGATGGGACTTCCCTCAGCCCCGGCCACATTTCAATGGCTGATGGAACTGGTGTTAGCAGGCCTACAATGGGACGCGTGCTTAATTTATCTCAACAATGTCATTGTGTTCAGACGTACGTTCGAGGAGCACCTGCAGAGGTTGTGGGCTGTTTTCCTCAATATGCGGGCTGCAAAATTTTAGTTTAAGCCACAGAAGTGCCACCTGTTGCAGATATCGGTCAAGTACCTAGGCCACATCGTAGGCGAATCTGGGATATCAACGGACCCTGACAAAACTGCGTGCGCATATGGCCAACTCACAAGTCGGTGGGTAAAGTACGTAGTTTTGTCGGGTTTGCCTCTTATTATTGACGTTTCATCCCCAGGTTGGCCATGATCGCAAAACCGCTGCACGTCCTCACGGCCAAGGGTCAGAAATTTAATTGGGGCGAGGAGGAGGCTGCGTTTGCCGCGCTGCGTGATGGCCTGATCAACGCTTTTTCTTTGCCCTTCATCCTTGATACAGACGCTAGCAACACGGGTATCGGCCCCGTTTTGTCACAGGTTGTGGACGGAGTAGAGCGTGTGGTTTCATATGGGAGTAGGGTGCTGTCTCCGGCGGAGCAATGCTACTGCGTTACACGTCGAGAGTTGCTGGCGATTGTTTATTTCATCCAGCAATACTGGCCGTACCTCTATGGACGAAAGTTCAAGGTCCGCTCGGATCACGCGGCTCTGCAGTACGCGCTGCGTGTTGAGCAGCCACCCGGCCAGCTGTCCCGTTGGCTTGAGGTCCTCCAGGACTATGCGTTCGTAGTTTCTTATAGAAAGGGTGGCCGCCACACCAATGCTGATGCATTGTCACGTTTACCACCCGGTAACAAGTGCGCGTGCATTTTGGGCATGGGACGGTGCAGCTCCGCCCCGTACAGTTGTCGCTGCAGCCGATGTCGCGCACACGGAAGCAGCTGACATGTGTGACCACACGCTCCGTCTCACCAACACTGAGTGGGGGCGACTCCAGGCGGAGGAAGCCTCACCATTAAGCACCGTGTTTGTGACTTCACGGAGGGCGAGAGCCAACACGTGTTATCCACGGTGATCCTGTGAGGGGGCCTCCTGATGCGATGGGATGCTCAATTACAAAAATACGTGGTCGTTTCCACCATCCTGCGGGGCAAGTTTATTTGGGCAACGCACAAACACGTTATGCATTTGGGGGTCAAAAATACCCTATCCACTCTTCGCCTTAACTTCTTCTGGCCCGGCATGGCTGCTGACGTTCAGAATGTGCTGCGAGGGTGCACTGCATGTGCCCGCCAAAAACCTCCACCAAAGTTGGCGTGCCCCCCTCTCCAATCGATTTATGTATCCCGTGTGTATGAGCTCGTTGCCCTCGATATGCTTGGTCCCTGCCCAACCACTCCGTGGGGAAACAAGTATTTGGTGGTGGGTGTAGAGTACCTTTCTCGGTGGCCAATGGCCTGGCCGGTGCCAGACCAGTCGGCTGTGACGATCACGGACGCCTTTCTCCACGGGTAAGTTTTGGATAAGGGAGCCCCGGAACACCTTCTCACGGATCAGGGCAGGAATTTTTCATCTAAGCTGCTCAAGGATGTGTGTGACCTGTTGGGCACCAAAAAGATCTGCACCTCGCCCTATCAACCGCAGATTGACGGCATGGTGGGATCTCTTTTATTTTTGTATAGCTGCCATCGTTAAGTAATTCTTGAATTTTGTTGTTATATTCTATTTTATCCATGATGACAGTGGCATTGCCCTTGTCGGCTGAGAGGATGACAATGTCATCCCTCTTTTTTAATTAATATAATTCAAAACGCTCATCTTTGCTGAGGTTGCTAGCTGGCATCTTAGCGTTTTTGAGGGTTGCAGAGATTTCAGAGATCTTGCTACGTTTGCAGCGATTTGAGACTGACGCCATCCAGACTGCCACTTTGCGCCCAAATTTATGGAAGAGGTACGTGGATGACACTTTTGTCATCTGGCCACATGGCCGGCCTGCTCTAGACCAATTCCTCGACCACATCAATTCCATACACCCAGCCATCAGATTTACCATGGAAGTCGAAAAAGATGGCAAGCTACCTTTTTTGGATGTCCTAATACAAAAGAGACCTAATGGTTCAATGAGCCACTCTGTCTACAGGAAAGCTACCCATACGGATGCTTACCTGAAACCGGATTCCCACCACCATCCATCCCAGAAGAATTCCCTAATAAAGACTTTGCACCACAGAGCCCAATGCATCTCTGACCAGGAACACATTGCCAGTGAACTCAAGCACGTACATCAAGCTAGATTTGAAGCTTTCGTGACTGCAAGGATTCATATTCTTAGGTTTTTTCGGTAAAGTCACGTAGGAAAAAAATTAAAATTTATTAAAGTAAAATAAAAAATAAAATCACGACGTTTCGGAGGCAACACAAGCTTCCGTCTTCAGGTGGAACAGTCACAGCACGATAGCTGTATCAAGTGCGAAAAATTCCAAGAAAACCGTATTTTTATATATACTGGGTGAGGGTGGGAGGAGCCAAGGTAGGCCCTGAATAGTATTTTTGTGAGGTTCGGTGCGGCTGAAGCACGCTGTTAGGAATGAGCCTTTGTTGTGTAAACTAGGTGCGGATGATGTAAAGGTGCATGTAAAAGGGACTGAGCCTTTTTGTTATGTAGATATGATGCGGCTGAAATCGCTGCCAGAAAATTAGTCTTTGTTGTGTAGAATGGTTGACTGAGCCTTTTATTATGTAGAGGTGGTGCGGTGTAAATCGCTGCCAGGAAATTAGTCTTTGTTGTGTAGAATGCTTGACTGAGCCTATTGTTATGTAGAGGTGGTGCGGCTGAAATCGCTGCATGGTTAATAACATCTTTCCAATGATTACTAAGTTTGTACCCATCATCACGGTTTAAATTATGTCTGTGTTTGTATATTTGGATGGCCTCGTGTACATACCTTTGATGGTAGCCAGGAGGCTTGTAGAGCACCTTAGTCTCGGAAAAGACAATTTCATGAGAGCCCACAGCGTTGTAGCAATGATCGGCAATGGCGGAACAATCAGTTTTGCCGTGTTTCAGATCTGACTTGTGCTCGCGGACATGATCCAATGTAGCAACATTGGAGAAACGAAACGTCATGTAGAAACATTGGAGAAACGAAACGTCATATCTCTGATCGTGTCCGCGAGCATATGTACATCAAGCTCTTAAGGCTAATGGTTACTCCGACTACACAATCCGCAAAGCCATCACTCCAACCATGAAGAAGGACCCTCTTGAGGAGCCATTAAAAACTATCACCTTACCCTACATTGCGAGCATCACAAAAAAGATCTCCAAAATCTTGAATAAACACAAGATCCAGGTCCGATTCAACACATTACATAAAATCCGTGATCTGGTTCCGTCTGTAAAAGATGTGATTCCGGACATACAGTACCCTGGCGTTTACAAACTGAGTTGCCTCTGTGGTAGTAGTTACATTGGAGAAACTAAACGACATGTCTCTGACCGCATCCGTGAGCACAAAGCAGACCTAAAACACGGAAGGACCAACACCTCGGCCGTGGCAGATCACTGTTATGATTCAGTGGTCTCACATGACATTGATTTCTCCAGGACAGAGGTTCTTTGCAAGCCATCTGGTACCATGAGAGGTTCGTTCATGAGGCTATTCACATATACAAACAGAGACAATTTCAACCAAGAAGATGGATTCTGGCTTAGCAATCATTGGAAGGATTTGATCAACCATTTCAGGTCTTAATTGATTGTGTTCACGCTTACGGTGACTTTCAGACCGGATTCCATTTTCTGCTCCCCCCTCCTCTTTTCCCGAACATAGATGGACTCGTCCATCTGGCAAACTGCCAAATCGCTGTCCTTCGTGCTGACGTTAGGAAAAACCGCCACTTTTTTCAAATTTTCTTGCTGTGGATTTCACACCTGATGATGATTGCTTGTGTTGCAGTCGGAACGTCGTGAGAATCTTTATTGTTTTATATTTATATTATTTTATTACTTCCCTTCTACGTGACTTTACCGAAAGAACCAAGAATATGTTCAAAAGATTGTTTAAAAATAAAAATGTTGTCATCAGTATGACATAGCTATACGAAGTTTGCAGTCGATACATTGGCAATATGGTTGAAATTGAGTTACGAGATTTTTGGATACAACACATACAGTAAGTGAAGTAAAAGCGTGTAAAAAGTTATAAATGTTTTGAATTTGTTATGATAGAATATCGTGTTGTCATCAGTATGACATATACGAAATTTGCAGTCGATAGCACATTGGGAAGTGTGTACAAATTGAGTTACAAGATTTATTTTTTGAGGATACAACAGACGAAGTGAGTTAAATAAAAAGCGTGTAAAAAGGAAGGGCTGAGAGGAACTTTGGAAAGTTCCAGAGACTTTCATGCTGGCCTTTATAGGTGCTCGCTCACAGCACTTGTCCCACAAGTCTATTACGACTATATGGGGGAGCTTTGTGTGTTTGTGATTAATTAAATCCCGACCAGAGGACTGTGTCGTGTGTACTGTCAACTACAAACATCTGACAATTCAGCATTGGTTCAAGCGGGCCTGACTGCTGATGAGACACTGCATGTTGAAACCGCTCTAAAATATTTGTGCTCAAATAATTCTGCTGAAATTATGCACTACCAGAAGTTTGTACAACTGACGGCATGTGAATTTTTTTTAGTTTTATGTGAAGGGATAGATATGTGGCAGGGAAGTCTTGTGGAGGTATATAGAGTATTCTGCTTAATTCTAGATTTGAAGCTTTCGTGACTGCAAGGATTCATATTCTTAGGTTTTTTCGGTAAAGTCACGTAGGTAAAAATATTCTGCTTGGTTTTTATAGTATTATGCTTGATTTTAAAGTAAGGTTCTAGAATTAAAAACGTTTGAAGTCCCTGTGACCTCTAACACTTCTGAAGAGTCCGTCTGACTATTGCAATGATTACGGACGCCGAGGAGAGAGTCACGGAGCGGGCAAAGCTCGTGGTTAAGTAAGAGACTACCGTATCCCCTCGTTTCATGAGATTGGCTCTACGGAAACCTTTTTAATGATTGACCTTAAATAAATACGTAAATAAGCTATTACATACGTCAAAATTATATCATCGCTTTATCTCATCATTTTATCTCATAACATTACTTCATCACTTTATCTCTCATCACTTTCTCGTGTACAGTTCCAGATGCGATCCGCGGATAGCCAAAATAGCGGATGGCGAGTCCGCGAATAACGAGGGAATTCTGCACACCGCGACTCGGTTGCCCACAATGCAATGTGACAGCAACATTTGGGGCCGTCCATAAATGACGTCACGCGATTTTGGACCCTCCCCCCCTTCGTCACACGGCGTCACAAAAAGTCAGACCCCCCCCTCAAATATGACGTCACAAAGCTCTACCCCCCCCAAATAAAACATACTTCAAATCGCTTTAAACTATTGTCATTGTAGTGCGTATTGAATGTGGCGCTGCACTCTGATGTTGTAGGAGAAAACATTTATTAAAAAGTATATTTAATTAAGTAGAACGTGTTGTCTATATTTTTAAAGTTGCGCATTTTTTAGCAGCAATACGTTTTGATTGTTGAAGGGTTTGCAAATTTAAAAGAAACTGGTCATGATGAAACATTTTAAGAATGTAAACAAGTTCAGTCTCCACCTCTTATCCATCTCCCTGACCTATGTGCTATGGAGGGCCATTAGCCGAAACGTCGCCTATTATATAGTTTTTTCATTACCACTGTTATTAAACGTATTGCGATTATATACAGTACATGTTTTACAAATGACCACGGTCGGAACCAAAATCTCGTAACTTCGGAACCTTTGTGAGTCAGCAGCGCGTTTCCAGGGGGGAGTGGGTGGCGGCAGCATTGCAGTGGAACCACGTGTTTTGCATCCGCGGTCAAAGTTCAGGGGCTTCCCCCTCCGGGTGGAAGCCGAGAGCGGAACACGTGTGGGTAGGGGGGTCACCCAGCTCCACGCACTCCGCCCCACCCTCGCTGCAGTCGCTACACGGGCTGTACTCTCACACGACGACCTTGCTGATCTCGTCAAGGAGCATAAACCATCACGCGAACTCCGCTCATCCTCGCAGGAGCAGCGTATTTTGGCGAACCATCGAACAAAGACGGATACCGCACCGCGCGTTTTCAGATGCGCTGCTGCGGCTGTCTGGAACGCTCTTCCGATATTAGGAAGCCACTGGGAGCTATGCACTTTTAACCCATCTAGATTGACAACTTAGTTGTCCTTCCCCCGCACCTCCGATAAGTAAAGTTGGCGACGTACGGTGCGAAAGAAGTTCAACATCGTGCCAGTCCGTCTCAGTATTCGATCACTACTATTACGGTGACTGTACCAGTGAACTTAATGTGTAGATTCCTCCACCCGTGTTAAAGAATCGATCTATACCACACTCGGACTGTTTTCTCTCATCCATACTGCGTTCAGTCCCTTTCAGGCCACAGCGACATACGTACTCATCCCACTAACCACATTACAGGTCACAACAATTCACCCACTCACCACACTAGGTCACAACAACTTACCCGCTCAACACTGCAGGTTACAACTCACCCACCCGCTCACCACTACAGGGCACCTCATTGCTCTTTCTGCTTCTACGCTAGCATTGCTCCACTCTGGAATTCCCTCCCATCTTTTCCCAAGCGCTTAAAATAGCATTTTTCAATTCAAGAAAGTGTTACACATTTATATATTGCAACGTTATTGCTGTTGGTTTATGACCGCTTGAGGTTTTGGGCCGTTTAGCCTGTACTCAGCAACTGCGTTAAAATATACTCTCGTTACTACACTGATGACTGGATTGATGACTAGATAGACACTCGGACACTCTGAGTGTCTTTAACTCAGGCAGACGTCAGAGACCCTGCACACGCGCAGTCACTATCCATACAGACAGCAGTAGGGGCAAGTTCTGTTACCGAGTACCCATTAAGGCTGCCCGCCACACACGCAGGCATGATCCGCCGCGTCCCGTGGGCTCGACTCCTGGCCGCCTGCACGACGTCTCGGGGTGAATCCTTCGGCAGACAGGTCAAACTGTTGAGACCCAACCCAGGACCCATTCACGCGATTTGTCAATTGCCAGGCTGGCGTGGACTTGCTAGGGGACCTCATAGTGGTGGTGGTCATGGTCGTGATGCTGGTGGAGGTGATGTTGAGGACGCGGAGGAGTGTGAGGAGGAGCCGATTTGGGAGGAGCTAGAGGAAGATGTCGAAGCGTTCTTCGTGACGGGAGAGCGCCGCGAAATGGACGTGATGATCGTTCACCCCGTGGTGCGAGAGCGAGGAGTCAGCCCTCACGAGGGTGAGCACCCAAACAGCAGCGCCCTGTGGCGGCAGGACCTTCGAGCACGATGCCTCTTGAGACTTCGATTGTGGGCGTCGTTTCAGTGTGCATCAATCCTCCAGCGAGTTGGTAGGGCACCCAAGTGGATTTTAAATCCATCTGGTGGAGCTCTGTGTGTCATCACCCCGTGGTGTTGATAGAGAGATATTTGTATTCTCCTTCGCCCTCCACTTGAATCCAAAAGGTGGAAATTGTCCAAACATTATCATGCATGTTTCGGGAATACGGACTTTGTGGATAAACAGAATTAATAAACATTGAAGTTCATAAAGGTTTTTGGGTTTTATTGCGTAAGTATGAATGTGTCGTAACCCTCCACCACCCAACACAGCCAGTAAGGTTTGTCACGTAAATAACTCGCCAATTAGTTACTACTTCAGCCTACATTGAAGTGTCTCCCTATTCAAACTAGCGCCTTGGAAATTCCACATGCCTATGGTAGGAACAGGTTCTCCCCATGATCTACTAACCATGAAGATTTGACCATCACGCTGGTTAGTGGGGGAGGACCCAGGACTGCTAGGACCAATATCTAGCAGGGTCCTTGCTTATAAACATCTGGAGGTTCAGCATTGGTTTAAGCAAGCCCAACTGCTGATGAGATACTGAACGTCAATACCGGTGCTAAGTGTACTTCTGTTAAGCATTTCCAGGAGGCCGTGTGGCCAATAGGGTGCGTAAAAAATATTTTGGATTTGTATGGGGGAAGGACAGATATGGGAAGAGGGCACGTTGCCTGATTAGTTATTTTTTTACCCAAATGTGTGCCGTGTCCTGAATTTCCCTGTTCTCCATCTCCCTGATTGCCCCGTGCAGCTGAGGCCCTGGTGAGCGAGGCGATGGCTCTGGTGGCGACCCTGCCGGGCTGGGCGGTGTGCGACTGCGTGCTCCTGCGCTCGCGAAACCCGGGCTCCAAATTCGTGTTTGGCAAAGGCAACTTTGAAACCCTCACTGGTGAGTGGAGGGTCCCAATTCATGCACGCTGACACGGCACAAAGCCTCATCCTCTATCCGGTGCCAAAACCCGAGGGGTCCCATCTGGCAAAGGCCTCCCCCGTGAGTTCCTTTCCCATGCCCAAGTCTCGACAGGAATTATTGAAGGCAAAGTACAGAAAAACGCAGTGTGTGCAATTGCGGCATTGTGCATGCTACACGTATCCTCCCTTAGGTGAGCGGACACACGCGCAAAATCACCTCCGTTGGTCATTTTCGAATAACAAAATAAATACCAACTCAAACCTTGACTCCTGTTGTCTGCAGAAAGCACACTCATTAAGATGAATTTGCCACTCATCTATTAAGAAAACTTAAAATTAGAATGATTGCCAATTATTTGTCTATTATGTGGGTTTAATCTGTGAGGTTTTTTTCCTCTTACAGTGTCGGATAATTTCTGGCTAAGAGAGAGATCTGATGGGAGGGTAATGGGATGATTTGTGGATGAGCCTGGCCACCCCACTGGTTTTAGCGGCATGCATCCAATTACAAACCCTTTCTCCCCGTACAGATTGTCAAAGCTAGCATTAAATAAAAAACAACAAACCCACAAAATTATTTACAGAGTGGTACCATTATATTTGGAAATTGGTATGCTGTAAAAGTTATTACAAATTAGTGGCCTACTGTATGTGTTTGGCAAGCGGGCATTGGGTGTACATCAGGGAAGTTGGATGGAACCCATGCTGAGGTGTGGCCAGTGTAGAAGAGTAGGCCAAATTTGCTCTTGAGGCGTTCTCTAGAGCTCTATTGGAGGCTATTCTGTCAGCAGTGTCGTGAGCAATATATTGCATAGCTGCACCTTTGCCTTCTGTACATCTTGAGGTGTGATGGCATTCAGATGCTGTATACATCCACGTTACAGTTAATAATGATTTGTGTTTGATAGAGCTGTCAATTAAATGTAAGGACAACTTGATTTCCAAATTCAACCGCCTCTCAAACAAGAGACCGGACCCGCACACCGAAAAGTTAGATGTTAACAAAGTCGTAATTAATCGCAGTAACAGTTCTATTTCTGATGGTCTGAAATCTGTTTTAGCTAAAGGGCTAAACTTTGCAGTCACACCTAGACACATACCAGTTAATGATATCATTGCCCATATCGACGTGGCTCTCAAGGGCCTGGGTCACATCGCTGCAGACGTAGCAAGAACTGAAATCGCTGCAACCCTCAAAAACGCTAAGATGCCAGCGAGCAACATCAGCAAAGATGAGCGTTTTGAATTATCTCAATTAAAAAAGAGGGATGACATTATCGTCCTCTCAGCCGACAATGGCAATGCCACTGTCATCATGGACAAAATATAATATAACAACAAAATTCAAGAACTACTCAACTATGGCAGCTATACAAAAATAAGAAGAGACCCCACCAACAGCCTCGTCATTAAAACCAACAAAATAATTTCTGATTCAAACGCAGTAATTGATCAAACCAAACAGTTCTCGTTGAAACCTTCTGCAGCCAGGCCACCAAGATTATATGGCTCACCAAAGATTCATAAAGAAGATACACCCCTTCATACCATTGTCTCTACTATCAACTCCCCCACCTAAAAACTGGCTCGTTTTTTGTCTGAAATCCTGCGGCCATTTACTGGAAAAACCACCTCTGCGGTACTAAACTCTACTCATCTGGTATCCACAATCAAGGGTATTTCCCTGTCCCCAGACGACCTGCTTGTCAGTTTTGATGTGGTTCCTGTACCTGACACCATCGCAATCATTGAAGACTTGGTTCATCAAGGACTTTATACTGATGTACCCCCCCTGGTGAGACACTGCTTAACCAACACATACTTCACCTGGAATGGAACTTTCTCCAAACAAACTGAGGGCACCCCAATGGGCTCCACCCTATCTCCGGTTGTAGCCAACGTTTTCGTGGAGAAATTTTAGACTGACGCCATCCAGACTGCCACTCTACGCCCGACCTTATGGAAGAGGTACGTGAATGACACTTTTGTCATCTGGCCACATGGCCGGCTGGCTCTAGACCAATTCCTCGACCACATCAATTCCATACACCCAGCCATCAGATTCACCATGGAAGTCGAAAAGGATGGCAAGCTACCCTTTTTGAATGTCCTAATTAAAAGGAGACCTGATGGTTCAATGAGCCACTCTATCTACAGGAAAGCTACCCATATGGATGCGTACTTAAAACCGTATTCCCACCACCATCCATCCCAGAAGAATTCCCTCATCAAGACTCTACACCATAGATCCCAATGCATCTCCGACCAGGAACACAAGCACGTACAACAAGCTCTCAAGGCTAATGGTTACTCCAACTACACAATCCGCAAAGCCATCACTCCAACCATGAGGAAGGATCCTCTTGAGGAGCCAGTCAAAACCATCACCTTACCTTCTAGATTTGAAGCTTTCGTGACTGCAAGTATTCATATTCTTAGGTTTTTTCGGTAAAGTCACGTAGGTAAAAAATCAAAATTAATACCCTACATTGCGGGGGTCACAAAAAAGATCTCCAAAATCCTGAATAAACACAAGATCCAGGTCCGATTCAACACAGTACATAAAATCCGTGATCTGGTCCCGCCTGTAAAATATGTGGTTCCAGACATACAGTACCCGGGCGTCTACAAACTAAGTTTCCTCTGTGGTAGCAGTTACGTTGGAGAAACCAAATGACATGCCTCTGACCGAATCTGTGAACATAATGCAGACCTGAAACACGGTAGGACGAACACCTCAGCCGTGGCAGATCACTGTCATAATTCAGTGGGTTCACATGACATTGACTTCTCCAAGACGGAGGTTCTTTGCAAGCCATCCGTCTACCATGAGAGATTCGTTCACGAGGCAATCTACATATACAAACACAGAGACAATTTCAACCGAGAGGATGGATTCTGGCTCAGCAATCATTGGAAGGACATGATAAACCATTTCGGGTCTTGATTGATTTTGTTTTACGGTAATTTTTAGACTGCAGTCCATTCGCTGGCATTGCCTCTTAGTACCTTTCACGCGACGGTCAATGGTATGTTTTATACCAGATTGTATAATAATAAATAGTATAACAGTGTAATGTTTCATATAATTCACGAGGTAATATATAGTATCGTAATTGCATAGTGAATATACAGCAGTGTGGTATACAGTAGGGTTGGTAGAATAATACATAGTGTAATATTACAAGTCTAATATTATTATAGTCTATAGTAACGCAGTGTATAATTCAATGTTGGGGTCTGTCTATGGCAGTTTATAATACGGGGTATAGTCGTGTGATGTAAGAAAAAAGATTAGATGGAGGCATATTATAATTTTTGCGACATTGAAGTGTAATGTATAATGACTTGTTGTTAGTAGCTCAGCTTATTGGAGATTATATTGAGTATATTGATGATATTGATGAAGTTTATATTTGATTTTTTTACCGGTTCACTATATGATAGTCATTATATAGTGTTTTGTATACCCACTTTACTTAATGTTAATAGCTCAGCTTATTGGAGAATATATTGAGTACATTGATTATGTTGATGTAGTTTATATTTAGTTCTTTCACATCGGTTTATTGTATGATAGTGGGTGGTTGCAGTTCTTTAGCGTCAATATACTAAATGCCTCTGTTGAAATGTAAACTCTGACTTTAACATAGCCACTTCCGTGACCAGTTACATGCTAATTCCTCACATTAACATCATGCTAATCTCCCAGTTACATGCTAATTTCTGACTTTAACATCCTGCTAATTCTCTCACATTAACACAGCTTATTCAATGCTAAATTCTTCTGTTGATATGTAAACTCCTTTGTCAAGGCGCTCTTCTCCTCCCACCCAGCTTATAATATGCTGCCAAGCTTAGCAGTGTTCATTGGAGCGCTGTCTTTCAGCCAGCTCTGTCTTCACCTGAGGATGGCTGTTTGTGTTGTGGCCGAAACGTCGTGAGAATTGTATTTTATTATGTTTTATTTTTTTGATTTTATTATTTCCCTTCTACGTGACTTTACCGAAAGAACCAAGAAGATGAATCCCTGCAGTCACGAAAGCTTTAAATCGAAATCTAAGAGCTGTTGTTCTTAACTCCAGGGGCATCTCTCAGAGCCCTTCACACGCGATGAGCGACTTACATCTGAACACATCTCAAAGGTTACCCCTAGTGGCAGATGTCCCTGTGTGGCACAAAGTGACTCTGTGTGGCATGAGGTGACCTTGACCTTCCAGCAGGCAGTGATTGCTGCTGTGTGTAATCACAGTTGAGTGATCGCAATGTTTGTGTGCGTGTGTGTGAGAGAGTGTGTGTCCTGTTAGGCAAGAAGCGTTAGCGTAGCGATTAGTACGCTGCGCCACGAACCCGGTGACCCGGGTTCGATTCCCGCTCACGGTCAACACCAGTGATGATTATCTGAACCGTTCCTGGGCCTCCCCTAGGTCAACTCAAATGAGTACCTGGTGCGGTGTGTAAACATCGCCACTAGGGAGACAAAGGCGGCCAGGCGTGGTGCTGACCACCCACCATCTCGTGTGCCGTTCTGACCTCAGGCGCTTGGTAACAGCACTTGCCCCGACAATCTGTTATAGGCTATCGCGGGGGATATTTGTCTTTGTGTGCCAATAGACAAGGTGCGAGCATCTCCTCGTCTCTCGGCCGTCTTCGTGAACATGGAGCGACTCACTGTGGCACAGGAGGTGAGCGGTGGAGTATGAAGGTCGACCGCAGTGCACACGAGTCGCCCCCTCGGCGTAACCCGACGCGTAAGCAGGTGACCGTGCGTTGAGCCGTGTAAAGCTGGCCAATCTTCGTGGTCGCGACCCAAGGGATCCGAGGGATTGGGAGGCTGCTTAAGACCATGGGGCCGATTCTACCTCGGATCGTGACAGTGAGGTCTCCCATGATCTTCTTTGAGACCACAAGGGTGGGCAGAGCTGGGGAGGCGGGGGGGGGGGGCTTGCCACAGCTGCCCCCCTAAATGGCCTCGCAGCCCTGGCCAATGATGGGAATTGCTGGGCCGTAACATGAACACAAATTACATACCCTCTAATGTTCCCCTAACCTACCTGACCACACCCCTAACCCCAACGTTGTGAGATACACTTTGTAGAGCTATCATTTGTGACCAGGTCACTTCTGGAAAAAGAGCTATATAGCTCAGTGGGCCTTACCTGGTATTATAAATTTAGTTTAGTTTAGGTGCAGACATTAAAGGGCCTCCTTACGTTCTCCTTGATGATCACCCGAAATGAAGCCAGCCAAGCTGAGTGTGTGTGTGTGTGTTTGCTCACCGTCACACATGCAGACTCAGAGGACAGCGCTGTCTTGTCGACGGTCTTGAGCCACAGCCCCAGCCGCTAGATCTCTCTCTCCCGCCAGGTCATCCTGACCTGGCTCTCATGGTGGTGTGCGCCTCTTCTTACTGCTTACGGTGCAGTAAACTGCACCCCCTTGTGTGCCGGACTGGCCTTCATAGGTGCTGCTGCTGACGAACAGCACTTGCCCCAAGAGTCTATTAAGGCTATACAGGGGATCTTTGTCTTTGTGTGCTGTTAGGTGAGGAGCAGTGGCGTAGCGGATAGCGTGTTGCGCTATGAACGCGGCAACCCGGGTTCGATTCCCCGCTCACGGTCAACACCGGTGACGATTATCTGAACATGGGGGACTATTGTCATTGTGTGCTCACAGATGTGCCTGGAGGAGGCGTGGGGCCTGCCTGTGCTGGACCGCTACTCGCTTGTACTCCGCATCTTCCAACTGCACGCGCGGACACGTGAGGCCAAACTACAGATCGCCCTGGCCAGCATCCCCCTCATGCGGCAAGCAGAACCATTAGCAACATTGTGATCGTAATTACGAGGGTTAAACCTAATTATTTATTAATATGTACATATTTATACTTACGTAGTGTCTTTCGTATTTCCATAATAGAGATGTTTGGGTTCGATCACGTAAATATATAAATGTGTCGTTAAAACCCGCCACCACCCGATACAGCCAACTATTGGCATGTTCTGTGTAAACAGAACATGCCAATTTGTCACTAGTACAGCACACCGGTGTGTTGTAGAGCCAAGCCACAACATTTACGTGTTAAATCTTTCATAATTGTTGTCATGTCTCGGGCGGAGCATCCAGTTCTTCCCTTGCCATACCTGATACAGTTCAGAGTGAAGCACCGTCAGGGTGACTCACGATACAGAATTCGCCAACTCGCTCCAGTTGCTCGCTGGCGGTCAGTCGCCTCTGTATCGTGCTTCTATCGTTACTACTGTGGTTACCTGCTCCTGCAAACTTCACTGGTTTATTCCATGCTGAGGAGATGGTTTGCCAGACTGACCGCTTCATCTCATCCACACTGTCTTCTACCACCATACTACAGGTCATCACAACACACGCACACTCACCCACTCATGGGCTCGCTCACGCATTGAATTACTCACCCGCTCAAATACCCACCTGCTCACCCATTCACTATATCCACTCACCTGTTTACTCACCACACTGCATGTCATCACAACACACGCACACTCATCTACTCATGGGCTCGCTCACGCATTGAATTACTCACCTGCTCAAATACCCACCTGTTCACCCATTCACTGTATCCACTCACCTGTTTACTCACCACATTGTAGGTCATCACAACACACACACACTCATCCACTCACTGGCTTGCTCATGCATTGAATTACCCACTCACATACCCACCTGCTCACCCATTCACTGTATCTACTCATCCATTTACTTACCACTCTACAGGTCATCACAACACACGCACACTCATCCACTCACGGGCTTGCTCACGCATTGAATTACTCACCCGCTCAAATACCCACCTGCTCA
>CM025622.2:5718253-5756076 GCA_014621495.2 Entosphenus tridentatus | reverse complement strand
AACACACCCACACTCATCCACTCACTGGCTTGTGCACGCATTGAATTTCCCACTCAAATACCCACCTGCTCACCCATTAACAGCATCCACTCACCCATTAACTTACCACACTGCGGGTCATAGCAACACATGCACACTCATCCACTCACTAGCTCGCTCACACATTGAATTACTCACCCACTTATGAACCCACCTGCTCACCCATACACTGCATCCACTCACCCATTTATTCACCACACTGCAGGTCACAATAACACACGCACACTCATCCACTCACTGGCTCGCTCAAGCATTTACTCACCCACTAACGTACCCACCTGCTCACCTATTCACTGCATCCACTCACCAATTCACTCACCAAATTGCAGGTCACAACAACACATGCACACTTATCCACCCACACCACACTGCAAACCACAACATTTCTCTTTCTGCTTCTTCCCTCGCACTGCTGCAAATTGGAATTCTCTCTTTCCCATCTCACCTTTCACCCAAGTTCTTATAAAAAAAATAACCTTGCTTAGTTCATGAAACGTGTTTCACTCTTATCTATTATTTCCTTAAATAAAGTTGTTTGTTGCTGGCTACTAGACGCTTTTGGCTTTTGGCTTTTGGGCCTGTGCTAAGCGAGCGGGTAAAATCTAATTTATATTTTTCATTTGACTTTGTAGATCTCGGATGCGAAAGGAGCATAAACATCTAGACCAGCAAGGAGGAGGATCGCGGTATTTGAAAGGCCCAGGTGGGAACCGCGACGCATAACCTCCCTCACATGTGCTTTGCTGCTTGTCAACACGGTATTAGATTCATACCCATTGGGTGGATTCGTGGCGCAGTGGTTTTGGACCGTCACAACAGGGTAACGAGTTGTGGGAGCTTGGCAGTGAGGGTTTAGAGGCTGTGAGTTCCAGGCAGTCGTAGGTCCCCTCTCCTGTGACCAGGAGGCCTTACCTGGTAGGATAAATATAATTTAGTTTTATTTGTATATATTTTTTTAAAAGTTTTTATTTACCTTTCCTATAGTTTGCACTCCTATCGTGTTTTTGTATTTGTTGTTGTAATGTTCTGAAGCCCGTGCCCCTAACTGGATATCTGTGAAAAAGAGCTTTATAGCTCATGGGATTCCTCCTCCAGTTTAAACAAATATTCATGATCGTGAGGATGATGATTGCTATATCTCAGCCAACAGCTTGCGAATGAAAGAGAGCTCAGCGGCACCCCCGTGTTTTTTGACGCGTCCGGGCGTGCATCTGTGTCTACGTCTGCGCTGACAGGGGAGACGGCGCTGGAAACGCAGCGCCGTGTGCTGGAGCAGCGTGAGCAGCGGCTGCGGCGTGCGCTCGGCACTGTTGCACGCAAGCGCAGCCTTCTGCGCAGCCAGCGCAGTCGGGCAGAGCTGCCCGTCGTGGCGCTGGTCGGCTACACCAACTCTGGTGAGTCTACTGCTCGCCCATTTCGGTCAGTCCACCGCTCGCCCACTCCGGTGAGTCCACTGCACAGTGGCTTTTGGCTATCCATCAAACAAAGACGGTCACCGCATCGCACGCTTTCAGATGCGCTTCTGCGGCCGTGTAGAATGCTCTTCCTGCTGATATTAGTAAGCCATTGGAGCTATTAACTCTTAAATCATCTAGGTTGAACATTTATTTCCTCAGAACTGATTTTTTTGTTTAGTTGTCCTGCACCTCCGATTAACACGGTTGGCTACGTAAGGTGCAAGAGAAGTTCAACATGCATATATACACGTTGACGCCACCACACACCAGCACTTCACTCCCACACTTGCCTACCTTCTCAGCCTTACTCTGTACTACCCTAATGCTCCCTCCCCTACATTAAACATACTTTCATCCTCTTGGTCTCACAAGACTCCCATTCACTCCCCTGCAACTCGCTCCCCTCGTGCCTGTGCCCCTGCCATCTGTGACCCCAGGCAAGACGACGCTGGCGCGCGCCCTGACACGCGACCTATCGCTGGAGCCGCACGACGCAGTGTTCGCGACGCTGGACGTGACGGCACACGCGGGCCTCCTGCCGGGCCGCACCACGGCGCTCTACGTGGACACCGTGGGCTTCCTCTCGCGCCTGCCCCACGGCCTCGTCCACGCATTCTCCGCCACCCTCGAGGACGTCCTGCACTCGGTGCGCGGGCGGGTGGGTGGGTGGATGAGTGAGGGGGTGGGTGGGTGGGTGGGTAGGTGGGTGGGTGGATGGGTGGGTGAGGGAGTGGGTGGATAGGTGAGGGTGTGGGTGGATCGGTGAGGGGATGGGTGGGTGGGTGGCTGGGTGGGTGGGCCGGCGTGCACGCGGGTGGGTGAGTGGATGAGTAGGTGGGTGGGTGAGTGGGAGGGTGGGTGGGTGAGTGAGTGAGGGGGTGGATGGGTGGGTGGGTGAGAGGGTGGTTGGGTGGGTGAGAGGGTGGGTGGGCCGGCATGCGTGCGGGTGGGCTGGCATGCGTGCGGGTGGGCTGGCATGCGTGCGGGTGGGTGTATGAGTGGGTGGGTGGGTGAGTTCATGGGTCAGTTCGTGGGTAAGTGGGTGTGTGTGGGAGCGGTAGTGTAGCGGTTAGCCTGACCCGAGATCGATTCCCTTTTACGGCCATCATCGGTGATTAAATATCTGAATCCGTCCTTGAACTCCCCAAAATAGACTCAGCCTCATATGAGTAGCTGGGGCAGTGTGTAAATATCAGCATTAGAAAGACAAAGGTAGCCAGGTGTGGTGTCGGTCACCCACCCCCATCATAGGTGCACCGTTCCATCCCTCATCGATGCTTGCGAATAGAAGTTAATTGGTTGGGTGGGTTTGTGGGTGGATGGATGATGGCTATTGGATGGTTGGGTTGGTCGGTGGTCGGGTCGATGTGTGTGTGTGTGTGATAGTGGAGAAGTTTCCGTACCTTACCAGTGTGCATAATTGGTAGCCGAGATTTCACTCTGAATCAGTCGAGCGGCATCATCTTTTCTTCAGCTGCGTAACGCTGTGTGGAAGCTACCTGGCCTATCGCTCCATCTTATGCACCCTATTTTCTATGCCTGCGCAGCGTGGAGCCCTTTAAAGGAACATCTGCACACAGGATGGTCTGTCTATGATCCATTCTGTGTGTAACCAGACTGGATTGTGGGAAGAGCTCGCAGATCCTTGAAATATCTGGACACAGTCCTACCAGTGAGCTCCTCCTGCAGACTAGGTTGCGTTGGGTGGGTCATGTAGCCAGCATTCCCAACCACCTCATGTCCTTGCAGCTTCTGTTTGGCCTGATAGCGGGGGTTAAACAGGTGTGGCATGGGCTAGATCTGGTCCAGGAGGATTTGAAGCTGATTAGTCTTGCTAATTTACTGGTACCAGCAGTGTCAATATCGGCCTCTGTGAAGGATGCTTCTAGGCAGTTGGAGGCAGTCGCCCTCCAACAACGGAGGACAGAGGAGCGACGCTCACAACAACGAGCGGAGCGCCTGGTGGCTAAAGCACAGCAAGTTGGCACAGTAGGGAGCACAGGTGGTGCATCAGCCAGTCATCTCGGTCAGTCGACCCGTGGCACCTGGGTCTGCCCCGTGACAACCTGCCAGCGGGCGTTCGACACTTCACGTGGCCTCAAGGTGCACATGGCCTGGCACAAGCGTTGTGGTGACGTCACCATGACGCTTGTGCGAATGGCGGCTGTTGTTGTTGTGAGACAGGTGGCCGGGCATGGTCTTGGTCACCCACCCCCTCGTGTGCCATGCCGGCCTTCATAGGTACTTGCGAACAGCACTTTCCCCAACAGTCTGTTCAGGCTATTCGGGGGGTGTTTGTATTTTGTGTCTTTGAGGTGGAGCGGTGGCACAGTGGTTAGCACACAGTGCTGTGGAGCCTGGCGACCCCCTCAAGACCAACAACTGACAGCCATACATGAGTACCTGCTGTGGTGTGGAAACATTGGCACTTGGGAGGCAAAGGTAGCCGTGCCGGTTTTGTCCAACGACCCATTCGTGTGCCGTGCCGACCTTCATACGTGCTTGCTTACAGCGCACTTTCCCTCAACAGTCTATAGGGGGATATTTGTTGTGTGTGTATGTATGTACATTGAACTTCTTTTGCACCGTACGTAGCCAACCATGCTAATCGAAGTTGCGGGGAAAGGACAACAAGCTAAACACAAAAAGCAGTTCAAATGAAATGAGTTTTAAATCTGGAGCATTCCAGATGGCCGCAGAAGCGCATTAGAAAGCGCGCGATGCAGTGACCGTCTTTGTTCGACGGCCACTGTGAAGATGACCGGAGTTCGCGTGATGTTCCTTGATGAGATCAGCAAGGTATTGTGGTTCACTGGTGGCAAGCATTTTGTGTGTGATGAGTGGAACCTAATAATGTATTTGTTCAGCAAACTGAAGCCAATACAGCTTGGCGAGCACTGGACGAACATGGTCAGATCTTGCAGTACCAAAGAATGTTGTGCACGCTACAGCTTGCGAATGTTTTTGCCAGACGTCCCGTAGTAATTTTCAATAATAGAGCCTTGTCCATATTATGCTACGTGCCATCGTCTCGGCTATGTCACGACTCAAGAGTGGTTGAATGTGTCGTAGAGCCCTGATATGAAAAGTGCAGGTCTTGACTATATTTTGTAAATGGTGATTTAACAACATATTCTCGTCGAATATGGTGACAATGAGTAGAAAATAGAATCCTGGAGTCTGCGACCGCCACGCCCATGTGTGTGTGTGTGTAGGACGTGATCGTGCATGTGCGAGACATCAGCAACACAGACACGGAGAGGCAGAAGGACACGGTGCTCCACGTGCTCGCCCAACTCGGCCTCTCGGAGGCCGCACGCTCGCGCATCCTCGAGGTTCACAACAAAATCGACCTCATGCAGCAGTGAGGGCCCCGCAGTGCATGTACACAAGTACCTCGTGTATGCGTGTGGAGCGGTTTGAAATATCTGGACACATTCCCATTCGTGAGTTACTCCGGCAGGCAAGGCACATAGCCTGAATGCACAGCCACCGCATGCCCAAGCAACTTCTGTTTGGTCGGTACGGGAGGATGTGGAGCTACGTGGTCTTGCTGAAGACTGGTACCAGCGGTGTCAAGATCGACCTCTATGGAAGAGGCTTATGAAGGACGCTACTGGGCAGTTGGAGGCAGTCGCTCTTCAAAAATAACTGAGGACAGACGAGTGATGCTCACAACAATGAGTGGGTAGCTAAAATGCAGCAATTTGGCATGGTACGGGGGTACAGCTGGTGCATCTGTTAGTCATCTCAGTCAGCCAACCCATGACACCTGGGTATGTCCTGTGACCTCTCGGCGAGCCTTCGATACTTCATGTGGCCTCAAAGTGCACCTGACCTGGCACAGGCCAGGAACAATCAATTGTGGCCAGGTCGCTTCTGAAGAAGAGCTACATAGCTCAGTGGACCTTACCTGGTAAATTAAAAATAGTTTAGTACTCTTTTTCGGTCAAGTCACGTAGAAAATAAAATCAAATAATAATAGAATACGACACCCCCCCTGGCTGACCACGCTCAGCCAGGCGGGGTGTTGGCTGTTGTGTTGTCCGGCTCTCTGTGTTGTGTTGCATTGTGTTTCTAAGTTTACTATGTTGTTTTTTTTTCTCATTCATTCTTATCTGATGCCGGTTGCTTGTGTTGCAATCGAAACGTCGTATTCTATTATTATTTTATTTTCTACGTGACTTTACTGAAATAACCAAAGAGTAATTCCTGCAGTCGCGAAAGCTTCGGATCTAATAGTTTAGTAGTTTAGCTTTTCCCCAACATGTTGGGTTACAAGCCACATGCAACAGGGTCACAAGCACCTGGCGTTGGGGGAGGAGTGGTATCAGGTGCAATGACCTTTTTACATTAACTCTGTCCCCTATGATCTCCCCCCACCCATGTACCCCCTGACCCCAGTAGGGAGCTGTGTGCTGGGGTTGGGGTTCAGGTGTCCGCGCTGCACGAATGGGGTCTGGAGGAGCTCAAGGAGCGAGTACAGGAGGCTGTGCTCACTGCAACAAATAAGGCCATCATGGAACTCAGCATTCCACTGGAAGGGGAGCATCTGGCGTGAGTGTGTGTGTGTGTGGTGTGTATCTTTGGGGTGCAGTCGTGTAGTGGTTAGCACACTGCGCTACGAACCCGATGGCCCGAGTTCGATTCCCACTCACGGTCTCCACCAGTGACGATTATCTAAACTGGTCCTGGGCCTCCCCTAGGTCGACTCAGCCTTAATTGAGTACCTGGTGCAGTGTGTAAACATCACTACCAGGGAGACAAAGGTGGCCGGGTGTGGTGCTGGCCACCCACCCTCGCAAACAGCACTTCCCCAACAGTCTGTTAAGGCTATACGGAGGATCTTTGTCTTTATTTTTGGTGTGCATCGTGTGGTGTCTATCGTTCACCGCTTTTTGCAGAGGTTCGCAGTTCGAACCCGGCAGCAGGGGCCTAAGTACAGAAAATGCATGTAAACCTCCAGAAGGCTGCAGCTGTTGTAGCCTCTGAAGACATGCTGGACTCAAAATAAATAAGGACTTGATACGACGGACCAGAAGTACAGTTGTGATACTTATCGATGAATGGACTTTCAAGCTCATTCCGGTAACGACAGTCGCAGTCGATGAGCAGTCGTCTTCTCTTGCCTGTAGGAGTCGTTCCACACAACTCTCACTGATCGATGTTAACAGTGAGATGCCACAGCGACACAGCCACACTCCAGCAGCCGGCGGCTTGACGAACAATGGTTCCCGTCACGGTGATGAGGCGGTCATGTTCCGTTAATGACGACATAGCATCAGCGGCGGCGCTGTCAGCGCTGTCAGCGCTGAACTCTCTTGAAGTGCAGCCGTGATCTCCTCGTGGATGTAGACTGCGCAGCACTCTCTCTCCCCATCGGGTAACAGCTTCACATATATATTCACTGTGATGAGAGTCCACAAACTTAGTTATGAAGTCGCTATTTAGCTTGTGGTGATTACGGCTTGTGACGTGATTCGCAAAGTTCAGTGCAATTGGGTGTCCTCTCTTTGTGGATCCTTCTCCTTGAGGCATACTTATCTCCACTCATTCTCCAACACTTTATTTATGTTTTGTCTCACCAGTGTCAGACCAGAGAACGCCAAAAGAACCATGCGTATATTATCAGAGCATGTTTGTTTTCATGTTTTTCCACAAGTACGTGTGGTTAATGCAGACTTGATTCCTTGGACCTCCTGTTTTATTGCCAGAGAGGGTAAAACTTGTTCTTGTTTTTCATACTTCGATACTGGAAAAAAGGTCCCATAGACTCTTTACACATCGAGGCTTCAACAATGGCAGATCTTAAAATCTCCTTCGAAACAACTCCACTGCTGTTTTAGTTCAGTTTCCCAACTCCTGAAGCTCATCTATAGCTCACTGCTATTGACTTACGATACCTGTGTTACAGCTTATCTCACTTCTGCTTCTCCACTGCCTTCCACTAGCACGTCCAGTGGGGTGGCTCTTTGTCTTTGTGATGGCGTAAGGGCCGCGTATCATGATTGGGGCGGCTGTCCAATCTTTCTTGTGGCATTTTTGGGGCTTGCAACAGATTACAAATTGATGTTGAGATTTGATATACATTCAACTGCTACAGGAGTAGCCACGTGGATTTGTTTCAAAACTCCGTTGAATGATTTGATTGGGCAGTTGTTCACGATATATTGCACGATCTGAGATGTCGCACCACCACAGTCACAAACTGGACTCTTGTGAATATTCCATTATGGAGAGTATCCACATCTTCCATCGAGTGTCTGGATCCAATTCAAAGAGGACCAGGATCTTCCTCGATAGGTCAGATACTGGTTGGAGGATTGTGGGGTCCCTGACAATGGATTTCTGCAGAAGGTTGGTGCTTTTTGCCCCAGGCTTCTCTCCATCATGCTTCGGTGGTCTTGTTATCATGGAGGTTCTTTGCATATTGCCATAAAGGTTTTCTGGATTTGAGCCACCTCTGCAGTGGTTGCAAGGAGATGTCCTTGTTTTATTGAAGAATTGGTCCAACAAGGATTGAATGCTGATGTACCGGCCCGGTGAGACACTGCCTCACCAATGCATACTTCACCTGGAATGGAAGATTCTACAAACAAACTGAAGGCACCCCAATGGGTTCTCCCTTATCTCCGGTTGTAGCCAATATTTCCATGGAAAAATTTGAGGACGCCATCCAGGCATCCATTCTACGCCCGTCCTTGTGGAAGAGGTACATGGATGACACGTTTGTCATCTGGCCACATGGCCGACCAGCTCTGAACCAATTCCTCAATCACATCAATTCCATACACCCATCCATCAAATTCACCATGGAGGTAGAAAAGGATGGCATGCTACCTTTCTTGGATATCCTAATCAAAAAGAGACCTAATGGCTTAATGAGCCATTCTGTCTACAGAAAAGTAACCCATACTGATGCCTACCTAAAATCTGATTCCCACCACCACCCATCCCAGAAGAATTGCCTCATCAAAACGCTACACCATAGAGCTCAATGTATTTTCGACCAGGAACATCTAACCAGTGAACTCAAACGTACACCAAGCTCTCAAGGCGAATGGATACTCTGACTACACAATCCGCAAAGCCATCACCCCAACTGTGAGAAAGGAGCCATCTGAGGATCCAATCAAAACCATCACCTTGCCATACATAGCAGGGGTAACCAAAAATATTTCCAAAATCATGAACAAACACAAGATCCAGGTCCGATTTAACACAGTACATAAAATTCGTGATCTGATCCCATCTGTGAAGGACAAGATTCCTGACATGCAATATCCCGGCATCTACAAACTAAGCTGTATCTGCGGCAGCAGTTACATTTGGGAAATTAAGCGACATGTCTCGGACCGTGTTCGTGAGCATAAGGCAGATTAGAAACACGGTAGGACCAATACTTCTGCCGTGGCTGATCATTATTTGAATGCAGCTAGTTCACACGAAATGTATTTCTCTAAGATGGTGGTACTTTGCAAGCCTAATGGCTATCAACAAAGATTTGTTCACGAAGCCATCCATATTTACAGACACGGACACAATTTCAACTGAGAGGATGGTTATAAGCTCAGCAATCATTGGAAAGATGTCATCAACCACTTTGGGTCATGACTTGATTTGTGTTTTCTTGTCAACCTCCATCGTCAGCAGTGTGGGTGTATGGAGCAAGGTGCAATGTTGTGATTGGTGTAGACCTACTGCCAGTGTCGGAGCTTTCTCCTACATTAACATTAGCCGCTCCACCCATCTCTAAACCTTTGTAATGACAGACCGAACATCTAATGGTTGGAAAAGGGAAGCACGGATACAGGCACCACAATCCCAAAGGGAGAGGTATCTGGGCCAAAGGTAAAGGGCGGGGCTGGCCGAGATACTCCGGCAACCGGCTAGAAGGTTCCACAAGAGGGCGTGGCCAGAGGTGGAGCCTCGCCGTGCCTGCGGCAATATAAGCAGAGGCGGAGGAGGACTCGTGGTCGGTGGGGAACCTTGGGTCCGGACTGCGTCGCTGCTCGCCGTCATCTCTCTCCGTCATCGGCCACGTGGCAGATCTGCGAAGTCCCACCACCCTCACGGGCACGCTGTCAACCAGCGGCGAGGCCGGGAGTGGGCAGACGGAACCACGCTGTGGGATCGACCACGTGTACCCTTTAGGGATGCTAATATCTACGTGTGTACTTGGAGAAGGAAGAGGATAAGGTTGGCCTGTGGTGTGCCCGAATGTGAATAAAGAAGAGAGTACCCTCTACAAGATGTGTCGCGGAGGTCGCTCATTACACCTTTATAAACAGTTTACCGTCAGAGGCCAACCTCCCTGTTCTTGATGACGACCGCTTGTGTTGCGATCGAAACGTGATATTTTTAATCACTTTTTATTTTTTCTATCTACGTGACTTTACCGAAAGAACCATAGAAAATGAATTCCTGCAGTCACGAAAGTTTTAAGTAAAAAATGTCCTTGTTTATTAGAAGGTTTGGATTTCCGATGGCCTCACGGTACTCCCACCCATCCGCGGCGGAGCTGCGGAGGAGTGATGTTTGGGAGGACCGGAAGTCATGGCAGCGGTGTGCTCTTTAGCGTCCCTGAGATGATCCTCATGGTTGCATTTAGTTGTGTATCCACCAGCTTCGTGTGCACGGTTTTGCTCAAGGCTGCTGTGCGATATTCTGCTGCAGAGAAGACGTGCTGTGGTGGCCGTCCGGAGCATTTGCTCGCCATGTTCTAGCCAGTTTATGTACAAGATTATCTCGTGATTTTGTTTGGTCAATGACTGTCCAAGGACACGAGCTATCGCACTCGGCCGACGTGAACCGCCAGGCGGTGCCGTAGCCACCGCTGGTCCGCCCACACTTTAGTGGTGGCATACGTGGATATTCTAACATCATGAATTGACCACTGTATACGGATTATGTATTTACATTCCGATCTTTTCCATGCGTAATAGAAGTCCCCTCTCGTTTTGTGAGGTAATGGAGAGAGAAAATGTATCAATGTAATTGGACTTCCACAGCTTGGCCATCAACCTGTCCTCCTTCAGAGACGAGGGTAGTTTATGTTTTGCCTCGTGTGCCACTGCGTGTGCGGAGCAGATGATCAGTAAAATTAGCACCTGGAGGAGGGAGGGAATCTCTCCAGCACATTGAGCCAACCTCAATGCCTTTTTACAGGGTTCTCATTGTTCAATAACTCTCAAGTCAAGTTTAACTCCTATCTGTTGTGCCAAATTCATTTAGATTAATATATTTGCTAAACAAACAACACCACAGCAATGAACGCATTATTATACTCAGCTAACTTGTCCAATGGTATTCCCATGACACCCCTGGTCATTACTGCTGCGTTGTGTATTAACTGTGAAGTTCTGTGCGCCGTCGGCCTCAATGGGCACGTTTAAGATCCCGCGATGGAATTCGCCATTGTGTGCTGGCGTCATTGTCCAAATTAGAAAAATTACACCCCAAATTACTCAATAAAAATTATACGTAGCAACATCACCTACTGTGAAACTACTGCAGACTATGTATGTGAAATATGTCACCTTCGTGATGATTGCCGTGCATGACAAGAATGATAGTGCCAAATACCAAATGTTCTAAATGATTGACAATTATTGTGTGCTGTGTGTATATAGTGTGGGGATGTTTTGTGTGTATGGGGAGCGGGAGTGCAGCGGTTAGCACGCTACGCTATGAACCCGATGACCAGAATTAATTTCCCGCTCACGGCCACACCAGTGACGATTATCTGAACCAGTCCTGGGCCTCCCCTAGGTCGACTCAACCTTAAACGAGTACCTGGTGCGGTGTGTAAGCATTGTTATGAGGGAGACAAAGGTGACCGGGCATGGTGCTGGCCACCCACCCCCTCGTGTGCCATGCTGACTTTCATCGGTGCCTGATAACAGCACTTGCTCCAACAGTCTGTCAAAGACTATATGGGGGGATCTTTGTTCTTGCGTGAGTGGTTGAGTGGGTGAACATGCAAACTGTGTTAGTCGGATCGATCCCACGACCTGTATACCAGGCGAGGCAGTTAACATCACGCCACCGGGCGCCTTTATAGTCCTCACCAACAACCCTTACCTCAGCAGCCTGAAAAGGCTACATGGTGGATCTCTGTCTTTCCCTGCGTGCGTGAGCAGCTGGCTGCACCGCGAGGCTGCGGTTCAGGATGTACAAGTGATCCCCGAGTCATCCACCGCCCACGTCTCTGTCATCATCAGCCAGGCGGCCCTCGGAAAGTTCTACAAACGCTTTGGTCGCCCATTGTGACAATTCAACCCCGGCGTGACCGTCCAGTCCCCCAACAAACAGGTCAACAGGTTACAGTGATCACCTGCTAAAATGAGCATTGAGGTGGTTGGTCATCTCTCACTGAGCCAGTGGTGAAACACCACTTTCTTATGGCAGGGGGCAAGTATATCCAAGATCAATCCTATGAGAGAACGTACATGGAAAGTTTATGAATATACATTTATTTCAAATTCTTGAAATTTAGGGACTTCTGCTCCCCCTTGGGACGTTTCTATATCCTCCCCTGGGGCGTGTTTTCTCTATAGGACGACCACTGCTGACTTTCCCATGAAGTAACACATTTTTTCGACCCTGGAGTGATGATTGGTTTGTGACACGATGCAGTCAGGATTTTTTATTTATTTGATCAGGAGATGAACTAGACCCATTGAGATGCTCGAAACATCATTGCTTTTTTAGCACGATGACCTTGTGCCAATATGTAATACAAATTGCAAAACAACTGGAAAAAAACAATAGAAACTGGATAAAACAAACAACACCAAGGCGATTAACAAAGCAGCCAGAAAAAACTGGTTTTCAAAATGTAAAGTAACCAACATGAAAGTTTCACAATATGATTTTCACCTGTACCGATGGTAACAAAAACAAGCCAGTGATGTCCTACTCCAATGAGCATCGAGGCATTGGTGCTTCTATCTTGTATTTAGCACTGAGCCAGTATTAGAAATTACACATTACCATAGCGGGGGCGAGTCTCTCCATAGGAAAACCACTGTTGACTTACCCATGAAGGGGTACTCATTTTGACAACCGCTCTATAATTTTTAGCCGCTCTATAATTGAGTCTCCGGTGCTACAGCGGACGTCACCGCACCTATGAGACCAGGTCACGCGCATGCGTGTGTAACTACCAACCTCAGTGTACCGACCTTGGATTTAAAGTGTATTTGTTTAACCAGATGATATTTAAACGACACCAGGATACATAATTTTTAAGAGTGATCTGGGTCATCAAAAGGACAAAAGTAATGCAATTAAAACAAGGTACAGCAAGCAATCAAACAATTCGGAGCAGAAACAATAAAAAATAAATCAGCAAAAACTGCATGACAGAAGAATTGTAAATTAAGCACAAAAACATTCAACATTACCCGTGCTGAGATGGAATCCCACAGCAAGACATCAATATCACTTAGTAATCGGCGTCATTGTGGAGTACAAAGACAACGATCCACCGTACAGCCTTAGGGGCCATCCATAAATGACGATGTTTGCCCTCCCCCCTTCGTCACACGGCGTCACAAAAAAGTCAGACCCCCTCTCAAAAAGAACGTCACAAAGCTCTGCCCCCCCCCCAAAATAAAACATGCTTCAAATCGCTTTAAACTATTGTCATTGTAGTGCGTATTTAATGTGGTGCTGCACTCTGATGTAGGAGAAAACATTATAAAGTATTTAATGAAGTAGAACGTGTTGTCTATATTTAAAATTGCGCATTTTGATGTGACGTCACATTTCTCACCCCCCCTCGTCACATCGTCACATGTTTGACCCCCCACCCAGGTGCGTGACGTCATTTATGGAACGCCCCTTAACAGACTGTTGGGGCAAGTGCTGTTAGCGAGCACCTATGAAGACCGGTGCGGCACACAAGGGGGTGGGTGGCCAGAACCACGCCCGACCGCCTTTGTCTCCCTCAAGGCGATGTTTACAAACCAGGTCCTCATTTGAGGCTGAGTCAACCTAGAGGAGGCTCAGGACTGGTTCAGATATTCGTCACTGGTATTGGTCGTCAGTGGGAGCCAAACTCGGGTTGCCAGGTTTCTAGCGAAGCTCGCCAACCGCAAGCAACAATACAAGCGGAGACAATTTCCTCCCGATATCTGTTCCACATAAAAGTTCATTTTTACACATCCCATCAATCACACAGCCTTCTGGGAGTGCATCTTAGTAGTATTGGTGCAACATTCATTGTCTCATCAGCAGAGAGCCATGCTTGCTTAAACACAAAATATGCGTTTATGTATCAAGTTGACATACATTGGCTTGCACAATAAAATTGAACGGTGAACTGATATCTTTGGCAATAAAATGAAAATATACATACTGTATTTCATGTTTATCATTCTGGGGTCTTTGTGAGCTTGGAGGGCCTGCGTCATTGGGGTAAAACTGGATGTCACCGCTGCAGTGCAAGTGGTATGCGCGTGAGACTTCACCCAGAAAACAGATCACTCTGGGCACGTTCTCAATTTATAAAAGGTTGTTTTTGTACACGTATCCTATCAGCCACACATGCCTCCTGGAGTGCATCATTTCAGCTGCATTGGTTCAACACAAGCAAACCCGAGTTCGACATTCAGTGCCTCAACAGCAGTCAGGGTTGCTTGAATCAAGGATGTGAGTCCTCGTTCGTTGCAAAAATATAAAAATAATGTCATGGTAGTTTCATGAAATAGCATTGCAGGGGCGGCGCAATATTAACTTCCTCGCCTGGTATGCAGGAGGTCGTGAATTCGATCCCGACACTGACGCCTGCTGTATATGTGGAATTTTCGTCTCCCGATGGTCGCGTGGATTTTTTTCCGGGTCCTCCGGGTTTTCCCTCGACATTTTGAATCAACATCACGCGTTTAGAGTATTTGGTTGACATACATTTCCACGCGATAAGCCACTTAGTTGAGCTATCATTTGTGATAACCAGGTCGCTTGTGAAAAAGAGCTAGATAGCTCGGTGGGGCTTTACCTGGTTAACTAAAAAAGTAGTTAATGTTTTATAGTTTCTGAATGTATCATCGAGCAGTGGATTATCACAACACGTGACGTCACCAGCCGCGTGGCACCCCGGCGGGTGACGTCACTAGTCTCAACGTAACACCCGGAACCCGAGGGTCGGCTGCGCGGGTTTCTGGTTCGACTCTCGCCGCGCTCCGCGCTGTCTCCGCAGGGCTCCTAGAAGCGCCGGCATGGAGGTGAGTCGCAGATTTTTCACCCCACGCCGCCTCACAACCTTCACCGCCCGGGCTCGCTTCTCCCACACCCCTTGTAAACGCAAGGGCCTAGGGATTCCGGCATAGCCTCGACGTTTCCTAGATTCGCGGCCGACATAGGGGGGCGCAGTGGTCGGGAGGGATGGGGGGGCCGCGTAAGTCCCGCAGTTTATTTTGAGGGTTTTTGCTAAAATGTGCTTAGATTGATATCATAAAGTACCGTCGTTTGAACACAAGCAAACTCTATTCGCTGTTTCGACATCCAGCGTCTCAGCAGAGTGGGGCTTGTTTGAACCAATGCTGTTGAACTGCCAGACGTTTGTTGGCTAAGACCCAATTTAGTTGACTGCTGATGAGACAATGAAGGTCGAAACCGGTGGAGGATTTGTTTGTGTTGAACAAATGCTGCACTTCCACAAGGCAATGTGGATGATGGGTTGTATAAACGTGTCTACGGGGCACATCTGTGAAGAGAAGGACTTTATAGCTCATCGGATTTCTCCTTGATAAATACAGATTCTGAGATTCTGCATTTGTTTTATTATTGTTTACGTGGAGATACAGTTATGTGAAGGAGGCATATACCTGCTCATTTATTTTTTTGTTAATTATATTCCCACTACGCGAATGATAAAGTTGTTTTTTGTATGATAATTGTGAGACATTCACTCATTTAGCCCGGTCTGCGCTGCCTTGCACGGGGGTTAAGGATGAACATTTATTGATGGTCAAGGCAACTCAAGAAGTACTTAGTGCAATGAGGATGTAATTTTTGATGCCATGAATTAAAAAAGTAAAAAAAATGTACGAAAATGTTTTGAAGTCAACTTACGAATTAAATACAGTAAAATTGTACATAGATGTGGCTATGCAGAATAGCTATTTCTCTTTTTTTAAGGCCACATTGTTATTGACGAACGTGCTGAGATATTTTTGTATCTCTGTGCTTGAGCACAATTGCCAGTGACTTATCACCAATTAATGAGTAAATAAGCATGGGACTATATTAAAATAAAGTAACTTAACGTTTAAGTTAATTCGTCCTCTTGGTTGCCAACCTTTCTGGGCCCGTGCCCAACAATTGAAGCGCGCATTGAGATTATGGAGAATATTTTGGCGCTATGAATGTCCAAATGATGGGTCACTGTTGAGCTATCATTTGTGGCCAGGTCGCCTCTGAAAAATAAGCTAATACCTCAGTGGGCTTTGCATGGTAGGATGGGGATGGTTTAGTTGCATTTGTATGGGTGATTTGTTTACCTTTCTTGTACTTTGCACTGCTATCATGTTTGTGTATTGTTGGTTGTTGTAACGTTCTTACCCACCCCTACTGGACATCTGTGAAAATTTTTTTATAGCTCATCGGATTCCTCCTGCAGTATAAATACATATTTTGATTTATTTATTTTATAATCCTCTGGACCAGTAGTTTTTCCAGCAGTATTTGTTTTAGCAGAAAAACTATGGTGCAGTTTTAACTTCAGATTATCATCGTCGGCCAGGTGGTTTCAGTGCTAGAGCGAGCGAGTGGCTCGCAATTGGGAAGGTTTGCGAGCTCAAATCATGTTTGGAGGGGTTGATCTAGCCCAGGGTTCAGCAACTTTTCAAAGAAGAAGACCGTTCTTGTTTGTTTTTATCTTCAACCAACATCGTTGGCTACGTAGCCGCAGGCTGCCCGACGCCTGACCTAGTCCATCAGTCTGGGCTTGATACAACCACTAATGCTTTTCTGGTAAATCAACAGTGGTTTGATGTACTCGCCTCTGCCATAGGAATGCAAAATTTCCACCACCGGCTCAGGGCTGTATAAAATTAAATGAGCACTGCTTCAATGCCCATTTGAGCAGGAAATCGCTGGCCTGTTTTGGTTACCATCGGAACAAATTATAATCATCTTACGATATGTATCGATAAATTTATGGTCGGGAGACCAGTTTTTATCTGCTTTTGTTGATCACCTTGATATTTAATCTTGCTCCTGGTGTTTTGTCCACTTATTTTGCATTTATACAACGTATGTGCACAAGATTCCCATTGCAAAAGAGGCAATGGGGTCTCAAGCATCACAATGGGTTTATTTTTAATATCTTTGTTAAATAAAGGAGCCTGACTGCATTGCGTCATTTATTCATCTTGTCACAAGATAAATATTCACTGAGGAACTCAAAGTGGAACGGGCCTCAGAAGATGACTTTGCACTTTTGTCCAGTAACTTCATGCCTCTTTAGCCACAATAGGAAGTACGTCTTTTATATGCCTCACAAGATGTATCGCGTCACATTAAAACCCTCAACTCTCGCTTCAACAGAAGTAAAGTGTCAGAGTGATTTTCTGCTCCAGTGAGAACACCGAATTGTCAATGCTTTCTCCTGTCTGCCAGATCCCACTGTTCTGCCTAGTAGACATGGAGCGACCTCTGATATCTGCCCCGACAGTCTCCCACCATCTGCTCTTACTGTTACACTAAAATATAGAGCTTGCACCTGCACCAAACGTTTTATCCACGGTGGTAAGTTAAATCCATGGTGGCGAGATGTTAACTATACAGGAAGTCGTGGAATTGATCCCCACCCTGACGCCTGTATATTTGTAGTTTGCATGTTCTCCCTGTCTTCGTGTGGATTTTTCCCTGGGTCCTCCGGTTTTTCCGTCCACAATTTGAAAAACATGCGTGAGGCCCTCAGCTATATAGCTATTTTCAGAAGCAACCTGGCCACATGATAGCTCAACGATGTGACTTATGTGAAAATGTATAGCAGCCAAATGCTCCAAACACATGTTTCTAAATGTGGAGGGAAAATCCGGAGGACCCGGAGAAAAATCCACGCGACCACGGGGAGAAAATGCAAATTCCAAATTTCTAGGCGCCAGGGTCAGGATCGAACCCACGAACCTCTTGCACACCAGGCGGGGGATTTAACATCTCGACACACGCCACAGGACACTAGCTAAACAGCACCATCCGTGTAACATATATAAACTTAAGCTTAGATCTTCTCTTCGCCTTGGTTGGTGGACTCGTGGCAATCATCTTGCTAATCGGGACTCCCCTTGTCCTGCACCCATTTAAATGCACCTGTTCTCTTTCCGGATTTCTGCTCTGCTTTGTCCTGTTTTGCGTTGGAATATAAGCCAAATGACATAACAAATTGGTCGCCAAGCAGAGGACCCTTCACTTTCTACATTTCAGATTCCATTTTGATCGCCGGCATAGAGCCCAGCACTCAGCAATGTCGGCTCGGTGTCTCTGACATGGCCATTATGAACTTTGCTACACCACTCGGGCGCTTCTCCTGCGTGTGATTTATAATGCAGTAATGTAATGTCTTAATTGCACGTCTGACGCATTCGCTTGTAAAATAAATACTGACCACGGGGATTTACTGGTGCAATATTTGCTCAGTATTTATGAAATCCTGAAATAACCCAAGTTGGCAGGCAGGGAAATTTGTAAAAAATAAATGTCGCGCTATTAAGTCAAAGCAAAGTGCATGAAAGGCAGCACATTTGAGTAAGGATACATTGGAGGATATTAATGGAAATTATTCATTGTTTTGGCAGGGTGTAGATTTCATCCTTTTGTCAATTCACTGCTGGTTGAGGGCCTCCCCACACAACATAACCGATTCTGCTGCTAAGCTACCCATGGAAACAATGATGGCTGCCTCAGAAGGTTGGAGTTGGTGGTTGTATTATCCCTTGTTTAATTATTGGTATTTGTAATGCAGGAGAGGTTGAAAACAACTTTTTTCGAACTGCTTGTGTTTTGTTTGTTGTCCTTCCGCCACACCATGGATTAGCACGGTTGGCTATATACGGTGTGAAATAAGTTGAAAATACAGTACATACATAATCTAAAATGTAGGTTTTCGTAGCCAGTACAATAACCCATATTTGTGCTTGGTAATGTCACGTCGGGCACTGCACTGACTTTTTTAGATCTGCGTGTGTTTATGCCCCAATAAAACGAAAATATAGTGCTTACTTGCACCTAACTTTTTTCTGGTTCCTCTTGTCCTCGCATTATGTTTGCACTATTTTATATATGTGTTTAATGTAGGCTGTTAAATACAGTTGATCATCGATTATCCGGGAGGCGATTATCAGGCTTCCTTCATCCGGCGGTTCCGGGCCGATCCGGCTAAATCGGCAAAACCGCTCTAAAGGCCAGTCCGGCGATCGGTACCGTTTGCGTGACAAAAAAAAGTCGCTCTGCTTGATTTCAGTGGTAAATATTTAATATGGTACATTACACACTCCAAACAACTTCAACAATGAAAATACTGCACGTAAATACATCACCCCATGCAGTCCTCGAGATTGGAGTGTTATGTACAGTAAATACAGTACATTTTTAAAGTAGGATATTTATTTTTGTATATTTGTATGTTTATTTATGCCAATTTCATATAGTAAACAAATTTCAAAGACAAAAATATATAACATCTACAACAATGTCATGCAAAAATAAGCTATTTTAAATAATGATTAGTGATTATCCAGCGTTTTCGAAAATCCGGCGCCCCCTCCCCCGAATAATCGATCATCTACTGTACCTTGTTAGTTGCGCAATATTCGTTACGGACCCTGTCCTGGTTTCTCTGCTGTGTTGAAGTTTTTGTAAAAAAAAATTGCTGCTGTGTTCATGCACCATGGATCTCCCTTCTAACATACCCGGGAAACTGGCTAAACAGGATAATATTAATAAGAAGAGAAATAAACTCAAACTATGTCTATGCTTCCCATATTCACCAACCTGAACTGACCAACGTGGTTAAGTATGGTCAAATAACCCACGTGACCCATGTTTAGTTTGGGTAAGGCCATATGGTAGTTTTGTGTAAAATTTCTTGTCATCAACCCTCCACCACCTGATGGGACTGTCACGATTACACAGATGTTATTCAAACGTGCCAATGTATCGATCATATTTTGACCGATTCAGCTCCTCACCGGTGGCTTGAGACTTTTGAAGACTGAACTTAACACCAAACGTATAACGACATTTCACTCAGACGTCATCAAGTCGTGAACTCCGGAATCGAGCGTGCTGCTTCTGTTAACTGTCAACATGTGATAATAACCTTTATTTTATAAAGTGCCTTTCATATTGAAGTATCTCAAAGCACTTTAACATAACAATATAACTACACTCACAGATATAGATAAAATCTAAGCGAAATGGAAAGCTGATAATAACAATATCAAAGACAACTCGATATTTCAATAAAAAGAACTGATAAATACGAATAATTCCAGAGTAATCCAATCAGACAGCAGAATCTTTTTTATAAAATCTTAAGTGACAGGGAAAGCCTGCAAGTACAAATAGGTGAGTTTTAAGACTGATTTTAAAAGTAACAGACTCAGAATCAATCCCTAATGATCCGAGGAAGGGGATTCCACAATCGCGGAGCCTGGCTTCAGACGGCTCTGTCTCCCATCGAACATCATCACGAATCATACTGTTCTAAGTTGCAGTAGTGTTTATTATATTTGAGCAGATTGGCGAGATAAGGAGGAGCCCAGCTCATTCAAGGCCTTATATGTGAGAAGCAGAATCTTGAAGTCGACGCTGTACTTTACAGGGAGCCAGTGCATGCATAAAAGAATAAGAATAATACGGTCACACGATTTGGATCTGGTTAAAACCCGGGCAGCTGAGTTTTTAATATATTGTCATCTGTTTAAAACACATGTGAGAGCAAAAGGCGCCAGAAAAAGCTAGCTACAGGTGCAGGTAAGCTCTGTGTTTTGGTTTAATTGGAAGCATAAAGGGGGAGTGAAGGGAAGAAACCAAGCTGTAGATGAGTTGCAGGGGGTATTCCAGAAAAGTGGAGCAGCAACACCGAGGGATATTTTACCAAACAAGGAGGCACTTATGAGGCTATTGGAGGGAGTGAAAGCAACCAAGGGGTACTTAAGGTCATTGACAGTTTCTCTTTAAGAGGACCTTTAGGATGAAGACTGCCCAGCAATGGTCGCTACAGATATCCAGGGGGACACATTTGAGTTAATGTTTAGGTTGCAAGGAGAAGTTCTATAAGGGAAAAACGCAGAGCGGAGCGGTGTAATGGAAGGAGACATAAGAGTATGTAAGTACAGTACGACAGTGGCTTATGAGGGAAATACAGATCTAGGTTTTCTTTTCAAGGCAGAGCTATTGATCCGTGTAAGTTTGCTGTTGTTTTGGCTTGTTTACCACTGCCAAAGGAGCAGCAAAAGCATTACGAAGTAATTTATTTTGTACAGCAATTGATGTTTCTGAATTGCCTACCATGTAGCCCCACAAGCATATAGCACCTGTTTTTATACATAGTGTTTATCCATATGTAGTGTAGTGAAATACGCGGTGCACACAGTTAACCGAGGGCAACTGAGGGCAAACAGGTACGCGCGAGGTTTGCACAGACAAACCGCCAGTTGTAAGGGGCGAAGTAGGTGCAAACGGGGTCGACGGTTGTGCACGCTGACACAGCGGAGGTATTGCCAGGGAGACGGGAGATAAGGGTTGATTGATGGGTCGACAGGCGCCAGCCTGGCGAGAGCTTAAAGAGACGCATGAGAGGTCTCGGATAATTAGCAGAGGAATATAAGGTTGTGTACGTGAGCGGAGTGAGGAGCTGTTGTCGGGGACCAAGTGTGAAGACATCTCGCCGCTGCCGCTCCAGCCGTCAATGCAACCTCAACCCTCACGCCGTCGCCGGGCGGGTGATGGCTGAACCCCCCGCCTGGGACAGACGGGTGAGCGGGTCTGAGGGAGTATAGGTGAGGGCAGTGGTGGAGGTGTAGAGTTCCTGTGTACGAAGATGCTGTTTGCGGAGACGCTGTGTGCGAAGCTGCTGTGTGTGAAGACGCTATGTGCGGAGTCGATGAGAGCAGAGCTGCTGAGTGCAGGTTAAGGGAGGTGAAAGGTAGATAAGAGTGGGGAGAGGTTAAACACAAGTGACTATAGATAGTTATAGGAGTGCCTACAACTGGTGCAAGAATAGGTGAATAAAGTGTAAGCAGGTGACTTGTTACACCGTGTCGGTGTGAGTAATTTTTTAAGACACTACACATACAAGCACTAGTTAGACTCAATAGTGCTTAGCTTCCAAATGTGATCAAGTCGGATGCATGTTTGATGATTTGGTCATTGACTTTGTGTTGAGATGATCACTGTTGTCAAATTCTCCTGGCATGAAAGTGATTAAGTACTGCCTCTGTGGAGTTTTATCAGTTCTCATGTGGGAAAACCTGCTTCTGACCAGTGTCATGTGGAATTCACACTACTGAGCCACAGGTGAAAGCTGAACCATTCCCCATTGGAGCAGGGATAATGATGTTCTTTGGCAATGTTGGACTAGTGGTGGAATTTCTATGTTATTATGGCAGGAGATATTTTTCCGTATGATAACTTCTGTTGGGAATCAATGACAATAAAAAACAATACAAATGAAAAGCTGGTACGAACCAGACCAAAAACAATTGATAAATATCGTGACCCAGAATCATAGCAATTCATCAAATCCTCCAGAAGGGTGAATCGTTACTTGTGTAGTGGGTTCACTGAGAGACGCACACTAACTCAGGAGGCAACACGTTTATTCTATGGACCACAACGGGATAACTACATAAACCGGGTCTGGACAGTCGGCACACTGCCTGACCCACTGTGCCGAGCAAGAAAACCGAAGACCCAGGGGAAGACGTAGCACAGAGGACTCCATTCTAGCAGACAGCCCTGACCCAGCCTCGGGACCTCCGTTTTATGCCCCCCAGCGTGGCCTGGCTCTGCCCACGACCACACCCCCTTCTGGAACCTACAAAAAGGTTTTGGGCCATACACCACGTGTCCCTTCTGTCACCTTAGGCCCACATCCTTACCCTGGCCTATCACGTGCCCTTGCCAGCCAACCAGGCTGCTACGTCCTCGGATGGCCCCTCTCTGTCAGCCACCAGCACTACGCCCCCTATGGACCTGTTCCATGACATTGCATGCCCTACTGGCAGAGAGGGCTACTAGACTCCCAGTTCCCCTCTCTATCAGTAACTGGCGCTAGGCGCCGTAGTGACCCATTCTATGTCACTACGCATGCATAAGAATCCCCCGATACTTAACTCAAAATTTCTTAAAGTTAACCCTTATTTTCAATAGACGTAATGTTAAAATCAGGAGTTGCGTTCCTGGCCGACATTTATGTAAAAAAAAATGCATGACAATGGCATGCACTGTACAAAAATGCATAATTTGGCATATTTTAACAAACATAGTGATAATTAAATACAACTTACCAGAGATGGCTGAAGAGCTTGCTTATTGAGGCATCTTGGGGTAAGCATTGGTGGAGTTATGCAGACAAATCGGCTTCCTCTCCGTCTACGATGACACTGGAGCCATAGGAATGTTCACCAGAGGAATTTGGCTCCCTTCAGCCTCTTCTCCAGACCTGGGTTTATTACAGAACATTTAAAACACGTTCCTTCGGAGTGGGCAGGTAGGAACTTGGTTGGACAGCGCATTTGTGCACGACAGACGAATATGCACGACAGACAGACAAATAATCCCTGGTGGGCAATGTGGAACTTGTTGTTCCTACCTGTAAAAATATTTCCAAAGACAGCAAGACAAAAATTTTCTTCTGCTGGAACAGTTAGTAGCAGTGAATACCACTGGTTAATGTGCTGTTAATGCTACAGCCGTGTTCTCTGTTTGGATCATCCTCTCTGAAGATTTCTGTCGCTAATTTCCAATGAATCAAAGCCTCTGAAAATATTTTTTTAAGTGAATACCGTGCAGACAAACCTCACTTCACACTTGAGATGCGTTCCTGAAGAAGTGAGTGCTCATGGGGTCATTATACCATAATTGTATACTTAGGGATGCATCCCCCACAGCGTTATTTCTTTATTATGAGCAATATATGAAGGTTTCTTTGGGGCTATCGGTAATAGCTCTGACAATTGCAGATGGTAAACATTAAAACATTTAAAAGAATCAGAATCTTTATTTAGACTGGAGGAATGCGATGAGCTATCAAACTCTTTTTCACAGATGTCCAGTAAGGTCGGATCAGAACATTACAACAAACAATATAGAAACACGATAGGGGTGCAAATTATAGCCAAGGTAAACGAATCACTTAAAAATATATACAATTAAAACTAAACCGGTTTTTTTAGCTTACTAGGTAATGTCCACTGATCCGTAATAACATCAGTAAGTAGTATGGACTGTACCCATGAGTGAATTATACTCTAATAATCCTTACAAGGCAGTGGTGGGAGACGAGGTTGGAGGAGCTGCTGCTGCACTGCCAATCCGGGGTCACTCTCAAAGAGCTCCAGGACCTGTCCATGATGGCTTTAGCGATGCCCTCAGTCTGAATTTCTGTGGTGAGGTTTCTTTTAGGTAGAGCCTGAGACTCTATCCTGGTCTCGTGAGTTCTCACCGGGCTAAACAAATAAAATCGCCTGCCTTTGTCATCGTGCCTTCACCACCGGTTCTCCACCATGCCTCGCCACACTACTCTCGCCTTGCACTGAAGCTCGCGGTAGAACCCTACGCAGCAGCAGCAGCATCACTCAAAACCTGCTTCGGACACCGTGGGGGTCTCTAACTGTTACAGCTCCATGTCACTATACACTCCACTACACACTACGATATACTATACACTACACTATACACTACAATACACTCCACTACTATGCACTACTATATCGTATACACTACACTATACTCCTGCAGCCTCAAGTCGTTTCTTTGCTGTTGCCCCCTCGGTGTGGAACTCTCTAATCCCGTTGAACATCCGCAACATCAAATGCACTCTGACTTTCAAGAAATATCTAAAGGCCTCTCTATCTGTCTGGGTCAGGATTTCGAGCAGCCCTGAGCTTAGCTCCGCGCCTCTGAGTTGTTGACTTGTGTGCAACATCTGGCGCATTATGAATGTCATTATTAATGTAATAACATTGGGTTTGGTTGGCTCAGCGTCGTGCGTCGCTCTTATTGGCTGAGCAAATGATGGGGGCGGCTATGTTTTCTCGGTCAGCGTTGCATGTTCTCATAAGCTCTCTTTAGATTTTCTTATATTTTTTTGGTTTCTTTTATTTCTCCCGGACAAAGAGCACGATAACAATCGGTGTTCCACAGTGTCGCGCTAAGCGAGGTCTGCCTGTATTCGTGGTGGTGGTCACTGGTATCGTTTTATTGGCCTCTTCTTCAGCTCGTTCCAGCTGCATCAGATACTCATTTTAACTGCTTGTCGAGTCCAGCTTCCCTCTGCCATGTGGAGGAATATGCCTCCACGTAGCAGTCGAAGACCCCCCATATAGCCTTAACAGACATCGCACCAAGTACTCATTTGAGGCTGAGTCGACCTAGGGGAGGCCCAGGACCGGTTCAAATATTCGTCACTGGTGTTGGCCATGAGCAGGAATTGAAATCGGGTCGCTGGGTTCATATTGCAGCAAGCTAATCGCTACACTACAGCTCCTTTCTAAATGAGGGTGTATGTGAGGTGTGTCTAGCGTTAATTTTTAAACCGATTCTCATTTAATGATTTTTCGATCTAGAGTAGAGCAAGAAATGGTTCAGTTAACTACCCGCCACTATGTTAGCCATGGCCAAGAATCGAACTTGGGGAGTCAGGATTAATAGTGCAGTGCGCTCACCACAGCACCACTGCTCCCTTTCACATCGCGGATGGATTTTTCTCTGGTACGTTCTATGCACGTGTAATAAACGACTCTGTCAGGCTCTCTTGGTCTCCGTTGTCGTTTATTTAGGTTCTTCGTATCGCACCCCGCTGGTCCTCGGCCGGACCCGCGCCGCCTCCGCCACGCACCCCGCGCCACTCCCGTGTGGGCCGCACTTGCTTGTGGCCGCTTCGCTCCTCTCTGTGTGCCCCGCACACTCTGCAAGCCACACCGCTCGCTCCGTGTGCCCCGCACACTCTGCTAGTCACACACTAGCTACGTGTGCCCCGCACACTCTGCTAGCTCCTCACCCTCTGCTAGTCACTCACTAGCCACGTGTGCCCCGCACAATCTGCTAGCCCCTCACACTCTGCTAGTCACTCACTAGCCACGTGTGCCCCGCACACTCTGCTAGCCCCTCACACTCTGCTAGCCCCATCTACCCCACGCACACCGCTGGCCGACGGTGTGCGTAGGTCTTCGACCACGTGGCAGATGGCGCCATCTCCCGCACTGCCCAGCGTGGCTTCCCCTATTCTCGTTCCGTTTCAACCCCCTGATCTCTTCCGGCTCTCTCCCTAAATCCTTCCCATCACGTGACCCTGACTCCTTCCCGTACTGCCCCCGTCTCCGCCCCTCGTTCACCTCGTCTCCCACTGGAGCCGAGGTGAGCAGCGGCTCCTCCCACACGCTCCGTGTGATTGGCGCAGGGGCCAGTAACCACCCTGTTTATGCTCGCATTACACACTTACAGTAGGGTATTACATAGCAAAATAGTGCGTTTTTACCACATGCGTTCCTCGTTAAAAAATTGCACAAACATTGTGTCGTGCAATTTTTCTAGAACGCATTTTGCAAAACATTACACTTATGAGCAAATTTCTTCCATAATTAATCGGCAATGTATATGCGAAATGACACATAATGTGGCAACTTATAATGGAGGATTCCTGTATAGCGAGTACCTAATTTTGCTGTTCTTACCCCAAAACTACCTCCTCTGTCTTTCTGTCTCTCTGTCTCTCTCCGTGCACCTACCCTCGCCCAGGACCCTCAGCAGGAGGCTGGGGCTGTCAGCATCCCAAGGACAGAAGGCCGCTCAAAGGTACGAAACGCTCCTCTGCCTTTCATTGTTCATGTATTTGGAGTTTTTGAGGTACATATATTTAATTATCGATCAGCATTTACAATGGAATACAATTTAAATGTATTTCTTAAACATTTTTACTTGGCACTCCCCCCCCCCTCCCACGCAATGTTATCCCGATTGTGCTATTGGCATTACATCACGAGGTGATGCATCCATTCAGAACTCTTGCAGAGGAGCGAAACCCCCTTGTCATAGGGAACAGCCTATAGATGTGGATGTCACAGAGCTACTTCTGAGATAATCTTTTGAGATCCTCATTTGGCAGGTCCTCACCACAGGACTCGAGCAACTCCTTAAATCAGTCGTTTATTATTTTGGATTAGGCCCATTGAGCCATGTCAATGGCAACCCGCCCAAAATGGCAAGCATATTGCATGGGAAGGGAGGGTTTACAGGGGCTGCAGAAGAATCGTGGAGCTATAGGAAGATAATTTCTGAGCAATAGGGAGAATTGCTTTGGTGTAGAGAGTCGCAGAGCTGTGGAGAGAAGTGTAATGCATAGAAGTCAGATGGGCTACCACGCATCTGCATGGTAGCCCATGTGGGGGTAAGATTTTTGTATTTATTTTGCAATGTGCTGATGTGAATTATTTGAGTGAAGAAGTAAAGAAATAATGCAAAAAAACATCCTTAACATACACCCAGCACTAAAATATATAAACAGTCTGGCTCATATTACAAAGAAGCCTGTAACTCCTTTGCAATGCTTTAAAAATGTGTCAAGAATTTGTAATAAGACTTTGTAATAACATTACGAAAATTTGTAATAACATTACAAATTCTGACAGTACTGGAAGAAATCAGAAAGCCATGCTTTTTTTGGTGGATTTCGGGGGTGAACATGAATCTCTGGTAATCGGTGAGTTACATAAATGATTGGAACGTGGATTTTTGGATTCCTGATGGTCGACTAAATTCCCTCTTGCGGAGTCACCTCGTGCCCCACAGTGGCAGCTACCGGTGGGGATGCCCTATCAAATTGGGCGCCGTGGTGGCAAGATGTTAACTCCCACATCTGGTATGCAGGAGGTCGTCAGTTCAATCTTGACCCCGACACCAGTATATGTGAAGTCTGCGTGTCTATTTCCGTGGGGGTGTAGATGTTCTCTGGGTCCTCCGGTTTTTCCCTCCACATTTAGAATCAACATGCATTCATAGTCTGTGGCTGCTTTCAATTTCCATGTGATAAGCCACTTTGTTGTGGCCAGGCCGCTTCTGAAAATGAGCTGTATAGCTCAGTGGGCCTTACCTGGTAAAATAAAAATAACTTATAGTTTTTAGTAAAAAAAAATGTGTTGATGAGATATGAGATGTAAGTTTCTTATTGCATGTAAAGCACTCTTGAGATACCCCAGATAAAAGGAGGTTTATCAAAAATAACTCATTAAAACTAATTGTTTTTTTTATCAAATTGATTTGAAGCTTTCGTGATTGCAGGAATCCATATTCTTTGGTTCTTTCGGTATAGTCACGTCAGTAGAAAAATAAATAAAACAAAAAATAATATATCACAACGTTTCGATCGCAACACAAGCGATCGTCCTCAGGCAGAAAAAAGAATCCAGCAGTGGAACTGCTGAACCAGCGAGAGAGCTGTTACTACAAGAGGTTATTTACGTGGCGATGGCTGTTATCTCCGACTCTCTGAGTTGCATTGCCCTGGTAGGTGCCTCTGCATTAACCTCTGCTCCCTTAGTCTCGATGTATCGATGGTTCTGGCTGTGTGATGGGCTGTGTCTCACTGGCGCGACCACCGTTAGGGTGGTTTTCTTGCGTGGACGCGCTTGCCTCACAGCGCAGTTGGCAGTGCCGCAGCTTGTGTTACACATAGACATGCCATTAACTTGCTAATTCCCCTAATCTCCCTGCCTAATCTCGCCTATCAACATCGTGCTAATCTCCCATTAACATTGCTGTTGTGCGCATATGCGGGACGATAGTCTTATGCGCGACGGAAGCTCATTTCATGCTAATCTCTCCCTAAGCTCTCTCTCCCTGATCTCCCCCATTAACACAACTGACGTGCTTGCGTCCGAGGATGGAATTTCATTCCAGCTCAGACCCCGCTTGCTTTCCCATCGCCATGTAAATGACCTCTTGTCGTAACAGCTCTCTCGCTGGTTCAGCAGTTCCACTGCTGAATTATTTTTTCCGCCTGAGGACGACCGCTTGTGTTGCGATTGAAACATCGTGATATATATATATTTTTATTTATTTAAAGCTTTCGTGACTGCAGGGATTCATATTCTTGGTTCTTTTGGTAAAGTCACGTAGAAGGGAAATAATATTAAAATAATTTGTATTGTTTTATTTTTTTATTTTTTTTATTTTTTTATTTCCCTTCTACGTGACTTTACCGAAAGAACCAATAATATATATAAATTTTTGTTTTATTTTATTTTTCTACCAACGTGACTTTACCGAAAGAACCAAAGAGTATTATTATAGTATTCACGCGTCTGCCTGAACCTTGTTGTCCTTCCCCGCACCTCCGATTAGCACCTTTGGCTATGCACGCCCATTTCTTCTTGGCTTCAATATCTCACTTGGCACATTTACATGCATACTCCTAAACACTACGCGGTGTGTGTGTGTGACTTACAGCTTGACTCCCTCTCAAAGGAAGACCTCGTCAAGTTCACAAAGAAGCAGATGATTCTGTTGCAGAAAACGCGCGCGCGATGCGATGGTTCGTACATCTCCCCGCACTCTCTGTCCACACTATCTCTGCTTCTCTCCTTCTACACACTCTCCTTTTCACTCTCCCTGCTCTCTGTGGGAGTGCTAATTTCATGGAGAGGTGCAGAAACCATCCATTTTGGAACGCCTCTCTGCACGTCATTGTGTCGTTCGGAAAAGGTCTGCAGTATACAAAGTGTGCGTATGGGTAAAGAACGAAGCAATCTGGAATATATAAATCCCGAGAAACAGAGCAGTTCACCAGCATTAGCTTAAAATAGCCTGCCTCTGCTGATGAAGCAGGCGGTGGTGGCGGCGGCTATGCACGTTGCCTCTTACCCAGCACGGTGGAGGCAGTGAGGGTTGGTGGATTTTACAAATGTTGTGGAACTCCTTTCCTGTGGGCGTCGAGGAGGTGCCGAACCCTAGCTAGCCAGGAGAATGCGGTCACAGCAAATACGCGGACTTCGCCTCTTCTGTCTGTACGAGCTTGTTAGCCCGTCTTAGGATTGAAGCTGTCATATTAAAGATGTAAATTAACGGTTTATTGTGTGATTGTTAATTTTATTAGGAAATGTAGCACGTAAATAATTTTTTCTTAACTTATTAAATGAAATTGAGGACTTTGGAAGATTCCTCGGTATACGATATTATTGTAGAAAAATTTGGAAGCGTAAAGTACACTTACCTTTTGTTGGACGTGCCGAAGAAATAAATAAAGGCACCAAATGCACTGTGATGCGGCGTATAATTCTTTATTGCCTTCACTTTCTCTAAAGAGATGTAAAATCGAAAGCGAATTTGCATAAAAATATTATAGCCGCTCGACCTTCTGCGTTAGTCAAAAATCTAGGCACACAATAATAATGAGGGGGGGGGCGGGTGCATGTGGAGTGACGTCACAAGCGGGACACACACAGCCTTTTTTGGCTTGTTATATTAGTTGCTGTGTTGATTTGTTTATTAGCTTTACTTTCCAGAAAGAAAGGTCAAAATGAAAGCTAATTTGCGTAAAAAAAATTCGTTTCCGCTCCGACTTTTTCATGTGGAGTGACGTCACCCATTCATGAGTATTAATGGGGGGGGGGGGTCCATGTGGAGGTCCCCACCTGTTCATGATTATTAATGAGGGGGGCTGGTCGACATGGAGTGACGTCACACGCTTTACACACAGACATTCTTGGCTCATTATGTCTGTATGTCAGGGATAGTCGATTCTCCCTTGTACGAGTGTATTTCGCCGGGTGCTTCGGTTTCCTTCCACATGGCCGATAACTTAATATATAAAGGACTGCAGAGCCTGGGATATTATTGGTACCAGCCCAGCGCGTCGCTTCCTTTCCTGCATCCCTGTGGTTCCTCGTGCCTCTGAGTCGTTCTCCATGTATGAGATTGAATGAAGACTTTTGAGTATTACTTTATGAATATTATTATGAGACACTGAATGTCAAAATATGCTGCGTAAATGATGCCGTGTGGCTGATAGGATGTGTAAAATAAATGTATTTTACATGGAGGTGTATTTGCTTATGTTTTCTCCGCAACGATATCAACGTTGATTTTGTGTATTCTATTTTTGGTTATTTTTGCTCTGATTTCTGTTTGATTCTTTCCTATACTTGTATTTGTTTTGATTTTGTCATGTTGGTGACCCAGCTAACTGTTGCAAACGAGATTCTATCCTGGTCTCTTAAGTTCTCACCTGGTTAAACAAAATTAACTTGTATTCTTTGGGTCTTTTCGGTAAAGCCACGTAGATAGATCAAATAATAAAAAAAAATAACAATATCACGACGTTTCGATCGCAACGCAAGCAATCGTCATCAGATGAGAAATATCACGGGAGAGCTGCTGAGAATATATGGTGGGAGCGCTGCTAAGGTAAGGAGTTATAAAGGTTTGGGATGGGTGTGGGAGGGGCTAGAGATGAAATTTGCATGTAAATGGAAGATCAGGTATATCTTGACAAACGAAGCTGTGGGGGTGGCCATTGTATTGTGAGAGATTAGCATGTCAATGTAAGAAATTTGCTTGTAAATGTAAGCTCAGAGAGAGCTTGGAAAGAGCTATCGTTACATTATTTAACTTGACTTATGTATATGTGTGTATGTTGAATTTCTTTCACACTGTATTTATCCAACTGTGCTAATCGGAGATGTGTGGGGAAGGACAACAAACTAAACACAAAATCAGTTTTAAAGAAATGAGTTTTCAGTATAAAGACTTGAGATGTCTTCAACTGTCTCTTCGTTTTCTCAGAACTCAGCCGCCAACTTGAGTCAACAACTCAGAACGCCGCTCCACCTACGGGCGACTCCTCCCTTATTGAGGTGTGTGTGGTCTGTGTCTTTGTTGTTTATGTGTGTGTGGTGGGTGCTCTGGATGGGTGCGAGGGGCTGGTAACCCCTCCACCTTCAATTAATTACCACTAAACCACGACCACAAAATGTAATAAATAAGCTTGTGCCGGAGGCCCCGGGGGGACAGGCGTCTATGACGTCTCCTGGCCAAACCCCATTTGCAGAGGCAGGAGACTGAATCCTTACCCTCGGGGCTCCTCCAGAAACAACAAAAAAACACTACGTGTGGCCACGTGGAATGTTCGAACGCTCACTGCGGAGGAGAGGCTGCCACTCCTCTGTCGGGAGCTGGACCGGTACCGCCTGGATCTCTGGTAGTCAGGAGGTCCGGTGGACCGGCTCTGGCTCCTGCCACCATGAGGGGGTGGACAGTCCTCTCCTCGGTGCAGGAGACTGCCAAACAACAGGTGTGGCTCTTCTGAATAAAAGAATGAAGGCGGCGTGGGAGCGTGGCGGGGAGGTGTGGGAAGCTGTAAGCCCCAGGCTACTTTGGGCTCGCCTTCCCATAAACCAGAGGCGAGGAGTGGTGGTCGTGGTTTCTTATGCCCCTACTGAAGACGGACATCTGTAGAGGGATGCAGGCAAGGCCGATGAGTCAGATGCCTTCTATGACCTGTCAAAGGTGTTAGCTAAAGTGGCCCCTCGGGATAGTCATCTTTTTGGGTAACTTAAATGCCCGAGTATGTCATGATGCTAGCACCTGGTCTGTAGTAATTGGAAGGCATGGGCCAGATCAGCTCAATAACAACGGCAGGAGCCTGCTAGATTTTTGTGCAGCCCACGGGCTTGTAATTACCAACACGCTGTTCCGGCATCGGTGCATCCACACTACATCATGGATGCATGCCGAGTCCAAGCAAGAACATCTGCTGAACTACATAGTAACGGAACAGCGGATGCGGGCCCATGTCCTTGACACCAGGACCTACCGTGGAGCTGATGTGCTCACTGACCATCGACTTGTCATCTGTAAGATGCGCCTGCCATTCTTCCACTCCGGTGGTGGGTGTACACCCAGGACCCCATTCAAACCCTTAGTGGCATGGTCTCAGCTAGCTGATGAAAGTTGCAAGCGAGAATTTCATCATCACTTTCAGCTGGGGTTGGCAATGTCCCCCACTCCTCCTGATGTGGAGGGGAAATGGGCGAGGTTTAGGACTGTTGCTCATGCAGCTGCAATGGCTGCTTTGGGTCCACGGGCCAGACCTCCCCAGAGACCCTGGCTGACAGAAGGTGTTCAAGCTGAATGAGAAAAGGGGCAGGCCCACTCTCACTGGCTACAGCATCCCACGTCGGAGAATGAGGGGGCTTACCGCAGCCTTCGCTCGGAGGTTCGGAGAGCCGTGAGGCGCTGCAAGGATGGGTGGTGGTCGCAGTTTGCTGAGGAGATAGTCTGCCTCAATGGCCCGCGTTCACAAATCGCTCTTTAATTCCATAAAAAAAAGTAACCTGCAGCGCCACACCTATTACCATCATGAGGGGAAAGAACGGTGATCCAATCTCCGACCCCCAGGAACAGGTTTCCAGATTTGCTGAGCATTTCTGAGAGGTCCTGGGGGAGGGGAAATCCCTCTGCCTGGAAAACATCATGGGACAAAGTTGGGATGACCCTGCTGAGGCTGCGGTGCTTCAAATATTGGAGGAGGAAGTCCCCCTCTGTGAGTGGCTGGCTGAGGTGCCATCTGATGAGGAAGTACTGAAGGCGATACAAAGTCTGAGACCAGGAAAGGCACCAGGCAGAGATGATCTCCAAAGCGAGGGAGGGTGGCGTTTGTGCGCAGACTGCCCGACATGACATCATAACAACAGTCTGGACCACTGGACGGGTTCTGCAAGATTGGAAGGATGCCCTGGTGGTCCCCCTCTTTAAGAAGGGGGACCACACAGACTGTAACAACTACAGGGGCATCTCACTCCACAGTATGCCGGGAAAGGTCCTGGCAAGGATTATTCAACATCGCCTTGCTAGGCACGCTGAGGAGAGGCTTGCGGAGCCCCAATGCGGTTTCAGGAAAGGGCGGTCTTGCACAGATGCCATATTTTCTGTCCGTCTGCTACAGCAGAGGTGTAGGGAATTCCAACAAGACCTACATCTCTGCTTTATTGACCTGGTCAGGGCCTCTGATATCATCACGCTGCCATACATAGCAGGCGTTACCAAAAATATTTCTAAACAAACACAAGATCCAGGTTCGGTTCAATACAGTACACAAAATCCGTGATCTGATCCCATCCATAAAGGATGTCATTCCGGACTTACAGTACCCCGGTGTTTACAAATTGAGTTGTACCTGCGGTGACTGCTATATCGGGGAGACGAAACGACATTTCGGACCGAATTCGCGAGCACAAATGAGATTTGAAACACGGCAGAACGAATTATTCGGCCGTTGCTGATCATTGTTACAACGCTGTGGGTGATCATGATATTGTTTTCTCCGATACCAAGGTACTTTGCAAGCCGTCTGGATACCACCAAAGATTTGTCCATGAGGCCATTCACATATACAAACATAGACATAACTTCAACCGAGAAGATGGATTCAAATTGAGCAATCATTGGAAAGATGTGATTAACCATGTTAAACCTCAACCACTACTCTCCCCTGCTCTGCGTCTCCCCTCCCCCATCCGTGGCTCCGTCGTTTAGTATCAGCTTCACCTTCCTGGCTCCACACCCCCCCCCATCCTGCGCCCATCCTCCTTGGCTCCTCCCCCTCTTCTTACCCTATATAACAATGTCTCATCACAAATAACTGTCGCTACAGTTATTTTGCTGTGCCTTTTTTACACCTGATTATGGAAGTTTGTGTTGCCTCCGAAACGTCGAGATTTAATTGAGTTGTTTTCATTTATTTTAGTTTATTGATTCTTTTACCTACGTGACTTTACTGAAAAAACCAAAGAGTACCTGCCTGGGTATTTCTTACCATCGGACAATCCACCCCCACAACTCATAATTGGTGATGGGCCAGTTGTGGAGAGAGTGGAAAGTTTCACTTACCTGGGCAGTGTGCTCATGACCGGCTCCGGTTTCACAGCAGAGGATTCAGTCCGAATAAGTCGAGCGGCATTATCTTTTCATCGGTTCCGTAACGCTGATTGGAAGCTACCTGGTGTCTTGTTCCGCACGAAGCTCCAGGTAGTCTCGGCCACGGTCATTCTCTCCCTTCTCTACGCTTGCGAAACGTGGACCACGCTAATGGAACATCTTCACCGGTTAGAAACATTTAGGCTGGCCTGCTTACCATCTATCCTGGGTTTAACCAGGCTGGATTGTGTGAGGAGCTCACAAATCCTTGAAAGATGTGGACAAAGTCCCATCGGTGAGCTCCTCCAGCAGGCAAGGCTGCGTTGGCTGGGTCATGTAGCCCGCATGCCCAGCCACTGCATGCCTAAACAGCTTTTGTTGGGCGGATCTAGGGGGCTAAATGAGCGCGGCATGGGTTAGAGAAGAGCTGAGTGGACTTGCTGATGACTGGCACCAGCGGTGTCAAGATCGGTCTCTGTGGAGGAGGTTCGTGAAGGATGCTACTGGGCAGTTGGAGGCAGTCACCCTCCAACAACAACGGAGGGCGGAGGAGCGATGCTCACAACAACGAGCAGTGCGCCGGGTGGCTAATGCACAGCAAGTTGGCACAGTAGGGGGCACAGGTGGTGCATCAGCCAGTCGTCTCAGTCAATCGACCCGTGGCACCTGGGTCTGCCCCGTGACCTGCCAGCAGGCGTTCGACACTGGACGTGGCCTCAAGGTGCACATAGCCTGGCACAAGTGTCGTGGTGACGTCACCGCCACTTAGTGGCGAATGGCGGTTGGTGTTGTGGTGGGTGTCTTAGTTGTTTGTGTGTGTGTGGTGGGTGTGTTTGTTGTTTGTGTGTGTGTGGTGGGTGTTTTTGTTGTTTGTGTGTGCGTGGTCTGTGTCTTTGTTGCTTGTGTGTGTGTTTGTGTGTGTGCTTCGGCCAGTCATCTCAGTTGGTCGACCCATGGCACCTGGGTCTGTCCCGTGACCTGCCAGCAGGCGTTTGACATTTCACGTGGCCTTAAAGTGCACTTAGCTTTGCACAGGCACTTTGATAACGTCACTGCCACTTACGGCAAATGGCGGTTGTTGTTGCTGCTATTTTATGTGGGGAGCGGTAGTGTAGCAGTTAGAGCGCTGCGCTACGGACCCGGCGACCCAACTTCGATTCCAGCTCACGGTTGTCACCAGTTATGATTATCTGAACTGGTCCTGGGCCTCACCTAGGTCGACTCAGCCTCAAATTAGTACCTGATGTGGTGTGTAAACATTGCCACTCGGGAGAGAAAGGCAGCCAGGCATAGTGCTGGCCACCCACCCCCTCTTGTGCCGTGCCGGCCTTTTTATAGGTGCTCACGAATAGCACTTGCCCCAACAGTCTGTTACAGGCTATAATAGGGGACCTTTGTGTTTGTTTCTGTGCAGGAGTTGAGCATGAAGGTGAGCTCTGTTCTGCATGAGAAGGCAGAAATTGAGCTGCAGTTGAAGGATGCAAAGGTATGCCCACTCTCTCCCACAGGATTGTCACAGCTTTCTCATGGAAACGTGTTCTCGCTGACATTCCAAGAAATCTGGAATGTCTATTTTTGGAGGTTGCTGGGTAATAATAATAGCAATAGTTTTATTATTAACAATAATGATCTCTGTGTGATTGATGGAGCCGCCCTGCTCAGAGTGCCTAACACGCGATGAGCGACTTGCATCACATCTCACCTCACATCATTTGAAAGGGCACCCCTAGTGGCAGATGTGTCCCCGTAACTCTGTACCAGCCTGCAAGCAGGAATTAGTCTGCCAGTCGGGAGCAATGATCGCTTGTGTGTCTCTCAAGTGATTCATTCACAAGTCATTTGTCGAATTTGGTCAATTTGGACCATGACACCGGTACACAATGGCCTAATTTAGATGGACATTAAGAGATTTTAACACCCACCGTGAAGCATCCAGTGCATATCATTTATGGTTAAAGCATCTGCAGCAATAGCCAGGTCGGCCTGCCGGATTTTAACCGTGAACCTCTGCAACAAGAGGTGAATGCACTACCGCTGCGCCCTGTAACCTTCCCTACATAGACTGCATGTAATCATTAAATCCCTGCTGCTTGGTGTCTGTATCTCAGGGAGATTTTCGTGCAACGACACTCTACTAGTATCAGTGATTGAACCTGGAACTTAAGTAGTGTGGATTCACCCTGAACCTGAGCAGCAGTAGGTAATGGTGAGTGGGGACAGTAGGGCTTGGGGTGGGGCGATTTCACAACTGCGATGACCAATATCCCTCCATAGAGTAGCAATATAACAGCAGATTCTTAGAAAAATTTAAGTGTCAGTGATTTTCTTCTCAAGTCACTTGCCCCCCCCCCCCCCCGCCCACATGTAGGCCGGATCAGCGCGGCTGGAGCGTGAGCTGGAGCGCGCCCGCTCACGGCACCACGAGCAGGACGTCCTGCATGAGGCACACGCCGCAGAGCTGGGCTCACGGCTCGCCGAGACAGCCGCCCACGCACTGCGCCTACAGGCCGACGTGGAACGGCTCACGTCCGAGCTGGAGATAGGCCAGCGGGCGGGAGCCACTGCCACCGTGGAGGAGGGGGAGGAGGAGATGGAGCAGCCAGGACGGGAGAATCGGCGGAGCGTGGAGAGGATGGTGGCGGAATATGAGCAGTGCGGCGACGTGGAGGCGGAGGTGGAGGAGGGAGCGACGAGAGCGAAAATCCTGGAGCTCTTGCATCAGTTGGATAGGATGAAGGCTCTTCACTGTGAAGAGGTGGAGAAGCTTAGGTCGCTTACACATGAGGAGGTTGAGACTATTAAGGTGCAACACTGTGAAGAGGTGGAGAGGTCGAAGGCCCTTTACTGTGAAAAGGTGGAGCAGCTTCGGTCACTTTCAAATGAAGAGGCTGAGAAAATGAAAGCTGTGCACTGTGAAGAGGTGGAGCGGATGGTGGCCCTCCACAAGGAAGAGGTGGAGAAGCTTAAGTCACTTCCACATAAAGAGGTGGAGAAGATAAAGCTAGAATTTGATGAAGAGGTGGATAAACTCAAGTCTAGTCACTCTGAAGAGATGAAGCAGATGGAGATCCTTCACAGTGAGGAGGTAGAGAGGCTGAAGTCACTTCCACATGAAGAGGTGGAGAGGATGAATGCCCTTCACTGTGAAGAGGTGGAAAGGATGATGGCCATCCACAAGGA
>CM025622.2:5489017-5718243 GCA_014621495.2 Entosphenus tridentatus | reverse complement strand
GCCCTTCACTGTGAAGAGGTGGAAAGGATGATGGCCATCCACAAGGAGGAAGTGGAGAAGCTCAAGTCACTTCCACATGAAGAGGTGGAGAGGATAAAGCTAGAATTTGATGAAGAGGTGGAGAAACTCAAGTCTAGTCACTCTGAAGAGATGGAGCAGATGAAGATCCTTTACAGTGAGGAGGTGGAGAGGCTGAAGACACTTCCACACAAAGAGGTGGAGAGAATGAATGCCCTTCACTTTGAAGAGGTGGAAAGGATGATGGCCATCCACAAGGAAGAAGTGGAGAAGCTCAAGTCACTTCCACATGAAGAGGTGGAGAGGATAAAGCTAGAAATTGCTGAAGAGGTGGAGAAACTCAAGTCTAGTCACTCTGAAGAGATGGAGCAGATGAAGATCCTTCACAGTGAGGAGGTGGAGAGGCTGAAGACACTTCCACATAAAGAGGTGGAGAAAATGAATTCCCTTCACTCTGAAGAGATGGAGAGGATGATGGTGGAACACTCTGTTGAGGTGGAGAAAAATAAATATACTCATCAACAAGAGGTTGAAAATCTAACATCTGCTCACACAAAAGATGTGGAACAACTGAAGTCTGATCATGGAGAAGAGATGGATAAGCTGAACACCCTTCATATAGAAGCGGTGGAGAGACTCAAGTCTGATTGTGGTGAAGACGATCAACATCAGCAATCGGTTCCGGGTAAAGAGGTGGAGAAGATGAAAGCACTTCACAGAGATGAGGTGGAACAACTGAAGTCTGATCATGGTGAAGAGGTGGAGAGGCTGCAGTCACTTTTTAGTGAAAAGGTAGAGAAGCTGAAGTGCCTTCACAGTGAAGAGGTGGAGAAGATGAGAGCCAATTATTATCAAGAGGTAGACAGTCTACCATCTTTTCACAGGGAAGAGGTGGAACAACTGAAGTCTGACTACTGTGAAGAGGTGGAAAATATGAAGACCCTGCATACAGAAGAGATTGAGAGACTGAAGAATGATCGGTGTGAAGAGGTCCAAGAGCAGACATCAGTTCCAGGTGAAGAGGTGGAGAGGCTGAAAGCACTTCACATAGATGAGGTGGAACAACTGAAGTCTAATCATGGTGAAGAGGTGGAGAGACTGCAGTGCCTGTCCAGCGAAGAGGCAGAAAGGTTGAAAGTCGATCATAAACACGAGATTCAAAATCTGACGTCAGCTCACAGAGAGGAGGTGGAACAACTGAAGAAATATTATGATGAAGATTTGGAGAATCTGAAGTGCCTTAACAATGAAGAGGTGGGGAAAATGAGAGCTGATCATCATCAGGAGGTGGACAGTCTAACATCTGCTCACAGGGAAGATGTGGAACAACTGAAGTCTGACTTTGATAAAAAGGTAGATTCGCTCAAGTCTGCCCACTGTGAAGAGGTGGAGAAGCTAAGTGAAGCGGTGGAGAAATTAATAGCGGATCATCAGCAAGAGGTTGACGAACTCGTGTCTGCTCACAGAGAAGAGGTGGAACAACTGACGCCCAATCAATGTGAGGAAGGTTCAGTCACTGTGGAGAAACTGCAAGCTCTTCATAATGAAGAGATGGAGAAGATGAGAGCTGATCATTGCCAGGTGGTGGACAGCCTAACATCTGCTCACAGAGATAATTTGGAACAACTGAAAACACTTCCTGAGGAAGAGGTGGATAAGCTGAAGGGCCTTCACAGTGAAGAGATAGAGAAAATGAGAGAAGGTCATCTGCAAGAGGTTGAAAATCTGGTGTCTGCTCATAGAGAAGAGGTGGAGAAACTGAAGTCCAATCACTGTGAAGAGGTGTATAGGCTAAAAGTGAATCACAAGGATGAGGTTGGCAAAGTAACGGTTGATCATGAAGAAGAGGTGGAGAGACTGAAAGATCTTCACATAGAAGAGGTGGGGCAGCTGAGATGCGATTATGACGGTCGGCTAGAAAGTCTTCGGAGCCATCACGCCGAGGTGGTGCAGAGGCTAAACGATGGGCACCAAGTAGAGGTGGAAGGGCAGACAACTCTTGTCAAAGAAAAGATGGAAAAGCTGAGGTGTAACCACAGCAAAGAGGTAGACATCCTGAAGTCTTGTCATCAAGACGAGGTGAAGAGGATACGTTTGGCACACACAGAAGAGGTCAAAGATGTGAATTCTGTCCAAGCGGTAGTTGTTGATCATGCTGTGTCCCATCATGACAGGACCGAGAAGAAGCAAGGGGTGGAGGTGGTGGTGGAGCGGGAAGAGGTGCGGGAGATGACGGGTGAGGACACGCAGCTACACGCTAGGGAGGTGGAGTGGGGCACCGTGGCCAGTGTGAGGGCAAACACTGGGAATCGAGGGGGCAGCACACAGGATCAGGAGGGAAGCAAAGAGGATGAAGAGAGAATCTCTGATAATAGGGAGGGCAGCATAGTGGGAAGCCTGCGTGGCGTTCGGGCCATTTTGCTGCACCACTGTGCCTCAGAAGCAGAGAAGAACCAAGAACGTCTAACCAACATGACAAGCCAGCTGCAGGTTCTCCTCCGTGAGATGGAGCAGGATGAAGAGCCCCCGGGCGAAGGCGATGGCGAGCAGGAGGAGGCTGCAAACCGGACATTGCAGAGCAAGTGGCGGGATCGGACGATGGATGCTGCGAGCAGGTTGAGAGAGACGCTGGAAGTGGCCGTTGAGACCAGCGGGCTGCTGTGTGGAGAAATGAGACGGCTGCTGGAGGAGGACAAGGTTGAGGAGAAGGAGGCGGAGGAGGAGCATGTGGTGGGACTAGGAGCTACTGGCTCTGCGGCCTCAACAGAGGTGGAGGAACTTCGCTCACAAATAGGTATGGTGCATTAATTACACTGTAACAATTTTTTATTTATTTTTGTGTTCCTGGGCAGTCAGTTTTATTTCCTAATTGCTTATGCCTCCAATGTACAGAAAATGGCTATTATTCTACACAAACTTTGCTTTTGTGACCAGGACAATCATATTTTTTAATTTACCTATTCTCAATGAGAAAACAGGCGAATTTGTGTATTTTCATTCGCATGAAGTCAGAAAAAAACACATATAAATCAAAATTAACATGTATTTATACTAAAGTAATACAAAAATTACTTCAAAAGATTTAGAAACCAAGGCGCACTACCACAGGTGGGACTGGCCATAGCAGGACCGACTTTTCTGTGAGGAGAAACAACGTCAAGTGGGAGCCACTGGTGGACCCCGGAAGGTGCTGATGCCACCACTGCAAATCAAATTGGGCCTTATGAAAGAATTTGTCAGAGCTGTAGATAAGGAGACGGCAGCCTTCAAGTACCTTCAAGACTTTTTCCCTAAGCTGATGAGGCAAAGGACAAACCCGGTGTCTTCGTCGGACCACGGATAAAGAAGATCCTAGAGTGCAATGAATTCCTAAAGAAGCTCAGTAGTAGGGAGAAAGCGGCTTGGAACAGCTTTGTCGCAGTGGTTTGTGGCTTCCTGTGCAATCACAAGGTCGAAAACTACGGAGCTGGTTGGGACTGGTGAAGAACTACGGCACAATGAGCTGTAGGATGTCCCTCAAAGTCCATATACTTGATGCTCATCTTGATAAATTCAAGTAGAACATGGGAGCGTACTCGGAGGAGCAAGGCGAGCACTTCCACCAGGATATACTGGAATTTGAACGCCGCTATCAAGGACAGTATAACGAGAACATGATTGGAGACTATATTTGGGGGCTGATTCGTGAAAGGGATTTACAGCATAATCGTAAATCTCGAACTACTGTCTTCTAAATCTTTTGTAGTCATGGCGGCTGGATCGGGGTCGCCGCCTTCATAGCACCCCAGAGAGAGACAAGGACGTTCTACTGCTAGGGATGAAGATCACTCGTCCGCTTAGCCCTGCGGTCACTGCGAAAGTATCTGGATTGGTCTGTTTAGCCATGTATGTATGTTGAACTTATTTTGCACCATAAGTAGCCAACCAACCTAATCAGAGTTGCGGGGGAAAGGACAACAAATTAAAGCAGTTAGAAATTAATTAGTTTTCAACCCTTCCTGTATTACAAAAACCGTAGTTTAAGACCATTCATTAAACAAAGGATAATAAAACCACTAACTCTAAGCTTCTGAGGCAACTATCATTTTTCCACGGGTAGCTTAGCAGTAGTAGCAGTTATGTTTATTTTTTTTGCTATGGGAGGAAACCGGACAAGCTGGAGGAAACCAATGCAGAGCAGTGGATGAACATACAGACACCTCAAAGTCACTAACCCAATCTGCAGAACAGGGGGAGAACATACAGGCTCCACAGAGAAAGGTGCCCGAGTTGGGAATTGAACCCGGACCTTCTATGAGGCATAACGTGTTACCACAGCGCTGCCACCCTGCTGTCTTAAGAGGGCGCTGCGGTGGCGAGATGCTAACTAGCTCGCCTGGTATATAGGAAGTCGTGGCTTCGATCCCGACCCTTATGTCTGTATATTTGGAGTTTGCATGTCTCTCTCCCTGTGATCGTGTGGATTTTTCTTGGGGTCCTCCGGTTTTTCTCTCCACATTTACAATCAACGTCATGCGTTTTGAGTATTTGGCTGCTATAAATTTCCACATGATAATAAGCCACTTCCTTGAGCTATCATATATGGCCAGGTCGCTTCTGAAAAAGAGCTCAGTGTTTAGCTGCATTGTGTTTTATCGGCGGCAGTTGCTCTGCGTGAGGGCGAGGAGAAGATGAACAAGATGAAGGCGGTGGCTGTGAAAGCGCGGAGAGAACTCGACATATGTCGTAAACAGGTACAAATCGATGCACTGTGTGTGACGAGTGATGGTGGAGATTGCCATGTGTGTGGTAATCGACACCCTGGACACCTTCGATTTAAAGCTTTCGTGACTGCAGGGATTTATCTTTTTGGTTCTTTCGGTAAAGTCACGTAGAATGGAAATAATAAAATAATAAAACATAATAAAATACTTCTCACGACGTTTCGGCCACAACGCAAGCAGCCGTCCTCAGGTGAAGAACAGGTCTGTCGAGACGACAGAGTCTGAATGACACACCCCAGGCTTGGAGCGTATATTTAAGCTGGGAGGGAGGAGGAAGAGCGCCTTGACAAAATAATTTGCATATCAAGAGGATTTTTTGCATATTTATGGGAAATGCAGATATGCAATTAGTACTACTTGTGAAATGCGTAGGAGGTTTGGCGAGGGGTTTAAAGTTATGTTTTGCCCGTGCATTATGCAGGATTAGCAGCATCAAAGGGAGGGGATAGGGGGAAGCATTAATTAAGGGAAGGAATGTTAATAGTCTGTAGCTGCAGTAACTAAACCACCACGTAAACAACTAAAGTATAAACTACATAGTATCATCAGTATACTAAATATACTCTCCAATAAGCTGAGCTACTAACAGTAAGTAATACATTACAATTCTATGTCGCAAAAAATATAATATGCTTCCAGCTAAACTTTATTCTCTTACATCACACGGGTCTCCTTCGTACTATATACTGCCATAGACAAACCCAACATTAAATTATATACTGTATTACTATACACCACCCTATACCTTATACATTGTAATATTACACTATGTATTATTCTACCCACGGTACTGTATATCACACTGCTGTATATTCACTATACAATTACGATACTATATATTACTTTGTACATTGTATTAAACATTACAATTTTATACTATTTATTATTATACAATCCGCTATACACTATGCCATTGACTGTCGCGTGAAAGATACTAAGAGGAAGCAACGAAATATGTCTCGGACCGCATCCGTGAACATAAAGCAGACTTGAAACACGGTAGGACAAACACCTCAGCCGTGGCAGATCACTGTTACAATCAGTGGGCTCACATGATATTGACTTCTCCAAGACAGAGGTTCTCTGCAAGCCATCTGGCTACCATGAGAGATTCGTTCATGAGGCGATCCACATATACAAACACAGAGACAATTTCAACCGAGAAGATGGATTCTGGCTCAGCAATCATTGGAAGGACGTAATAAACCATTTAGGACAGGGGTCCTCAAACTACGGCCCGCGGGCCACATGCGGCCCGCCGAGGACATTTATCCGGCCCGCCGGGTGTTTTTGCCGCCGCTGCCTGTCTGTTACTTTTTTTCTACATGAGAAGGACGCTCATTGGTGGAAGAGGGAGAGGGGGCGGCCGCCGCCGATTGGCTGGCCGGCTGAAGCGCTGGATCATGGGAATTGTAGTCCGGCCGCAATCAAGCTTCAGGCGGTGGGAGGAACCGAACAGCGCAGCCGGACTACTACTCCCACTTCCCAGGACTCAGAGGAAGCCAGGGCATGTGGGAGGGGCCGGCTGCGCGGTGACTTGTGGACAGTGAAAGCCGGAAGCTGGTTCGTGGGAGAGAGCGCGGGAGACGTGACAGACTGAGCATCACAGCGCAGCCACAGTCTTTTAGAGCAGAGGCAGCTTGGAGGAAGTTGGCAGCATCATTACCCCCCGAACCGAAGAGGTGAGACAGATGACACCCACATCCCATGGTCACTAATTGGGCTGCGCTTGTGAGCACTAATTGGGCTGCGCTGGTGAGCACTAATTGGGCTGCGCTGGTGAGCACTCATTGGGCTGCGGTGGTGGGCACTGATTGGGCTGCGGTGGCGAGCACTGATTTGGCTGCGCTGGTGAGCACTGATTGAGCTGCGGCGGTGGGCACTGATTGAGCTGCGGCGGTGGGCACTCATTGGGCTGCGCTGGTGAATGGTTCAATGGGCCAATTGACTGGACTTGTCCCCCAGGCCTAAAGATGCCAGCCCTCCCCTGGCTGCGCTTGACTGGCTCTCCCTCCCTCAGCTCCCTCACTTGCCCCTCGGCTCCACTCCCAGTGATATTCCTGTGTGCTGGGGATGTAGATCCCCAGCACACGCACCGCTGAGTAAATGATAGAGGGGTAATAACAGAGTGATCTCTGGAGGGGCTGCCTGCTGTTTTCCTGTCCTGGTCAGTGACAGACAGCCGAGGAGTAGGAAACCCAATTTAAATGACAGTAAGTGCATTTATAGTCTGATTGCTATTCAGTTGTATGAGGTTATATGTTGTATGTTGTGTAAGCCCCGGTTCATACTGTTGCAATCTCTGAGCAGTGTGAGTTCAGCCATATGCTTGTATGGCTGAACTTGCATTAGATTCGGAAGAAAAAAGGCACATGTGCCTTCTTTTTTCCTGCAGTGGAATCGGATCGCATGGGTCTTCTCCCCCATGCGATCAGATTCCTATGCGAGTTCGCAGATCGCACTGCGATCTGTGAACAAAACTGCAGGTGTAATTAACTTTTTAATGGCACCCGCACCAGTGTGAGCCTGGGGTAAAAGCGGAGTTCCCCCAATCAGACTGCATTGATGGGCAGTGCAGTCTGTATGTCTCTGTGTGGGCAAAGTTATTGCTGGTATATTGTTTTTGTAGCGCTGTATATATATTGGTATTTTACTAATAGTAATTTTGACTCCCTAGGAAACAATGATGTCAAGAAAGAGAAAAATTGACTCGGAGTGTAGGATATTCAAAGAACAGTGGACTTATGTTTACTTTTTCATGCAGTACAAGGAAAGAGCTGTGTGTCTGATATGCCAGAATATAGTGTCTGTGTTCAAAGAATACAATTTACGTCGACACTATGAAACTCAACATAAAGATAAATATGATTGTTTGGTCGGAGAAGTGAGAAAAGATAAAATATTAAAACTGAAAAATACATTAACAACTCAGCAAAATACTTTTGTGAAGCAGAAGCAGCTAAATATTTCATCACTGCGAGCAAGTTTTCAAGTTGCCAAGCTAATAGCGTACACTGGTAGACCATTCGTGGAGGGAGAATTTGTTAAAGAATGCCTTCTTTCTGTTGCCAAAGAGATGTGTCCAGAGAAGGCCGATTTATTTAGTACAGTGAGTCTTTCAGGACCTACAATTACACGGAGGATTGAAGAAATGGGAGACAATTTGCATCAGCATTTGCAAAACTCCACAAAAAAACTTTCCTATTATTCCTTGGCACTCGACGAAAGCAATGATGTTCGTGATTCTGCACAACTTCTAATTTTTATTCGTGGGACGAATGACTATTTCGAAGTCACAGAAGAGCTTGCTGCACTGCAAAGCATCAAAGGAACAACTACAGGAGAAGATATCTATGAAAAGGTTTGCCAAACTGTGAATGGTTTGGAGCTGAACTGGGCTAAACTAGCCAGTGTGACAACTGATGGTGCTCCTAGCATGGTGGGGTCTAAGAAAGGAGTAATTGCTCGCATTAACCAAGAGATGGACAAACATAACCATTCTCATCCAATAGCCATACACTGCCTCATCCACCAACAAGCGCTGTGTAGTAAATCACTGAAGTGGGATTCTGTTATGAAAATTGTGGTATCTTGTGTTAACTTCATTAGAGCTCATGCACTAAACCACAGACAATTTCAGGAATTTCTGTCTGAGCTAAATGTTGACTATGAAGATGTTCTGTACCACACAGAAGTCCGTTGGCTGAGTCGAGGGAGAGTTTTGAAACGTTTCTATGACTTACTTCCACAGATTACAGCTTTTTTGCTTTCAAAAAACAAAAAAGTACTAGAGCTCAATGATGCAGAATGGAAATGGCACCTTGCCTTTCTGACAGATGTAACAGAGCTACTCAACAGTTTCAATGTGCAACTTCAAGGAAAGGGGAAGCTCATCTGTGATATGCAATCACATGTCAAAGCATTTGAAGTAAAATTAGGCCTCCTCATCAAACAAGTGAAGGAGGAAAACTTCTGCCATCTCCCCACAACTCAAAATCTGTTAGCGGAAAAACCATTGGTTGCATTCCCAAACAAAACATGTGTGGATTCACTGGAAAAATTGCAAAAGGAGTTCCAATTTAGATTTAAAGAGCTTCATCTCCATGAACAGGACATACAGATTTTCCGTAACCCATTTTCTATTGACATTGAAAATGTGGATACAATTTACCAAATGGGACTGGCTGAACTGCAGAATTGTGACTCTCTGAAAGATGAATTCAAGTCAAGCAGCCTTTATAATTTCTATGCATCTCTCCCCTCTGAGACATATCCTCATCTCAGGAACCATGCACTCAAAATGGCAACCATCTTTGGCAGCACTTATGTCTGTGAACAGACTTTTTCCAGAATGAAACATTTGAATACTCCCACCAGATCTAGACTAACGGATGCACACTTGCATCACTTGTTACGACTAGCAGTGACAAATATGGAACCGGACATTGACCATCTCATTAGCCAAAAGCAGGCCCATAGTTCCCATTGAAATACTGGCAAGTTTGTTGATTTAACTTTACTTGTTCTTCATTTTAAATATTGTATTTGTTCCCGTTTTGTTTCTTCACTTCAAAATAAGATATATGCAGTGTGCATAGGAATTTGTTCATAGTTTGTTTTAACTATAGTCCGGCCCTCCCAACGGTCTGAGGGACAGTGAACTGGCCCCCTGTTTAAAAAGTTTGAGGACCCCTGATTTAGGATCTTAACTGATTGTGTTCACGTTTACGGTGACTTTCAGACCGCAGTCCACTCATTGGCATTGACTATATATCTTGTATTCTCCGCAGGGAATGGATTTTTTGCTCCGCTGCAAGTCTCCTACCACCACTCTCCCATTGACATATTTCGTTGCTTCCTCTTAGTATCTTTCACGCAACGGTCAATGGTATAGTGTATAGCGGATTGTATAAAAATAAATAGTATAAAATTGTAATGTTTAATACAATGTACAAAGTAATATATAGTATCGTAATTGTATAGTGAATATACAGCAGTGTGATATACAGTAGGGTGGGTAGAATAATACATAGTGTAATATTACAATGTATAAGGTATAGGGTGGTGTATAGTAATACAGTATATAATTTAATGTTGGGTTTGTCTATGGCAGTATATAGTACGGAGGAGACCCGTGTGATGTAAGAGAATAAAGTTTAGCTGGAAGCATATTATATTTTTTGCGACATAGAATTGTAATGTATTACTTACTCAATCTTAATTTGGAGCTTTCGTGACTGCAGGAATTTCTGTTTGGTTCTTTCGGTAAAGTCACGTATAAAGATAAAATAATAAATTCAATAATAGCATACGACGTTTTGATTGCAACACAAGCAATCATCATCAGGTATAAATGAAATAGCAAACAAAAAATCTAACCAGAAAACTATAGACAGACATATAAGCAGACAGATATCACCAAGATACATAGAGAGAGAGTAACACAGGCACAGAGAGGGAGATCATCTCTGTGGCGAGGCCTTAAATAGACAGAGGGGGGCGGGGGCAGAGAGAGGGAGGGGTTAGAGAAAAAATTAACATGTCAATGAGTACGGCGACACGTGGTAGTAAAGTACGCAAGCTGAACATTAGGAGAGAGGGAGAAAGAACACACTAAATTAAATAACCTAGCAAAATATCGAAATGTTATGTAATACAACACAGAGAGTCGGTCAACACACAATTAACGCATAGCCTGGTCGATTACCTATTTCAAAGATTGCTAAGTTAGAATTTAAGTGTGAAAATTCCAAAGAAAGACAAAACATAAAACAAGAGGAATGGAGACACACAGACAGAGCAGAACATAATAAGAACGACAAAAAACGAGTGGAGACAGAAAAAGTACACTAAATACACAGGCAGAGAGAGAAAACAAAAAACCCAGAGAGAGAGAAAAAGATAAACTTGGAACTTCCCCGTAGAAGTGGTTCAATCTTAATTTGGAGCTTTCGTGACTGCAGGAATTACTCTTTGGTTCTTTCGGTAAAGTCACGTATAAAGATAAAATAATAAATTAAATAATAGCATACGACGTTTCGATTGCAACACAAGCAATCATCATCAGGTATAAATGCTAGGTTATTTAATTTAGTGTGTTCTTTCTCCCTCTCTCCTAATGTTCAGCTTGCGTACTTTACTACCACGCGTCGCCGTACTCATTGACATGTAAATTTTTTCTCTAACCCCTCCCTCTCTCTGCCCCCGCCCCCCTCTGTCTATTTAAGGCCTCGCCACAGAGACGATCTCCCTCTCTGTGCCTGTGTTACTCTCTCTCTCTCTATGTATCTTGGTGATATCTGTCTGCTTATATGTCTGTCTATAGTTTTCTGGTTAGATTTTTTGTTGCTATTTCATTTATACCTGATGATGATTGCTTGTGTTGCAATCGAAACGTCGTATGCTATTATTTAATTTATTATTTTATCTTTATACGTGACTTTACCGAAAGAACCAAAGAGTATTACTTACTGTTAGTAGCTCAGCTTATTGGAGAGTATATTTAGTATACTGATGATACTATGTAGTTTATACTTTAGTTGTTTACGTGGTGGTTTAGTTACTGCAGCTACAGACTATTAACATTCCTTCCCTTAATTAATGCTTCCCCCTATCCCCTCCCTTTGATGCTGCTAATCCTGCATAATGCACGGGCAAAACATAACTTTAAACCCCTCGCCAAACCTCCTACGCATTTCACAAGTAGTACTAATCGCATATCTGCATTTCCCATAAATATGCTAAAATTCCTATTGATATGCAAATTATTTTGTCAAGGCGCTCTTCCTCCTCCCTCCCAGCTTAAATATACGCTCCAAGCCTGGGGTGTGTCATTCAGACTCTGTCGTCTCGACAGACCTGTTCTTCACCTGAGGACGGCTGCTTGCGTTGTGGCCGAAACGTCGTGAGAATTATTTTATTATGTTTTATTATTTTATTATTTCCATTCTACGTGACTTTACCGAAAGAACCAAGAAGATGAAACCCTGGACACCCTTGTGAAAGAGGCGTTCCATCTCGGGATTTTCCAGGTGAAATATAAAAGAAGGTCATGATAGATGACTCGGACCACTGTCATCATTTTTTCCGGTGTTGATTATATGGAGACAATAATGGTGCTGATGATTGTGGAGAGCGGTGGTGAAGCGGTTTAGCACACTGCGCTACGAACCCGGCCACCCGAGTTCTATACCCACTCACGGCCAAAACCTGTTACGATTATCTCAACATGTCCTAGGCCTCCCCTAGGTCGACTCAGCCTCAAATGAGTACCTGGTGTGGTGTGTAAAAACATCGGCAATAGGGACACAAAGGCGGTCGGGCGTGGTGCTGGCCACCCACCGCCTCATGTGCCGTACCAGCCTTCAGAGGTGCTCTCTAACCGCACTTGTCCCAAAAGTCTGTTAAGGCTATACGGGGGATTTTTTTATTTGGTGATGATCATGGTGGTGGTGATGATTGGTACTCATGGTGATGTTAGTGATTAGTGACATTTCTATTGATGATGATGGTGGTGGTGGTGATAGTGATAATGGTGATGTTGCTAGTCGTGATGATGATGATGATGGCCGGTAGGTTCAGCAGCTGACAGAGGAGTTGGTGTCTGTGCGTGCGGAGAGAGCCTCAGCCCTGGGCTCCCTCGCGGAGCTCACTCAGGAGACCAACAGCTTCAAGGTGAGTGTTTGCATATACTCTACACACACACACTGAGTGGTGGTGTCATGGTTAGTGCACTGCACTACGAACCTGACAACCTGAGTTTTATTTCTGCTCATGGCCAACATCGGTGACGAATTTCTATTATAACTAAGAACTAAACTACACTATTGTCTGAACTATCTGAACCAGTCCTGAGCATACCCTAGGCCAACTCTGCCTTAAATTAGTAACTGGTGCAGTGTGTAGACATCGGCACTGGGAGTCAAAGGTGGCCGGGCGTGATGCTGGCTACCCACTCCCACGTGTGCTGTGGCAGCCTTCATAGGTGCAACTTGCTAACTCCACTTTCCCCAACAGTCTATTAAGGCTATACGGGGGATCTTTTTCTTTGTAGCTATACCCAGCTACAGAACATGCGGCCACCTCCTTTGCGGCTGCGTGCGCTGTAAGCAACATGCTCTAGGTGGCGGTGGAGGCCGCACTGCGTTGTCACAAGTTTCAAAAACGTGTTAGACTGATGGTGTTTAACCTTCAAACTCTTAAGCGATGAACCTCCCCTGGTTAAGAATCCAGCTCAGAGTTCTTTAGCCTCTTAGCTTTGTTGTAAACTGTGCAGAGCCTGCAGGTGGAGTTTGAGAAGCTGGCCAGGAGTCTTGATGAAGAGAGAGAGAAATCGAAAGCTGCAGACAAGAGGATCGAACAACTTTGCAGAAGTCTTCAGGGCAGTACGCAGGAGGTAATCTCGCGCCACACACACACGTGCGCTACAACAGTGATCATTGCAAAAAGGACTGGCACTCGTGGCTCTGCTGCGCCTTGTAACCCAGCACTGCAGCAGGCAGCAAGGGTTGTCGGATCACAACTCCCTCCCTGCCGGTGTGCATCGTTGTCGTCTCCTGGCTTGCCAGGGCATGATGGCAGTGCAGCAGGTGGATGCCTTTCCATCCGTATTCCTCCTGTATGGCGATTGAGCATTACTTCCCTTGCACGTGGGGGGGTATTCTCCGGGCACTGCAGTTTCCTCCTACATGTACACTTGTTAATGGATTTGGCCACACGTATTGGACCGCAGAGCTTGGAGCAACTGTTTGCGCTGGCCCTGCCTGCCTTCTCGCTGTTCCGTGGTTTCCTCTGTGTGAAAACTGTGCCACGTTACAAATTTTATACAGCGGCGTTTTGATCTGCAATTTTAATGAATGACGCCGCTAAATAACAATAAAACATTATTATTAGTTGACTTTGAACACATTGCATGGAATTCATCAATATTTGTCTTATCTCGGAATATAAGCGGGACTGACCCTGGATCGTGCTTTGATGGGGTCACCACCTTGCGTAAAAAGTGTAATAGGCTGGTGCGGGGCTCTGTGTTAGCAGAGGGCAGTGTGGCAAATGCTATTGTTATACAGTCCTATGCTAAAACGTCTATGCTTGCCGCTTCCACCGACCCAGGCTTTTTGATGATCCAGCACTCACTAATTAACTACGTTCTCACCAGCCGTCGGTTACCTCCTCATCACCCTTCTGCAGCTATCACTACCATGGTTACTGTTCCCCTGACCCTCCCTCATTGATTCCTCTACCCAATTTGAGAGCGCGGTCTAAGCCCAGGTACTGACTGTTTCTTCTCCACCTCACTATGTTTAACCACCAATACCAATATGCACCATCACCACTAAGTGACGGTGACGTCACCACGGCGCCTGTGCCAGGCCGGGTGCACCACCACTACACCACCACACTACAGGTCACAACACTTACTCTTTTGGCTTCTTTCCGCACGTGCTGCCCAGCTTTTAAATTCTCCCTCGCATCACGTCTTTTCCTAAGGTCGTACAGTTACGCTCGTTGCTTCAACAGCATTAATGTGCCACGACTCACGCGGCATGCGGCGAGTGGCCCCCGGGCCCTGACGGACGACGGACGATGATGCCCCCCTCCCCCATGTGCATGCATGCATCAGTACGAGTCTGTGCGTGCAGAGAGGGAGGCCATCGCCGGCCGCCTGAACCTGGCCGAGGCCACGGTGCGGAGAATGACAGCGGCACTGGCGGAGGCTCAGAAGGGGCTCAATGCTGAGCGCAGCCTCCACCAGCACACGGCCACGGTGAGCGTGGCGACGACGATGATGGTAGTGGTGGACAGAAGAGCGACACGCAATGGCTGACTTAGGCCGCTGTGCTGTTTGTACATTCACTCTCACTCGTTCCAATCTGTACAGTCGTTGCAAACTGTTGTGATGACACCGCCACTTAGTGGCAAATTGTGGTAGTTCTTGGTATTTTTTTACACGGTGGCTGAGCACAGTCCCAAAATGTCAAACGGCCAGTGACAACAGCAATATCAAGTTGTAATAGATACGAGTTAGTATATATTTTTTATTGAACCAGGTTATAAGAGCTTTGGAAAAGGAAATTCCAAAATGGAGCAGAAAGAGAGGATTTGCGAACTTATGTGTGGTGAGTTAGTGAGTGGGTTTGTGAGTGTGTTACGACCGACAGTGTGGTGAGTGGGTGTTATGAACTTCAATCAGTGTGGTGATTGAGTGGGTGAGTGAGTGATAGGTTAGTGTGTGAATGGGTTAGTGACCAGCCACCGCATGCCCAAGCAGCTTCTATTTGGCCACTTGGAGGCGGCTAAACGGGCAAGGCACATGCTGTAGAACAGGTGGTTTAATGTGGTACAGGATGATGTGGAGCTGAGTGGACTTGCTGAAGACTGATACCAAAGAGTCCGATTTTTGGTATCAAAAACGGCCTCTTTGGAGGAGGCTCGTGATGAATGCTCCCAACAAAAAAAAAAGGAAAGAGGAACGATTCCCACATCAACAAGCGGAGCCCTGGATGGCTAAAACACAGCGAGTTGGCACAGTGGAGAGCACAGCTGTTGTATCTGCGAATCATCTCAGTCAGTCAACCCATGGTACCTGGGTCTATAATAGAGGTTTTTGGGTTAGATCCGTAAATATATAAATGTGTCGTTAAAACCCGCCACCACCCGACACAGCCAACTAGTAAGGGTTGTCATGTAAACAGAACATGCCAATTCGTCACTAGTACAGCACACCAGTGTGTTGGAGTGCCAAGCCACAACATTTACATGTTCTTTTTACGTGACAACCTTTACTAGTTGGCTGTGTCGGGTGGTGGCGGGTTTTAACGACGCATTTTTATATTTACGCAGTCCAGTGACCTGTCCGCAGCGAGCCATCGACACTTCACGTGACCTCAACATGCACCTAGCCTGGCACAAGAGCTTTGGTGGCCACTTAGTGACGAATGGTGGTCTTTTTGTGACCTTTGTTGAACACAACATAGATTAAACGCAAGTTAAGTGCACACGTATTTGCCTGCAGGAATCCCAGGCTGCCCACCGGGAGCTGGAGGAGAGTCGCCGGGAGCTGGAGGAGAGTCGCCGGGAGCTGGAGGAGAGTCGCCGGGAGCTGGAGGAGAGTCGCAAGGAGGCTCGCCGGGGCGAACTGCTGGCATTGGAGGTGGGGGACCTGGAGCGAGCAAGTTCCGACCTGCGCTCGCGCCTTGCCGAGCGAGACGCCACCGTTGCCGCCATGAGAGACCTCGCGGAGACCCACGGAGCCACCGCCACCACCATGAGGGCCGACCACGGTGGGAGAGAGCGGGGGGAGAAGGAGGGAGGAAGGGATGTGATGGTTGAGAGGGAAACACAAAACAAGGAGCGGAGCAGAGAAAGACACAAGTCATGGGAAGAAATGAGAGTCAAGACGGGACATTATAACTTAAAACTATTTCACTATTTTTATTTTACGAGATAAGGCCCACAGAGCTATATAGCTCTTATTCAGAAGCGACCTGGCCACAGAAGATGTTTCAACGAAATGGCTCATCACATGAGCCATTTCGTTGAGCCAAATACTCTTAAACACATGTTTCTAAATGTGGAGGGAAAAACCAAAGGACCCGGAGAAAAATCCACCCGACCATGGGGAGAGAGACAAACTCCAGATATACAGGCGTCATGGTCGGGATCGAACCCACGACCTCCTGCAACTCGGGCGAGGTGCAGGAGGAAACACAGGGAAACATGAACCATAGTGAGATGCAAAATGTATGTGGATATGAGACGAGGAGGTGTTAGACACAGGGAGACACCCAGGGAGAACCAGGGATGAGCACTGCCCCCATTCCTGATTGAGCAGTAAATGCAACATTTGCATTGAACTAGGACCCCTATCTAACAGAGTGGGTCCTTGCCAAGAATCATCTAGCAGTTCACCAGCATTGATTCAAGCAAAGCCTGACTGCTGATAAGACTGAATGTCGAACTAGTCCATTTTTTTCTATCTACGTGGCTTTACCAAAAGACCCAAAGAATATTAATTCCTGCAGTCATGAAAGCTTTAAGTCAAGATTTAGTCCATTGCTGCTGAAATCATGCACTCCCAGAAGGCCATGAGACTGATAGGATGTGTACAAAATACCTTAATTTTTACGTGAAGATACTGTTTTGGGAATGGTTCCATCTTGTCTCCCTATTTTGACCTTGTCTCCCTTGCACACTTACATGCATACTGATGTATAAAGACAAAGATCTCCCGTATAGCCTTAATAGGCTGTTGGAATAAGTGCTGTTAGCAAGCACCTATGAAGGCCAGCACAGCACACGAGGGGGTGGGTGGCACACACCACGCTCGGCCGCCTTTGTCTCCCGAGTGGCAATATTTACACATCGCTCCAGTTACTCATTTGAGGCTGAGTCGACCTAGGGGAGGGCCAGGTCTGATTCAGATAATGGACACTGGTGTTGGCTGTGAGCAGGAATCGAACTCGGGCTGCTGGATTTGTAGTGTAGTGCGCTAACTGCTACAATACCGCTGCCACACATGCATACACACACATACACATTTACTTGTACATGCACACACATTCACTCAGACCCATGCCCATGCGCAATTTCACGCACAGGTGTATATCCACAGAGTCACTAAAAGCTTCTCTGGAGGCATCGGAAGAGCGGAACGGAAAGATGAAGCAGCTTCTTGTCAAGATCAAGAAAGAACTCGCGGATTCTCGTAAAACCGTACGTGCATTCAGATTTCAAATGGATAGTGTTCAACCAGGTGACAACACTCGAGACCAGGTGCTTCAACACAGAATGACTCGTGCTTTTAACTAAATTGCATCGGAAATCGCATAAGACTTATTTTAACTCGGATTACCTAAGATAGTTATGCAAAGAAAACAGTGTAAGTTAAGAGAGGGGTGGTCGGGACGAGCTTTATATCCGTGGAAGGTATATTTATATAAAACTAGCTTATATACCCGGCATTGCCCGGGCCAAAAAAATATTTAAATACTATTAAAAATCTAACAGCAGTGCGTACTGACTGTGGTGGTACCTGCTATCACTACAGTAGTACATGCTGACTCTATAGCAGTATTTATCGACTCTATAGCTCAAAGTACTCACCTGACAGAGTGGCGTGGTGAGGCCTAGTCCCGTGCAGAGCCTCCGGCCTCGCCTAGATTGTCCAGCCGGCCGAGGTGGCACCTTGGCAGGCTGGGGCTGGGCTGCTACCCTTGACCCCCTCCACAGCCACAATCTCCCCAGCCGCTCTGCAGTAATATCTACGTACTATAGTGGTAGCATCTGGCGACTGTATACATTAGTAAATGCACCCATCGGGGTGGGGGGGACATCACACAGTGAAGATTTAAGCTCAGCGTTTAGTGTATTTTTCAAGCATTTCTAACGCGAAAGAAAATGTCCCCTCACTCCCACCGAAGGCGTGCGACTTGGCATGGGCCGTCCCCCCCACCAAAGGCACGTCAGTTGGTATGGTCGTGCACACATTATCTTACCTAAAAAAGGCATTCTTTGTCTGTCTGTCCCTCTGTCTGTCCGTCTGTCCGTCTGTGTACGCGCGCTTGCGAGGGATTTTTGGCTCTCTAACGGTGGGGTTTTTCTAGAAAAAAAATTGGCATGCAGCACGCCCTAAGCCCCACGGTGGGAATAGGCTATTTCGTTTTCCCATCCGTAAACTTAAAAGTAGTAAAAATATAGTTTTTGTGCGATTAGTCTTTATTTATTTACTTTTGCCACCAGGCGCGGGACAAAGCACACTATTGCGCATGCACGAAACGCTGATAGGAGTTGCCACTGGCAACGCACACACGCCATAGCTGGAGGGTGGGGGGGATTTCTCATTCGCTTTCAAAATGCAAAAAAAATACACGCAACGCTGAGGTAAATTCATCAAAGTGTCATGTCCTCTTCTCTCACCCCCCACCCCAATGTGTGCACTTACTATTATAGGGTCGGTAGATACTAAAATTATAGCGCTTAGACAGTATTATTGTAGCGTGGGGGGGGGGGTAGCGGCCCAGCCTCGGCCCGGCAGGGCAATCTAGGCGAGGCCGGGGGCTCTGCACGGGACTAGGCCTCACCACGGCACTCTGTCAGGTGAGTACTTTGTGCTAAACAGCAGATATTTACTGCTATAGAGTCAGCATGTACGACTGTAGTGATAGCAGGTACCACCACACAGTATGCACTGTTTTAATCATAGCAAGTCCCACCACAGTCAGTATGCACTGCTGTTGTGAAAGCAGGTACCACTACAGTATGCACTGCTGTAATCATAGGTACCACCACAGTCGGTATGCACTGCTGTAGTGAAAGCAGGTACCACCACAGTATTCACTGCTGTAATCATAGGTACCACCGCAGTCAGTATGCACTGCTGTTATCATAGGTACCACCACAGTATGCACTGATGTAATCATAGCAGGTACCACCATGATGTGTGCCTGTGTCTTTTTGCCAGGTCAACGCCAGATATCTGTGTGTGTGCGTCGACGTGTGTGTGCAAGTCCAAGTGTGCATGTCAGTCGCTGTGTGTGTGTTACCATCAGCCCCACCAAAACTAAGCACCTGCCTGGGTATTTTTAAATCCTTTATATTAAGTTCACTTGCTTGCTTGCTTGCGCGCTTACGACCGTGCAAATCTTTCGGTCGTTTTTTAACCCACTTCCCGTGATCCAATCGAGCTGACATTTTGCACAGACTCGTTGTGCGTGACAATTTATTTTCGTGAAAAAAAAAATCCAAAATGTTACACTTTTTAGGAAATTTATTTATTTAATTACCAATTGCTTAATGGTGGCAGGCAATCATCTGACCCATAGGTGGCAGCCATCTCAAGCCAGAGGACGAGAGGACTCTAGCCGCCACGCATATAAAGGATTTATAGTGAAAAACTTTGTTTTTACGGGTTAATTTTTGTACCATCGGACACTCCACCCCCACAACTCCCAATCGGTGATGGGGCAGTTGTGGAGAGAGTGGAGAGCTTCCCATACCTGGGCAGTGTGCTTATGACCGGCTCCAGTTTAACAGCAGAGGTCTCACTCCGAATCAGTCGAGCAGCAATATCTTTTCATCAGTTGCGTAACGCTATGTGGAAGCTACCTGGTCTGTTGCTCCGCACGAAGCTTCAGGTCTTCTCGGCCACGGTCATTCCCTCCCTTCTCTACGCTTGCGAAACGTGGACCCCCGTAATGGAGCATCTTCGCCGGTTAGAAACATTTAGGCTGGCCTGCCCACGATCCATCCTGGGTTTAACCAGGCTGGATTGTGTGAGGAGCTCACAAATCCTTGGTAAGATCTGGGCACAGTCCCATCGGTGAGCTCTTCCAGCAGGCAAGTTGTTTTGGCTGGGTCATGTAGCCCGCATGCCCAGCCACCGCATGCCTAAACAGCTTTTGTTCGGCTGGATCGAGGGGGTTAAACGTGCGCGGCACTGGCTAAAGAAGAGATGGAGTGATGTGGTACAGGAGGACGTGGAGCTGAGTGGACTTGCCGATGACTGGTACCAGCGGTGTCAAGATCGGCCTCTGTGGAGGAGGCTCGTGAAGGACGCTACTGGGCAGTTGGAGGCAGTCGCCCTCCTACAACAACGGAGGGCGGAGGAGCGACGCTCACAACAACGAGCGGAGCGTCGGGTGTTAAAGCGCAGCAAGTTGGCACAGTAGGGGGCACAGGTGGTGCATCAGCCAGTCATCTCGGTCATCTCAGTTGACCCATGGCACCTGGGTCTGCCCCGTGACCTCCTGCCAGCGGGCGTTCGACACTTCACGTGGCCTCAAGGTGCAGTTGGCCTGGCACAAGCGTTATGGTGACGTCACCGCCACTTAGTGGTGAATGGCGGTTGTTGTGTGTTAGTCAATGTGTGTGTGTTAGTCGATGTGTTTTCATGGCTCCATGTGAGTGTGTAATTCGCTGTGTGTCTGTGTCTATGTGTGTCAGTCGATGTGTGTGTGTACGTTGATGTGTGTACGTTGATGTGTATGTGTGTGTGAGTCCATATTTGTGTGTGTGAGTCCATATTTGCGTGTGTAAGTCCATATGTCTGTGTGGAAGTCGATGTGTGTGTGTAACTCCATGCTTGTGTATCTAAAGTCCATGTCTGTGTGTGTGAGTCCATATGTGTGTGTAGGCCAATGTGGGTGTGAGTCTATGTATGTGTGTGTCGATGTGTGTGTCTAAGTCCATGTGTGTGCGTGGCTCCATGTGTGTGTGTCTATGTCGATATGTGTGTGTGTAAGTCCATATATGTGTGTGTGTGTTTGAGTCGCTGTATGTGTGTACATCGATTTGTGTGTGTAACTCCATGTGTGTGTGTGTGTAACTCCATGTGTGTGTGTATCTAAAGTCGATGTGTGTGTGAGTCCATATGTGTGTGTGTGTAAGTTGATGTCTTTGTGTGTGTGGGTCGATGTGTGTGTCTGTCTTTTTCGCCCGGGAAACGCCAGGTACTTACCGCTAGTAAATAAATAAATAGATAGCGCAACAAAAATCGCACTAAGTCGCTAATTAAACTAATTAAAAGTTGACATGTAATAAAGGAATAGCGCTTGCTCACGGCGGGGCTTACGGCGTGGTACCTGGCTATTTTTATTTAACATATACCTCACCGTGCGAACACTCACAAAGCCACAAACCGACAGACAATTTTTGACTTTTCTATATTTAGATAGATGGGTATTGTTTATAGAAATGTTTAAATTCAATAGGCAATACTTACTTTGACTGGGATCCTACGTGTGATTGCTGACGGGTTTGGTTGTCTGATTGTACGGCTACTCAGGAGGAGGTTTTGGTCAAGTAAACTGTTACCCGTTTCCATACACACAAAACACGCACACTGTCACACACGCATACACGCAGAGGCACACGCCTACACAAAGACAAACAGACATTGTTGGGGAAAGTGCTGTTCGCGAGTAGCACCCATGACGACCGGCATGACATATGAGGGAGTGTGTGGCCAGCACCACGCCTTTGTCTCCTTCGTGGAGATGTTTATATTGCACCAGGTACTAATTTCAGCCTGAGTCGACTACATACACAGCCAGTCACACATACTTGATCATCCAAACTCGCAAACACGTGTGTGCACAATCAATTATAGATTTGAAGCTTTCGTGACTGCAAGGATTCATACTCTTAGGTTTTTTCGGTAAAGTCACGTAGGTAAAAATAAAAAATAAAAGTAAATAATACAAATGATAATAGAAATAAAATAATAAATCACGACGTTTCGGAGGCAACACAAGTCTCCGTCATCAGGTGGGACCGTCACAGCTAAAATTTACTGTATTATTTACTGTATTATTTACTTTTATTTTTTATTTTTACCTACGTGACTTTACCGGAAAAAACCTAAGAGTATGTGCACAATCACTTACAAATACTCTTCCCCACACAGCCACACACTCTCCTTCTCAATCACACACAAAAATGCAAAGTTCCCCCTCTAGTCTTAACAGACTGTTGGGGCAAGTGCTGTTAGCAAGCATCTGTGAAGGCCGGTACACGAGGGGGTGGGTGGCCCCATGCCCGGCTTCCTTTGTCTCCCCAGTGAAATTTTTTAGACACCGCATCAGGTACTCATTTAGACTGAGTTGATCTATTGGAAGCCCAGGACCAGTGAAAAAAAATCGTCACTGGTGTTGACCGTAAGCAGGAATCGAACTCAGGTTGCCAGGTCTGTAGTGCAGTGTGCTGACTACTGTGCCACTTCTCCCCACACACACATAAAGACAATCCAATGCAATGTAACAACGTTCGATTACATATACGTAGATTCACCTCGCACTCGCACACATAAATGCACTCAAAATCACACTCGCGTTGCACAAAGTGGAGGGGTCCGGTATCCATGAGCATTAACGCCCATAACTTGAGCATTATTTATAATGCTATGATAAACTGTTATAACCGCAGTACTTATCTCTGACATGGAGCGACATAGACGCACGCAGCTCATTCTCGATGCCGTGTGCGGCTACTGCTGCCCATGCCTGCTTCTTTCTTGCGTGGCGCCTCCTGCTGCTGCCATGAAGAGTTTTATTCACGGAGGTGGACACCCACAATAAACTTGCGTGTCTACTCCTCGCCTGCAAAGTTCACTCTTGCTCAGCACCAAACTGTAACCTTGCAGCCAATTGGCTGTCATTTTGCAGCTGCCTGTCTGCAGCCTTGCAACTGATTGGCTGGTGCAGTGGAAGCGATGATGCGATCTTGAGCGACCTATGCCACTCACGCAGCATTGCTATGTCACTAGGAATGTGTGCAAGTAGTTGACGATTTAACCGAGACCATTTTAGAGCCTACGACAATCGCTATCTGTCGGATTTTACGCACATTTTCTGTACTCAGGCCCTTATGTCACCAAAATGACAAAAAAATTACATGAAAAAAACAAGTACAACAATGAATTAAATATTAATCCAAGCAAAAACAATTGGAATAAAAATCTGAGCGCTTGAATCAAACAATGAGAGGTGGCCAAGTGGCTCAGCAGGCTTATAATGGCCAATTCGGGTTAAAATTTGACTAAACCAGGGTCTCATAACGGCCATGGGAGAGGCAATAATAATGCCTTATTTTTATATATCACAGCGTTCATTCATGCAAAGTGCAAATCAAACACTGCCGTAGAATTTGTAACGCGCACAGATTTCACATGGAGGCGCAGTAGACCACAGATAAGCGGAAAGCCAGCCAGAACTGGTACCAACAGTCTTCCAAGCTCTGCGGTCCTATATTGGGACATATGTCAACTCTATTCATGAGTGGTGACATGGCACACAATGAGTTTATACCTCCAGAGATCTTTAAGGTCCATCGTGGCAAGAGTAGCCCATTGTGTGCCAGCTTTATGATCCAAAATTACCTGAAAATTATCCAGTTGTGATTTAAATAGCAACCTTTGCATGTTGTATGTATGTTGAACTTCTTTGGTACGGTACGTAGCCAACCACGCTCATCGGAGGTGCACAATCTTTGCCCTCTATTTCAAAGACTTTGGCTGGACCCCCCTGAAATAAGAGTTACGTGAGATTCAGTTAAACTTTCCCAGGTAAACAACGATCATTGTAGAAAATATGGAAATAAAAACGTTTATACACGTTGGAGGAAACTGGTGCATGTGGAGAAAGCTCACACTCGCGATGAGCTGCCAACCACTGGAAATTTCGGGTTGGGTGTCCATCTCATTCTTGGGGTTCATAATAGCCGTGCAATGTGAGCTCATCACTATTTTCTTCATAGTAATGATGGGTAGTGGCCGAGTCGCTAACTCCGCATCGTTTAAATATCACTTTGTCACCAGGAAACCGAGCAGCAGGCCACTCTCGACACCTCACAGTCTCAGTTGGAGCAAGCCCAGCAACAGATGGAAGAACAAAAGGTATTGATCCTGTCACCCGTTCCTTCGTTTCTTCATTTGTAACTTTATTCGGGGACTGATCATTGGTGTCATTGTGTAGAATTTAAAGTAACAAAATAAGCAGACAATATGCCTCCTTCACATATCTGTCCCTCCACTTACAAAATTAAAGTATTAGTTTCTATTTTGTTGAGTGCCGAGAAGTCATCGCTGGATGTACTACTTCAGCTCGCCTGTGGCCGAGAGATGTATATTTATGTTTGTAATGTTGATTATATCCGTATATTAAACTTGATTTAAAGCTTTCATGACTGCAGGAATTACTCATTGGTTCTTTCGGTAAAGTCAAGTAGAAAGAAGATAAATTAATAATAGAATACAATGTTTCGATTGCAACACAAGCAACCGTCATCAGGTAGAACTAAATTTCACAGAGAGACAAAACACAGACATGGCGACACACAGACAGACACACACAAGCAGAGAGAGACAACAAAGACACAGAGACATAACATAGACACACAGAGACCCAATGCCTCTGTGTCGAGGCCTTAAATAGAGAGAGGGGGGGGGCAGAGAGAGAGGTGGGTCTGCTGGAGCAGCTGCTGGAGCAGAGAAATAAGCATGTCAATGAAAGACCCAACAAGACTAGTACATTTTAGAGAGAGTTGTGTGGAAATTCACCCCGAAGCGACCGAGGGAGAGAAAGAGCGAATGGACCTTTGAGAGCCTGGTAAATTTTAGAGAGAGAAATAGGCAGTTTTGGAAAACAAAATGTAGAAATGCAATGCAACGCAACACAGAGAGTCGGCTAACACACAGTTAACGCATAAACTGGTTGATTACAATCTCCAAAGATTGCTGAATTTGAAGTTAAGTGTGAAATTTGACAGACACACAGAGAGAAAAACAAACTTAAATGCTCAGACACAGAGAGAGAGAAAACAAACTTACATCTTCCCCGTAGAGGTGGTTCAAACTTGTGTTGAAGCTTTCGTGACTGGAGGAATTACTCTTTGGTTCTTTCGGTAAAGTCAGGTAGAAAGAAAATAAATTAAATAATAGAATACAATGTTTCGATTGCAACACAAGCAACCGTCCTCAGGTAGAACTAAATTTGAGAGAGAGACAAAACACAGACACGGAGACACACAGACAGACACAAGCAGAGAGAGACAACACAGAGACACACAGAGAGAGACACACAACATAGACACACAGAGACCCAATGCCTCTCTTTCGAGGCCTCAATGTCATGCTTATTTCTCTGCTCCAGCAGCTGCTCCAGCATACCTACCTCTCTCTCTGCCCCCCCCCCCCGCTTGTGTGTATGTCTGTGTTTTGTCTCTGTCAAATTTAGTTCTACCTGATGACGGTTGCTTGTGTTTGCAATCAAAACTTCGTATTCTGTTATTTAATGTATTTATTTTCTACGTGACTTTACCGAAAGGACCAAAGAGTAATCCGTATATTATTGTTGTAATTCATATTAGTATAATTATTTATGTTATTATGCTTATTTATTTTTACTTTGACATTCGACATAAGAGTGGTCTCTCCTAACTTTTTGCTCAGTGTATTGTCTTAAATCCGTTATGGAAGCAAAGTAATGACATTTTAATTTGCCACATTTCTAGCAAATAGAAATAAAAGCAACAAGAACTGTGTCTCCTGAAGAAAAAATCATTCACACACATAAATCGGTGTTGTGCATTGAATTTCCTGTAACGTGAGTCGACTCGGGCAGATTATTGTCAGACTGATCATTGTAACAATTGTGGCGAGATGTTAACTACCTTGCCTGGTATACAGGAAGTAGTGGGTTCCATCCCAACACCTGCCGCATATTTGAAGTTTGCAGATTGTCCCTGTGGTCGCGTGGGTTTTTCTCGGGGTCCTCCGGTTTTTCCCTCCACACTTGGAAATATATATATTTTGGCTGCTGTAAATTTCAACGTGATAAGCCACCTCTTTGAGCTATCATTTGTGTCGCAGGTTGCTTCTGAAAAGAGCTATATTGCTCAGTGAGCCTTAACTGCTAAAATAAAAATAACTGCAATTTAATTACAATTAAGTTACAGAAACATGAAACAGTTATCGGGTGACTGTTGTACTCATGCGCTAAAAGACATGGATGTCGAGTGCGATGACGTGACACACTGCGTGGACGTTGCCGATCCCCCAGCTGCTGCTGGCGGAGGTGAGCGGGGAAAAGCACCGCTGCCAGGAGCAGTCCCGCGTGGCCGCCCTGCAGCACCAGGCCGCCGTGACGGCGCTCACGCTCAGGGCCGCCGTGCTGGAGGAGGCATGCGCCTCCACCAAGGTCGGTGGCTACGAGCGCGTGGGGTCAGAGCTTCGGGCAAAGGTCGGAGATCAAAGTTGGGCAGGAGGGGGAGCGAGGGGGGGCATTCATCCGCGCTCTTGCCTTGCGGTTTGACGAGCCTTGACGAGCCATCGCAACGTGTAGACATAAGACATGAATCGTTTATTTTGTTGTTTGTACAGTCTGATTTGCATTGTCTCGTTTGTACAGTTTGATTTGCTTTGTCTCGTTTGTACAGTCTTATTTGCATTGTCTTGTTTGTGCCATCTCATTTGCGTTGTCTCAATCATCGTGTATAATTTATTTTATGTATTGTTTTCCTGTCTTGTGTGTCTAGTTTGTGGTTTTTATCATGTTGCCGTGTTGTATTTCGTTTTTTTTACAGTCCTGTTCCATCACACTTGTATTATCTCATTAATATTGTGAAACGTAAATTTTATCTGTCTTGCTTGTATGGTTTGTGCACTGTCTTGTGTGTGTTCTCTTTGGTTTGCACAGGCGACTATGCTTGTGGCTATTGCTATTAACACTCATGTCTCGATGTGTCTTCCTGTCTGTCCACCTCTGTCTCCTTGTCTCTCACTCCTCCCCATGCACCCCCCCCTTCCCGCGTATCTTCTTGTCTCCCTGTATCAACCGTTGCCTTCCCGTGTCTTCCCGCACCTCCCCGTGTTTCTCCGCGTATCCCCGTGCCTCCCTGTGTCTCCTTGCACCTCCCCCCATTTCCCTGTGTCCCCATCTCCCCATGTCTTCTGCACCTCCCCGTGTTTCTCCATGTCTCCCCTGCACCTCCCCGCCGCATCTCCCAGGCGGAGTTGAAGTCGGTGCGTGCCGAGTTTGAGGCCTACAAGGTGCGCGTGCACAGTGTCTTCAAACAGCAGAAGTCTCGCTCGCCCCCCGTCGCCCCAACCGACCTGGCTGAGAAAGAGACGTGAGGCATTCCCTGGTCGCGGTTTCGTTTTTCGAATGGAGCGCACCCTCCTTTTACGCCGATAAGGACGGTTAGCTACGCACGGTGCGATAAAAGTCCAACATGCTTACGTGCATACAAGTGCTAAGAGACTTGCATCACATGACAGCTCAGGTATTTTTGTGGTTTTGAAGGGCACCCCCAAGTGGCAGCTGTCTCTATGCAGGGTCAGGTGACTCAGCACCTGACCTACAAGCAATTGATAGCCTGCCACTAGGGGGCGACGATTGCGATGTGTAATCCGTAATTGAGTAGTTTGGCTTAACTTTAGGGCACAAGTTCAATTGCACTGTCCTGAGAGTATAAATCCTGTCACCTACGGGGAAATGAAGAGTACTGGGAGAATGTGTAGTGAGGCAGAAAATCTTATTTTTGTATCAGTGACAGATTGGACACCGAAAGAGATGGCAGTTTTAGTGTAGTATTTACTGAACACCAAAGCGAAATACAGCAAAACTAAACCAAACATTATTTTACCAGGTAAGGCCCACTGAGCTACATAGCTCTTTTTCAGAAGCAACCTGGCCACAAATGAAAGCTCACCCGAGGTGGCTTATCAAGTGGACATTTATAGCAGCCAAATACTCTAAATGCATGGTTATACATTTGTAAGGAAAATCTGGAGAGCTCGGAGAACAATCCCCATGACCACGGGGAGAGAGACATGCAAACTCCAAATATACAGGTGTCAGGGTCAGGATCAAACCCACGACCTCCTGTATACCAGGCGAGGTAGTTAACATCTCCCCACTTCTCTCAACAAGTCCTGTGGGGTGTAAATGTGTGTGTCGCTGACAACACGAGAGTGGTGTTACTTGTACCCCCCCCCCCCCCCCCCGTAGGCAACACCCTGGCCCTCTCTTGATCTCGTGTTCGAGACCCATGCAATCACAAACAATACCACGGTTGTTGCGGCGGCATCACCAGTCAGCTTGTTCCACCTCGTTACAGACCGTATGGGGATCGTTGTCACCACCGCAGAACAGGCTGGTGAAAATGAATATCAACACTCACTAAATACGTCCCTTCTCTCAATGTGAATATTTACATTGAGTCCGGCTATTAACACCGAGTTAAATAATCATGTCCGTTTCCAATAGAACAATAACTTTAAATATTTGTTTATGAGCATCTATATTATCTTATTACAGTATAAAGTGACAACAGAATCACTCTTTCTTCCCTGTTCAAATTTGAGTTCTCAGCCTCACTGATGTCTCCTCCTCTGGCATTGTTGTCTCTTACTATCTGAACCGCCGTCTGTATAGGTGAGTTCATTACATAAACTATGTCTGAACATTTTGTAGACGTCAAAGCAATTGTAGTATTTGCGAGGAATATTTTCTGGAGATGCTCGTAAATTGCTAATTTTGCGGATAATGATATTAGGCAACGAATATGCTATGCGTGGCGTCTCCAGATGCTTCTAAGCATCGAGAAGTTCTCTCTATGTCTCACCTCTTTTTGTCATCACTTTATCTCATTGCTTTATCTCGATAACTTTCTTCGCTTCACATTCTCTCTCATCACTTTATCTCATCACTTTCTTTTTCTCGATGCAGTAGTCATGTAGAGTTCCGGATTTGATTAGGGGATAGACAAAATCGCGGATAGCAAGTTCGTGAATAACGAGGAATATCTATCACACTTTTAACAATCGGTAGAAACCAGTCGAAACTAGTTTGTGAATATTAAAGCTACTGATATTGCACAACCAAGCTGAACTTGCATTGACCCCATGGTATAGTGAGTGTTAGATCACCATCTTGTTACAAACCGAACAAGACACATGAAAACATCCCGCCAACTCAATTGTACATCATCAGCCAGAAAGATAAAAAAACACAGTTTATAGCGACCGGTGGGTCTGCACCCTGTAATTAAATAGCTTGAGACGGGCTGTGGTGGTAGCCACCCATGTGGCCTGAATCCAAAACTGTGGAGGCACTGAGGGTTGGTGGATCACACGCAGAGATGTTTGTTAAACTCCCTTCCCGTGGGTGTCGAGGAGGAGCATCCATAACCCTGGCTCGCCAGGAGAAGACAGTACAGCAACATAGCTCAACGAAGTGGCTTATCATGTGGACCTGGATACAAAAAATACCCTTGAAACTACCTGTGCTGTGTGAGTGGTGTGTATTGCCTGTGTTTGGGAAGTGTGTTGCGTGTGTTCTTCGCATGTGAGGAGCGATAGTGTTATGCTTGGTGCATTGCACTGCAAACCCGGCGACCCGAATTTTATTCTTGCTCACGGCCAACATCAGTGACAAATATCTAAAACAGTCCCGACACCTCCGCTAGATCGACACCGCATTGAATGTTGTGCGGTGTGTTAACAGCACGGGAGACAGACGGTCGGGTGTAATTCTGGCCAAAACACTGCCTTGTGTGCCTTGCCGGCTTCATAGGTGCTCGTGAACAGCACTTGCCCCAACAGTCTTTTGAAGTCTATGCGGGGGATGTTTGTCTGTTAGCGAGCGCCTGTCGGGGCTGGTGGATCAGCTGACACTGCGGCTGCAAGAGACGCGCGTGGCGCTGGATGTGAGCCGAGGGGACGCTGAGGAGCTGGTGGCACAGGTGGAGGCCCTGACGGGGAGACACGCACTTGCCCAGAGGGAGCACGTGGAAACGCAGGCCAGGTTGCAGCACGAGTGGGTCTCTCACACAAACGCACACGCACACACGAATGGGTCTCTCTCACACACACACACACACGAGTGGGTCTCTCTCACACACACACACACGAGTGGGTCTCTCACACATAACAGCAACTGCTGTTCACCAATAAGTGGCAGTCAAATCACCACAACGCCTATGACAGGCTAGGTGTACGTGGAGTGTCGAAAGGCTCACTGGCAGGAAGTCACGGAACAGACCCAGGTGTTATGGGTTGGCCGACTGAGATAACTGGCAGATACACCACCTGTACTTTCCGCTGTGTCAACTTTCTCTGTTTAGCCGCCTGTGCTCGGCTCGTTGTGAGCGTCACCTCGTTCACCTTCTGTTGTTGTTGGAGGGCGTCTACCTCCAACTCCCCAGTAGCGTCCTTCACGAGCCTCCTCCACAGAGGCCAATCTTGACACCACTGGTTCCAGTCATTGGCAGGTCCACTCAGCTCCACGTCCTCCTGTACCACATAATCCCAGAATGTGAAATCCTGCAGTAACGAAAGCTGTAAGTGAAGATAAATAATATATTAATAGGAAGATTATATTTAAAAAAATAGGTGTATTTGAATGTGAGTTGACAGTAATAAAGATTAAAGTAATGGCCATGTTATAAGCAAAAAATATTAGTTGTACTATTTGTATGGTGTGTATGGCATTGTGACAAATGCAAAATTTATTCAAATGTTTGTAGCTACGTGACGTAACAGAAAGAGGAAAATAATGTGAAATCCTGCAGTCACGAAAGCTGTAAGTGAAGAGAAGTAGTGTAATAATAGGAAGGTGATATTTTAAAAAAATAGGTGTATTAGAACGTGAGTTCACACAAGAATAAAGTTGATATTTGAACGTGAGTTCACACAATAATGAAGATGAAAGTAATTCTAGATTTGAAGCTTTCGTGACTGCAAGGATTCATATTCTTAGGTTTTTTCGGTAAAGTCACGTAGGTAAAACATTAAAATTAATAAAAGTAAAATAAAATAAAAACGACGTTTCGGAGGCAAAAGATGAAAGTAACGGGCAAATAATAAACCAAAAATAACTGGTAGATTGTGCACTGCGCAGACAATAGTGGCACTACAGTAACGCCATTGCCTCCTGGCAACAAAGCCATTGGAAGTTTGAAACAAAGCTCATGGTCGCGACTGTTTAGTGCGCAGCCAATAGCAGCGGCCTAAGGGACTCGGCAATTATGATTTCGCGTCTGGTAGACGCTTGTTAAAGCCCTTCCCATTATTCAATCCATAGCCTCAGCTGAAACTTTCGCACCTCCCTACAGCCACTGGAAGTATTACAGTAAGCAAAGTGCGCCCACTTCAAAAATTGTCGCTTCATTGTACAAACAATTCGAATCATTTAAAACGGGATAACATGTGCAATTTTAGTGTGAGTGGTTTATTCAGCAGTGCTTTAGTCAAAGGTAAGTGTAGCATTGTGGATATTTTTGGGATAGCCCGCACCTCCATATACCCCGCAGGGTCTTGTTTTTCTTTGTAAAAAGTGGTATACCCCGCGGGTTATATGCGGAAAAATACGGTAATTTTTTGGCTTATAACTTGGCCATTGCTTTCATCTTTATTATTGTGTCAACTCACGTTAAAATATAATCTTTATTATTGTGTCAACTCACGTTCACATACGCCAACTTTTGAAAATATCACCTTCCTATTATTACATTACTCATCTTCACTTACAGCTTCCGTGACTGCAGGATTTCATATTCTTTGCCGCCCGGGTAAAACTACGTTGCTGGGAGTCGGAGCCATTGCCTGTACGCCTTCGGGTGCGACAGGAATGTCGTCTGGCTCCCACATTATTTTACATCTATTTTTACCACGTAATTCATGAAGCCTTCAGTAGCTGTACCGGAGGAATTCCCATCTGCTACAGATGCAATGGGAGGCTGATCGATGCCCGGGTGCGGTCAAGGGATGGCTCCCTCTTGGTCAACCATGTTATGTATACCCATGATCTGGTAATTGCTGCTCACTCAGAGGTGGAGTTGGAGGCACTGCTGCTGAATCTGGAGCTTGCCACTAAGAGGTGGGGCCTTGCCATCAGCCCCACCAAAACTAAGCACCTGCATGGGTATTTTGTACCATCAAACACTTCACCCCCACAACTCCCAATTGGTGATGAGCCACTTGTGGAGAGAGTGGAGAGTTTGTCATACCTAGGCAGTGTGCTCATGACCGGCTCCGGTTTAACAGCAGAGGTCTCACTCCGAATCAGTCCAGCGGCATTGCCTTTTCATCGGTTGCGTAACGCTGTGTGGAAGCTACCTGGTCTGTCGCTCCGCAACGAAGCTTCAGGTCTTCTCGGCCACAGTCATTCCCTCCCTTCTCTACGCATGCGAAACGTGTACCGCCCTAATGGAACATTTTTACTGGTTATAAATATTTAGGCTGGCCTGCCTACAATCCATCCTGGATCTAACCAGGCTGGATTGTGTGAGGAGCTCACAAATCCTTGAAAGATGTGGACAAAGTCCCATCGGTGAGCTCCGGCAGGCAAGGCTGCGTTGGGTGGCCCATGTAGCCCGCATGCCCAGCCACCGCATGCCTAAACAGCTTTTGTTCGGCCGGACCGTGGGGGCTAAAACGGGCGCAGCACGGGCTAGAGAAGAGATGGAGTGATGTGGTACAAGAGGACGTGGAGCTTAGTGGACTTGCCGATGACTGGTAGCAGTGGTCTCAAGATTGATTGACCTCTGTAGAGGAGGCTCCTGAAGGACGCTACTTGGCCAGTTGGAGGCAGTCGTCCTCCAACAACAACGGGGGGCGGAGGAGCGACGCTCACAACAACGAGCGGAGCGCCGGGTGGCTAAAGCACAGTAAGTTGGCACAGTAGGGGCCACAGGTGGTGCATCAGCCAGCCAGTCGTCTCAGTCAATCGACCTGTGGCATTTGGGTCTGCCCCGTCACCTGCCAGCGGGCGTTGGACACTTGACATGGCCTCAAGGTGCACATAGCCTGCCACAAGCCTCGTGGTGACGTCACTGCCACTTAGTGCCGAATGGCGGTTGTTGTTATATGGTATTGTGTGATATTTTTTACACTTTTCATTATTTTTCTATCTACGTGACTTTACCGAAATACACAATCAACGTACATTAGTAATGTTTGTGTGCAGACAACAAATTTTTGTATTCCTTGCTTCTTTCGCTCAACTCTTGTACACAGAAACCTGGTATTTTTATAATCACCTTCAAAATATTCACATATTTTCGTTTGTGTGCTCACAACTATTAATTATTTTATTATTAACTTGCTCTGTATTCCTTTTTTTTTGGTGTCAAATCACCTTGATAGAAACCAATTTTTTCAATAATCACCTTGATAATATTACAATCATAATGTTTGTGTGCGGACATATCATACTTCTGTTTCTTGCTTCTTCCACTATACTCATGTACATAGAAAGTGTGTGTAAGTCGATGTGTGTGTCTGTCTTTTTCGCCCGGGCAACGCCGTGTACTTACCGCTAGTATTAAATAAAACACAAATATATTATACTGTAGATTTGGAAGTTTAATTTACCTTGGATGATGGTGTGATGATGATGGTCAGCAGACACACCGTCACCACGAGCAAATCTATCCAACAATTCTGCCTTTTAAGTAAAATTCATCACTTCTGCATTTTACTGTTGCTCGCATTTCCTCCACTCACCTGACGCTTAGACCCAGTGAATTAAGTAAAACAAAACCACCACTGCTGCACAGCGCAAGTTCCCCCTCCCCACGATGCGGTGTACAAATATAAAATGGCAAATAATCGAATTTCTTTAAAGCAAAATCCACAAAGAAAGAGGTTTTACTTTATTTGATGTCATAAAATACCCTGATTCAGAGTGAGACCTCTACTGTCAAACCGGATCTGGTCATAAGCACACTGCCCAAGTATGAAAACCTCTCCACTGTCTCCACAACTGCCCCATAACACAGAACACCCAGGCAGGTGCTTTGTTTTTTTAGGGCTGATGGTAAAGCCTTAGTAGCACACTTCAGGTCAACAGTAGGGAGCCATCCCCTGACTGCACTGGGCCATTAATCAGCCTTCCATTGTATCTGTACCAGATATAACAATAATAACAATAACCACCGTTCACCACAAATTGGCGGTGATGTCACCATGGCGCTTGTGCCATGCTGGGTGCGCTTTGAGACCACGTGAAGTGTCGAAGGCTTGCTGGCAGGAGGTCAAAGCTAGGTTGACCCAGCCTTAAATGAGTACCTGGTGCGATGTGTAAACATCAGCACTGAGAAGATAGCAGCTGGGCGTGGTGCTGACCACATCACACACTCAGTGCGCCGTGTACAGAACTTGCCCCAACAGTTTCCTAAGGCTACCCGGGGGGGGGAATCTTTGTATTTGTTATTCTGTGCAGGTTGACTGCGGTGCGGGCTGAATGCGCATGTCTGCGTGCAGAGTTGACGAGCTCCATCACGACACTAAGAGCTCAGAGTGAGTCCGAGAAAGGAGCATTGAAAGAACAGGTAAGGCATCCTGTGTAAGTCTGTGGGACCCGTGTAAGTCTATGGGTCCAGTGTGAGTCTTATGGGTCAGATTTTAACTCTTCATTGTTATTACAGCTAGTGCCACTAATATCACATATTGCAATGTTTTTTTTCCATTTCCCTGGTCCCATTGCCAATGGCACAGCCAATGCTTCCTTCCAGGACCTTGGTATAGTTTAATCACCACCACAATCACCTCGCTTCATGCCTTCATGAATTAGTTTTGTTCAAATAATTTTGTTTGCTTGACCGGTAACTGCATGACATGCCGGCAAACATATATTTGGTTCCCGCTTTGTTGCACAGATAGAAATATCTATAGTAATAAACAGAACGTTTGACGTTTTTAACTGACCGAGGGAGCTGCCACCATGGTGTAACGATCCACTGTCTGGACTAAACATACAATCCGAGGCGTCTGCTTCACAGTGGACATTAAAGTTCCTGTGACGTAATTTGAAATGAATAGGCCATTGTGCGCTGTCGTCATGGTTCATATTGACCAACTTAGAAAGGTTACCGCTCAAATGGGATGATCCACAGCAGCCTTCATCGCTCCCAACTAGCAACACCTGCTCGCGGTCCATGTGCTGAGTCACCTTGTGCCGCACATGGACAGCTGCCACTGGGGGGTGCCATTCTAATTAACACGTAGTCGGAAGCTTTCACGACCAATATCCATAATTGAGATGTTTTGGGTTCGATCACGGAAATATAAATATCGTTAAACCCGCCAATACCTGATACCGCCAATTAGTAAGGTTTGTCATGTAGACAAAAATTACATTTATTAACTCGTTCAGCACACTGGTGTGTTGGAAAGTAAACCCAATGTTGTGGGTGGTGGCAGGTTTAACGACACAACATTTACAATGTTGTGGGTTTACGACGTTAGCTAGCATCATCTGGTGACAGCCAGAGTTGTGGCTGTCGCTTGAATAAAAATATTTATTTAGACTGGAGGAATCCGATGAGCCATAATATAAAACTCTTTTTTTCACAGATGTCAACTAGGCGCACGTCAGCAAGTTATATAATGACAAAGGTTATAGATAGTTGATTATTATTGTTGTTATTAATCGTATAAGGGCCACAGGGAAGGTGGTAATGGCTGGGGCTGTTAAACGACAACCGTGTCAGGTGGTGGCAGGTTTAACGACACATTTATATTTACGCAAGTAACATTGGTCGCGGAAGCCTACTGCGTGTTAAATGAGCCGATAGCCGTTTTCCAAGTCAATTACAGTCTCTTCTTACTCAGGAACCCGGTAACCGTTTTCCAGTGGAGTATTTCGTAACGAACACACATGCAGCGATTGGCACGCACAGAGGGACGCACGAATGGCACGAAGGCCTAATTCACCGCTCGGTTCGTCTCTCGCCCTCGTTTCAGCAGTTTAACGGTAACAGGCGTAGCCCCTACAGTTGCTCGCTCGCGCCACTTCTGGCGGAAGGGGCGGACAGAAGCGGTGGGCATGGAGATTTAAGAAACTTGTCTCATTGTTTCAGCTGCCGAGCCGGGAGATGGAAAACAACCGGTGACCTGTAGATTGTATGACGAGTGTGCTGACCATTACACACCCACTGTTGCAGCTCCACGCTCTTCTCAGAGGGGATTAACATCTCGCCACCGTGGCACCCTGGTCTCCCACAAAGACAATAATCCCCCCCTATAGCATTAACAGACTGTTGGGGCAAGTGCTGTTAGCGAGTGTGAAGGCCGGCAAAGCACACGGAGGGGGTGGCTAGGTGGCCGGCACTATGCCCGGCCGCCTTTGTCTCACCTGTGGAGATGTGTAAAGACTGTCACCACATCGTGCACTTTCCGATGCGCTTCTGCATCTACCTGGAACGCTCTTCCTTCTGATATTAAGAAGCCACTGGAGCTGCTTTTGGTGTTTAGTTTGTGTTCCTTCCCCGCACCTTCAATGAGCGCGGTTGGCTACGTGCGGTTTGCGAAAGAAATTCAAAGAGGCTAAAGAGCCTAAATGCATTGCGTCCGGTGCTGCTGACGTTTCTGCGTGTGCGGAAAAACCTTAAATGGTTCAACGTCCGGTGACCCCCCCCCCCCCCATGCGGGCGCAGGTGAAGCGAGCGGAGGCAGAACGGGACGAGAGTCGCCGTGCCGCTCACGACATGCAAGGCCAAGTAAGCCGTCTTGAGGCACAGGCGCTCGGCGCCAGCAGCCCGGCGGTAACTGGTGAAGCCACGCACGCATGCGCACACCAGCACGTGCACACATGCAGACACACGCAGACACACGCACATTCGCGCACGTGCGCACACACGCGAGCACGCACACATGCACAACCCTATCCCAAACACGAGTGGAGGAGCTGCTCCAGTGAGGGGTGGCTGGTTATCATACAAAGATGGTCACCGCATCACGCAGCGCTTTTAGATGCACTTCTGCGGCCGTCTGAAACGCTCTTCCTTCTGATATTGGGAAGCCACTTTGAGCTTTGCGCTATTAAATAATTAATATTGATAAACTAATTTGTTTAGAACTGGCTTTTTGTGTTTAGTTTGTTGTCCTTCCCCGCACCTCCAGTGAGCACGCTTGACTTTGTACGGTGCAAAATAAGTTTAACATATATTCATTGAACAAACACCTGCTTCCCACATCTATCCCTCCACATAAAAAAAAATATACATTCGATTTTACACATCCCATTAGCCGCACACTCGCCCTCTTCAAAGTACGTTACCGGATTCTCAGCAGTACAGGGACTCCTCTACTTACGAACGAGTTAGGTTCCAGAGGTCTGTTCGTATGTTGATTTGTTCACGAGTCCAACTTTATTGCTGTCGATTCCAAACATGTACGGCATGTACACCAAACACGGGGAATGACTTTAAAAGTTGTATAATCTCCTGTAGATGTAGATACCACTGGTTCTTCATGTTCTTCAGATGTAGATCACTGGTTTTCCATGTTTTGCAGATGTAGATGCCACTGGTTCTTTATGTTTTGTAGATGTTAATGCTAATTCCCTTTGGTGCTTGTGTTTTGAAAAATGTACCAAGACATGTCTGCACAGTTGTCTTCTTCTCTTCATATATCAACTTCTAACAGGCAATATCATCATGAACAGCTGCCGACACCTAGGTAAACCTTTCAGTGTTTGGGTCCTGAGACTCAAAACAGGCCAGTGCCTTCTCAATCATGCTGAAACCTTCAGCCAGCTATTTGGTATTGAACCCTTTAGGTTGCTCGGCCTCCTGTTCCTCCTCAGTGACCTCATCCTCCACCCTGTGTGACTCCAGCTGCATCAAATCATTGTTGGTCAACTCCTGAGTGTGGCATTCCAACAATTCCTGGAAATCTTCTTCCTCCAGATCCAATTGCAGTTCCTTGACCATATCCACCAGCTTGTTGATCACTGAATCCGCAGTCTCCTGAAATCCCTAGAAGTCAGGAACAAACTGGTAGCAGAGCTGCTTCCACACACGATTCATGTTGGGAGCTGTGATCTCACGCCAGGAAGCATCAATGTTCTTAACTGCCTTGTAAATGTCATAGTCCTTCCAGAACTGTCTCAGCGTCACTCCACTTTCCCCTCCTGTAGCCTTCACAGCCTTCTGAAAGTTATCCGCAGGTAGCATCTCTTGAAAGTAGATATGACACCTTGGTCCATAGGTTGCAGGAGAGAAGTGTTATTGGGAGGCAAGTGCACCACCTGTATGTTGGCATAGTAACTGCCCAGGACAGATGGATGACCAGGGGCATTATCTAGTAACAGCAGGTTCTTGAAAGGGCAGGTTGTTATTGTTGCAGTATATTTCCACTTCAGTTACAAAGTGATGGAAAAAAAACAATCTTCGAAGAGGGCCTGAGTCACCCAAGCCTTAGGGTTAGACTTCCACACAAGAGGCAGTGAACCTTTGGCAATATTATTGAGGACCCTTAGGTTTTAGGCATAACAAACTAATAAGGTCAAAATTTAAACTAACAAGGGTTTCAGTTTTCAGTTCCCAGCAGCATTTCCACCAAGTAAGGAGAGTAAGCTTGTCCTTCGCAGCCTTGAAACCTGGCATATTCTTCCCCTCTTTGACAATGTATGACCGATCTGGAATTTTCTGCCAAAATAGTCCTGTCTCATCGACATTAAACACCTGCTGTGGCAGGTAATCCCCCTCATCGATGATTTCCGACAGAACCTTCGGGAACTCCCTGGCTGCTACCATGCAGGTTCACACGAGCCTTACATCTGTGGAACCAACCATGACTAGCAGTAAATGTCTCATCAGCAACACTCTCGCCCTGTTTCGCCTTTAGATCTGCAAAAAAACTCAAGGCCTTCTCCTAAATTAGCATAAGGCTTATAGGCATTCAACGCTGATGCTGGTCCTCCAGCTACACACACAAGAGTTTTCCATTTCTTCAATCGCTATGCTTCTTTTCTTACTAATCATCTTGGACTGCATTGGCACAGAACCGTTCACATTTTGCATAATTCGCTCCTTATCCTTGAAACTTGTCCCAACAGTCGAACAATTTATCCCAAAAGCACATTCAATGTGTATCATTGTCTCATTTTTATCACATGCTTTATATTGTCCATAATTAGTTTCCATCGTAATAGTTAACATTGTTGCGGAGCATGCAAATAACAGAATAAATATGCTAACAAGAAGGCTCCTTTTTCAATAATAATGGAATGGATTAATTCTCCCTACACAACCCTCGCCCCCTTTGCCTGAATCTGCAGCCCAGGCCTCAGCACAGGCCCCAGGCCGAACAGGGGCCCGGGAGGGGCTGGAGGCGGGGGGCTCGTGGGGTGTGGCGGCTCGCGAAGAGGGGGAGGGGATGGAGGAATCGGGGCCCCGAGCCCCACCGTGCCCCCCCTCCCTGCCCCCCACCCCGCAGCAGTCTCCCTCGCTGGAGCAACTCCTCAACAGCACAGATGTCAAGAGTGGTGAGCAATAACCAGCGGTGGTGTCACGGTTAGCGTGCCACGCTACGAATCCGGCGATCTGAGTTCCCGCTCGCGGCTAACAGTGACGAGTATACGTGCAGGTTCTGAGTCTCCCCTAGGTTGACTTGGCCTAAAATGAGTACCTGGTGTGGTGTGTACATTTTTTACACTGGGGAGAAAAAGGCAGCCAGGCCGTGGTGCTGCCACACCACCCACGCGAGCGCCGCCCTAAATAGGTGAAAACATTTAATTTTGTGGGAAAAAACACGCCATTGTGTTGATTTGTCCGCCTGGCTCTCATTACTTAACACGTGGCTGCCCTTGTCCCTGCTCCCCTGCCCCCAGTGGGCCCCGTGGGGCTGGAGCCGTCGAGCGAGCAGCTGGCGTTGGCGCTGGGCGCCGCGTCGCGCCGGGCCGACCACCTGAGCGAGGTGCTGCACGAGGCAGAGGCCACCAACGCTGTCCTGTTGGAGCAGATCAAGGTGGCCTTACCCCCACGCTCGCCCCACGCCCGCCCCACGCTCACCGCACTGTCACCTCACGCTCATTCCGATCACTCCTCACTCGGCACCTCACTCTGCTGCTCACTCTACACCTCACGTCACTGCGCACCTCACTGCGCACCTCACTCCGCACTCGCTCCACGTGTCACTCCACACGTCACTGCACGTGTGACTCTTACTCATGAGACTCATCCTGGTATCTTGATCTCTCTCCTGGTGAACTAAACAAACTCATCAGATAATTATTCCTGTCACCATAGACCCCCTGTCATCATTCTCATGCTTCTGCATAACTTCGTAAGCATCTCTGGGACACGCATATCTCATGTTTCCCTTCTCTCACACCGCCGATTCTCCTGCGCTCCGCGTGACGTGAGAGAAAAAGAGAGAGGACTTCTTTCGTACCAGAAGCTGCTGCCTAGGTGTCCATGCCACGCGGCGGCATGCTCGCCCCGCGGCGCTTCTTCTCAACTAAAGCCGAAACCTTGCTGCTTGCCTCGCGCTCGCTCTGCAGGTGCTCAAGAGTGAGGTGCGCCGGCTGGAGCGCAACGCGGAGCGCGACGGCGCCGTCTCCAGCCTTGAGTACCTCAAGAACGTGCTGCTCAAGTTTGTATCGCTGCCACCGGGCAGCGAGCGCCAGGCCCTGCTGCCCGTGCTGCACACCCTGCTGAGGCTCAGCCCTGAGGAGCGTGGCCTTCTCGCTCACATTGCCAACGGTGCGTGAGTGCGTGGTGTGTGTTTTTTATCTGTGCGTGCATGCGTGTGTGTTTCTGACCATGCATACGTGGTTTTGTCCGTGCGTGTGTTTCTGTGTGGGGAGCGGTAGTGTCGCGGTTAGCGCGCTGCACTACGAGCCCGGCGACCTGAGTTCGATTCCTGCGCACAGCCAAAACTAGTGACGATTATCTGAACTGGTCGTGGGCCTCCCCTAAGTCGACTCGGCCTCAAATTAGTACCTGGTGCGGTGCGTAAACATCGCGGCTGGAGAGACATAGGCGGCCAGGCTTGATGCTCGCCACCCACCCCTTCGTCTGCCTTCATAGGAGCTCGCTAACAGCATTTGTCCTAACAGTCTGTTTAGGCTTTACTGGGGGATCTTTGTTTTGTTTTGGTGCGTTTCTGTCTGTGCATGTGTGTTTTTCTGTGCATGCGTCTGTCTAATCCAGTGTGGTTTGTCCCTGCGTGCATGTGTGTGTGCTTCTGTGTGTGGAGATCAGTGGCACAGTGGTTAGCGCACTGCACTTTGAATCCGGGTCACCAAGTTCAATTCCCGCTCACGACCAATAACGGTGACAGAGAATGTCTAATTCGGTCCTGGGTCTTCCCTAGGTAAACTCAGCCTTAAATGAGTACGATGGTTGGTCTGTAAAAACATCGCCACTGGCGAGACAAAGGCGGCCGTGCGTAGTGATAACCACCAACCGCCTGGTGCACCGTGCCAGCCTTCATAGGTGCTCACTATTTTTGCGTGTTTTTGTGTGTACGGTGATTATGGACGTTCATAATAGTGGGCATGCCTGGGTAAAGCTGCTTGGGCAGAAGTCTTAGCCATTCCCCCTTCACCTTGGGGTGTGAAAGGGATGTCCTCTGGCTCCTAAAAAAATTAATATCTTCTTACACCACGTAGTTTAAGAAGCTTTTCATGGCTGTATTAGAGGGATTTCCATTTGATACAGAAACAATGGGAGGCTGATCTATGCCTGCGTGCAGTCAAGGGATGGCTCCATATTGGTGAACCATACTATGCATGATGCAAATATCGTAATTGCAGCTCATTCTGAGAAGGAGTTAGAGACTGAACCTGTAATGTACCGCTAAGAGGTGGGGCCTTACCATTAGCCAGACAAAAACAAAGCAACTGACAAACAATCCACACTCTTAACTCCCCATGAGTGATGGGGCGGTTGTGGAAAGAGTGTAGAAGTTGCCATACCTGGGCAGTGTGCTAATGACTCGGTCCGTTTTGACAGCAGAGGTTTCACTTTTAATCATTTCAGTGTTATTATATTATCTGTTCCTTGGCTGCATAATTGTGTGGAAGCTGCCTGGCCTGTTGCTCCATACGAAGCTCAAGGTCTTCTCAGCCACAATTATGGCCTCCCTTCTGAAACGTGGACCCCTCTGAAGGGACATCAACACTGGCCTGCCTATGATCCATCCTGGGTTTAACTAGACTGGATTATGTGAGGATCTCACAGATATTGATGACCTCCGGCAAGCGAGACTGTGTTGGCTGGGTCATGTAGCCCGCATATCCAGCCACCATATGTCAGAGCAGCTTCTGTTCAGATGGATAGAAGGGGCGAAATTGGCATGGCACATGCTAGAGAAGAGATGGAGCCGATGTGGTGCAGGAAGATGTAGAGCTGATTGGATTTGCCGATGACTGATACCAGCGGTGTTAAGACCAGCCTCTGTGGAGGTGGCTTGGGGTGAATGCGTCTGGGCAATTGGATGGTAGTCGCCCTCCAACAACAATGAACAGCGGAGCAAAGCTCACAATAATGAGTGGAGCACTGGGCTGCTAAAACGCAGCAAGACAGTCAGTCAACCCATTTCTCCTGGGTCTGTCCCATGACCTCCTGCCAGCGAGCCTTCGACACTTTACATGACCTCAAAGTGCACCAAGGCTGGCACAGTCACTGGGGTGATGTCACCTCCACTTAGTAGTGAATGATGGCTTTTGTTGTTGTTTAGGAGAGGAGGAGCTGGACTCGGGTGGCACGTCAGGAGGCTGGGTCTCCTATCTGCCCAGCTGGTCCGGGTTACGCTAGAGGGAGCCACTCGCCCACGCACACACAATGCACAGTGGGCGACACCACACAGACCACGCCGTACAGCTCAGTCGGAAGACCGTGTTCAAGGCAAAGGAAAATCCTCCACTAGAGGGAGCTCTCGTGTGCTGTTTGATGTCCTACACATTAACCAGATGTGTTGGAAGAGGGTCAGGGTTCCAACCCTTCACTCTGCCACACGCAATGCCGATCGTAGACCGTGGTGAGCCCGATTAATTGTATGGGTGGGCAGAGGTGGTGGGGGGGCGTTTAAGAAACGTGTACCCCATTATAACCGCCACACCAAGATCAATTCGAACCGGCGACCCCAGAAAAGCATTGCTCCTCGCACGTGCAAGTCGGGCCCTGAGCCTAGGAATCGATGTAATTCAGCATAATATAACAAACTCGACACACGTGTGTCAGTAATGCTGAATAGCGCATGTAATCGGCGACGTTTCCGTTGATGGACCTTCGTCACACAGCACACAGAGAGACCAGAAACACGGGGTAGATGACATTGGAGTTGGAGATGACACTGTGCACATCATGGATACCAAGATGCCTGGGTAGAAATGCAATTTAAAACATTTTCCAGATTTAACTTTTTTTCAAATGTTTCCAAACACTCTTTGGTTCTTTCGGTAAAGTCACGTAGAAAGGAAAAAAAAATCACGACGTTTCGATTGCAGCACAAGCAACCATCAGGTGCAAGCTCGGAGACAGACATATACAGTGAGAGAGACACACAGAGAGAGAGACACAGAGAAACAACGCCTCTGTGACGAGGTATAGTATAGAGATCAGCGGCATGGGGGAGAGAGAGGCGGGGGTGTGGCAGAGAAATTAGCATGTCAATGAGAGACAAATGCAGTCACGAAAGCTTCAAATCAAGATTGTTTCCAAGCAGTCTCGTATGGGCATTTGAACATTTACCCCTGAGTAGATATTTATATAACACATTCACACACACATACGCTAACACACACACACACGTTAATACACACACATGTTAACACAGGCACACATTCGACCCACATTCACACATGTAACAAAGACAAAGATTTTCCTTCTAACTTCAGCAAACTGTTGGGGTAAGTGCTGTTGGGGAGCACCTATGAAGGCTGTTATGGCACAAGAGAGGGTGGGTGGCCAGCACCACACCCGGCCACCTTTGTTTCCCTATTGGCGATGTTTACACACCGCACCAGTAACTCATTTAAGACTGAGTCGACCTAAGGGAGGCCCAGAACCGGTTCAGATATTCGTCATCGATGTTGATTGTGAGCGGGAATTGAGCTCTGGTCACCGGGTTTGTAGTCCAGTGCCCTAACCACTCTGTCACCGCTCCCTACAATCCAGGTCAATGGTCAGCTCAGAGCCAGTGTTGGATAATTCCACATTCCCATGGCAGAGGTCAGTCTTCCCATAGGATGACCCATGCTGCTTTCCTGCAAAGTAGTTTATTTTTATCAATCCCACAGTAATGATGATGGGTTTGACTCCAAGATTCGAACTCATCAGTTGTAGCCACCAGTGGTGCTTGTCTTGATTGGGGTTTATGGTGCAATAGCCGGGGACTGTGGGTACAGTAGTAGTCTTGTTTGAGTTCAAAGTTCTGGGCAATTAATTTTATTTTGCACTTCTCTGCTTATTGGATCAGTGGTTTTGTGGGACGCGTGCGGTGTGATTGCTCCGTCTGCGCGGTGACGCAGCCCGCAGTGAATCCAAGGAGTCACTTCCCTTCGTTGATGGGCAGACGATTCATCTCCTCCCTTTATCTGTCCCTCCACATGAAAAAAATATACTTTTTTTTTTACACATCTCATCAGCCACACGGCCTTCTGGGAGTGCATAATTTCAGCAGCATTGGCTCACCACGAGAAAAACGCTAGACTGGTTTTGACGTTCATTGTCTCATCATCAGTCTGGATTTCCTGAGCCAATGGTGGTGAACTGCCAGATGTTTATAAGCAAGAGCACTCTTAAAGATGGGTCCTAGCTTTACGTAAAACTCTTGATACACAACAAAACCTAATCAAGAGTGTCTTGGAGACTAGAATAAAATAACTAAGCAAACGGTGTCTCCACGTATCTGCCCCTTCTACATTATTTTTTTTCCAGCTTCGTTTACACATTCCATCAGCCACAATGCCAGATACGTAAAGGAGGTGTATTGTCTGCGTATTTAGCTTCATGGAGCCATCGTCTTTGATGGCCCAGGGCTTTAATCACACCCAGCAGAACGCTGTCTCTTTCTTGTCAAACAGCTCCAAGCTCAGCTCTCGCTCCTGGGTTCAAGCGGTCATGACTGCTGATGAGACACGGAATGTTAAATCCAGTCCAGGGTATTGCTGTCTTAAAGCACTGCTGCTGAAATAAATTAACTGCCGGAAGACTTTGGCTGATGGGATGTGTGAAAAATAACCTATTTTATTTTATAATGATAATAATTTCAACGTTTGACACACCGCCATACAATATTTAGAGAGAGAGGACGACTCGGAGACACGAGGAGCTACAGACGAGCGAGTGCCAACGTGGCCACCTGCTGAGCGAGTGCCAACAATCGCCCAAGCTCTGCTGCGCTCTATACGGGGTGGCCCAGAAGTCCGACACACAGGGTTATTAAAACATTTTATTGTTTATTTTTTGTTATATAGGAAAGAGCCCTTTTAAAGATGGGTCATAGCTTTATGCTCGGACCCATCCAGCATCATTGGGCGATTTGCCAGGATAGTGAACCAATCTACCTCTGTTCTTAAATAGAGCAAGATGACGTCATCACTGAACACATCAGGTGCAGAGATCAGAGACCTATTCAAATTTTAAATGTTGTGGATTTAATCTCCAACACACCGGTAGGCTGTAGTAGCTAATTGGCACATTTACGTGACAAACCTTACTGGCTGTGTCGGGTGGTGGAGGGTTACGACACATTTATACTGACGCGATCTAACCCAAAAATCTTTATTATGGATAATATTGGTCGCGAAAGTCTACGTATTAAACTTTTTGTCATCTATTGTCATTAATATCAATATTTCTTCCTGTGGGGATACATAGAATCTGTCATTTACAAAACTTGACAAGAACCATGAATTAATTGAGACGAAATATAATTGATGATTGTTCAAAGATTACACAGTGTCATCTTTTTTAAAACAGCTAAATTAATTTCTTAATATTATTTTTGCACGTATTCATTTGATGGAAGTAAGTTTGAACGTTTTTTAAATTATTCAAACGAATATAATGACCCTGTGTGTCCTAATTCTTGGGCCACCCTGTATATAAAGGTTTTATCGGACAATTAATCAGTGGAAGAATTCCGGAGCACTTGGAGAACACCCACACATGCGACGGGTCAACGCTCTATCCCATACAGATACAACAGGTGGAGTCCACATTGTTACTGGCGAGCCAGGGTATGCGCTCCTGGAAGGGGGCGCTTCGCAACATCTCTGTGTGATCCGCCAACACTCTTGTCCTTCCCCCTCACCTTCGATTAGCAAGGTTAGCTTACGTACATTACGAAAGAAGTTCAACGTACATATACATATAGCCCTCTGTACTGCCTCTAGTGCTGGAATACAGACCACGTATGTCATAGCCACCTCTGTATGTGGTAACTACTACCGCCTGGAGAAATAAGTAATTGTTCATATTAAAAAATTAAGATATTTCTTTATTTTGTTAGATTTAAATAATGTCCACACTTCTGGATGCCCATGTCCAGCTGTTCTGTGCCGCTACTTGAGATAGTGCTTGCGTTCAGACCAGAGGTCGCAAACGGGTTTTGATTCCTTACCCGTACCCGGCCGCACCAGGGTCGCAAACGGGTACCTGTACCCGATACCTGGCCGGTTACGGGTAGCCGGGTATCGGGTAGGGTACGGGTATTGGGTACCCGATTGCGACCTCTGGTTCAGACGCCGCTGCTGCTGCTAGCCGCCACCGCTGCTGATAGCCGCCGCTGCTGCACGAATCCATGTTGCGTAGTGTCTCGGCGGTGTCCGACTTGTCCATTATGAGCCGGACGCTATGTCGAGCACCGAGTCCAACATCGTGGGTAGGGTTCGCTTCTCGGAAGGTGGTGCGAGTGAGACACGAAACTCGAGTTTGCGGACCAAATGGACCACACGTGTTGCCGTCAGCATTCGAGATGAATATCTTGGTTGCAAGATGTGGAAACTCCTTCCATAATACGGCGGCTCTTCATCGAACGTGAAATCAGGGAAACTAATTATTTACGTGATGTTGAACAACAGGAAAAGGACGACTCCTGTTGATTGGACCTGGCTGAATGTTTTGTCTCGCTTTATACGGTGAAGGTTAAATAAAGGATTGTGTTCAGAATTCTCGACATTTCCTTACGTGTTCGTTGTATAAAGTGGCTAACAAAGAATTATGTTTTTACATTGTGATTAGAGAAGCTGGACTTACCATATGAAGGCATGATCTATACGTGGTCACGCTTTTCGCAATATACCGCTGAATGAGGGGCCTGCCCACACCGGGTCGGTTATGTGGATTATTTGACCATACTTCACCACGCTGGTCAGTGCGGTTTCGTTAAGGTGGGGAGCACAGACGTATGTAAGGACAAGAGAAGACTATGGGGGCAGTGCTGTTCGCAAGCACGGATAGGATGCGTGGCCAGCACTACGCTCTGCCGCCTTTGTTTCCCCAGTACTGATGTTTTATACACAACTCAATATATTTAAGGTTGAGCCGACCTAGGGGAGGCCCAGGATCCTTTCACATTGGTCACTGGATGTTGAGCAGTGAGCGGGAATCGAATTCGGCCAGGTTCGCCAGCAGCTGCACCACTGCTCCCCACTCGGGCACGGATACACACGAACGCGCGCGCGCTCCCACGTCATGAATTGCAAATGAATGACAGGCGCAGTGCAATGAATGGGGCCTTTGAGTGGCAGCGTCAATCATGCGAGCACAGAGCGTTTCTGCTGTGCGTTTGGGCAGCCGCCAATGTGAGAAGCCGAGGCAAAGTCTGGTCCCTCGTGCACTGGGGTCTGGGATGGGGAGGGTGAGAGAAAGGTGGCGATGTTTGCGATGCGGTAGCTGAGAATGCCTCATTATGTGCAGTTGTGGACAGACGCGCGAATACGCATAGACATAATCAGAATATTGATTGATATTCTGGATGAATCCGATGAGCTATGAAGCTCTAAATCACAGACATCCAGCACGGGTCAAAACGTTACAACAACAAAAAAACTATAAAGATACGATAGGAGTGCTAAGTATAGAAAAGGTAAACAAATTGCTTAAATTATATGTACAAATAAAACTAGACTTTATTTTTATCTTACCAGGTGATGCCCACAGAGGTAGTAACCCATTTTTCAGAATCGACCTGGCAAAAAATGATAGCTCAACAAAGTGGCTTATGTGGAAAGTTATAGCAGCTAAATAATATAAATCATCTTAAGTACACTGACAAAGATCCCCCGTATAGCCTGCAACAGACTGCTGGGGCAAGTGTTGTTAGCAAGCGCCTATGATGGCCATAACCTCACGTAGTGAGTAATGTATCCAGCACCATGATCGGCTAATGGGATCAGGGCGGATTAAGGCATGGGCTTTTGGGCTGCAGCCTAGGGTCCTCCGCCAGCTGGAAGGCCTCCAGAGATTAAGTGAAAAGTTATTTCATTTGTGAATGCTGAATTTTATTTGTTAGCCTTGTAAAAATAAATTACATTATTCTTTAACTGTGTTTTCCTTTTGAAAATATTATTGGGGGCCTCACAGTACATGTAGCCCAGGGGCCTACACAATCTTAATCCGGCCCTGAATGGGATGTGTAAAAATATAAATGTATGCGCGGAGACGTATACGGGAAGGAGGTGAATTGTCTGATTAACTATTTTTATCACTGTGAGTTGGCTGTCTAGTTCACTGTTCCACAGCGGTCGCGAAGAGAGGGGGGAGCGCGCCCGAGAGGATGCGTGCACCGTCTCGGGCAGCTGTTGATGGGTGGATTGTTAATCACCAGGGGTCGGCAACCTGCGGCTCTTTAAGGACTGCAGTTCGGCTCTTGAAATTCGAAAAAAAAGATGTGTTATTTTGCTTGCCTAATCCTGACTACGGAAGTTCAGTTCACCATGGAGTCCAGTTTACCATGGGCAAGGGTCAGCAACATGCGGCTCATTAAGAACCACCGTCTCGTATTCACCACAGTGCATTCCGGCTGTTGAAATATTGAGGGAGGTTTTTTTTACCGAATTCGAAAAATTGTTATCTTCTTGCTTTGGTTGCCGACCCCTATACATCATCATCACGGCACCGGGAGAGAGGGCGACGGATTAGGGAGGAGTTCTTCATTCAGCAGTGAATTGACCATGGCCGACGATGGTGTTGGTGGGGATGAATTCAGAGTAAATCGTGGGTGTGGCGGACCGGGGATGGGTGGGGAGGGGGGAATAGGGGGGAGGGGTTGCGGTGACCCACCCAGGATGCGCACCCTTTATCCAAATGCCACGGCCCGTGTTTAAATAATAAGCGAGGGGGTATTGGAGGCACGAACGAGGATCAGGGGAGGCCGCGTAATTGGTTACTGCACCTTTATAGAGCCCCGCCACGTGACCCCTACCGCCACCGACACCACGCAGCCCCCTCTCCTAGCTCCACCTGGCTACATTATAAATAAGCGCACAAACAATTCGCCGCCTTCCCCCGATTTGTCTCTGCACACAAAAAAACACAAATGTATGTTTTACATATTCTTGGTTACGTAAATAGAAACAAATATATAAAATATCGCAACACAAGCGGTCTTCATCAGTGACTTTACCGAAAGAACCAAGAATATTAATTCCTGCAGTCATGAAAGTTTTAAGTCTATGTTTTACATATTCTATAAGTCGCACGGCCTTTGGGGGGGCATGCTTTCAGAAGTATCGGTTCAACACAAGCAAACTTTGGACATCCAGTGTCCCATCAGCAGTCATCCCCCCTCTCTATGTGTGTGTCATGTGGGTTTACGTTTTGACGGATGTTAACTGAATCGTCTGGTATACAGGAGGTCGTGGGTTCGCTCTCGACCCTGACGCCTGCTGTATATTTCAAGTTTGCATGTCTCTCTCCCCGTAGTCGTGTCGATTTTTCTCCGGATCCTCCGGTTTTTCCCTCCACATTTATAATCATCAGTTTTTGCTGCTATACATTTCCACAAGATGGCCAGGTCGCTTCTGAAAAAGAGCTAATTTGCTCAGTGTGCCTTACCTGGTAAAATATTTTAAAAAATGTTTAGTGGTTTTAGATCGTGTGTGTATATATGTGTAGTGGATTCAGCTGTGTCGCAGACATACTTTTTGGAGGCAACACATTTATTTACACCAACCTATTAACACAAAGGGGTTACTGCCCTATACTCTTTGGTTACTGACCCTTTACTAGATAACCTATGGTGGTGGACCACCAGGCTAACTACGCTAGTTACTGGGAGTAGCTACAACGGACAAGACCCTGGCTTGGGTCCTCGTCCACGTGTTGGTGACTTCTTCTTGGATGTAGAACGTAGATCGTGACTGCAGGAATTCATATTCTTTGGGTCTCGGTAAAGCCACGTAGATAGAAACATTTATCAAAAGAATAACAATCTAATATTTGTGTGGAAACCCTCCCCGTAGAGGCGGTTAAATCTTGAGTTAAAGCTTTGGTGATTGCAGGAATTCATATTATTTGGGTCTTTCGGTAAAGCCACGTAGATATAATTTTTTTTTCAAAATAATAACAATCTAATAGTTTCGATTTAAAGCTTTCGTGACTGCAGGGATTCATCTTCTTGGTTCTTTCGGTAAAGTCACGTAGAAGGGAAGTAATAAAATAATAAAAATAAAAGAATTCTCACGACGTTTCGGCCACAACGCAAGCAGCCGTCCTCAGGTGAAGACCAGGTCTGTCGGGGAGACAGCGTCTGAATGAAACACCACCACGCTTGGAGCGTATATTTAAGCTGGGTTGGAAGGGGGGAAGGGCGCCTTGACAAAATAATTTGCATATCAAGAGGAATTTAGCATATTTATGGGAAATGCAGGTATGTGATTAGTACTACTTGTGAAATGCATAGGAGGTGAGCGGGGGGTTTCAAAGTCATTATGCCCCTGCATTATGCAGGATTAGCAGCATCAAAGGGAGGGGATAGGGGTAGCATTAATAAAGGGAAGTAATGTTAATAGTATGTAGCTGCAGTAACTAAACAACCACGTAAAAAACTAAAGTATAAATTACATAGTATCATCAGTATACTAAATATACTCTCCAATAAGCTGAGCTACTAACAGTAAGTAATACATTACAATTCTATGTCGCCAAAAATATAATATGCTTCCAGCTAAACTTTTTTCCTTACATCACACGGGTCTATCCCGTACTATATGTTGCCATAGACAAACCCAACATTAAATTAAATACTGTATTACTATATTACTATACTATATTACTATACACCACCCTATACCTTATAATAATACATAGTTGTGTAGAAACCCTCCCCATAGAGGCGATTAAATCTTGACTTAAAGCTTTCGTGACTGCAGGAATTCATATTCTTTGGGTCTTTCGGTAAAGCCACGTAGATGTAAAAAAGAATCAAAATAATAACAATAATAGTTGTATGGAAACCCTCCCCGTAGATTGTAGATCGTAGATCTTCAGATGACGACAGTAACGCTGCTCCCAGGTCGTGGCTGGCCCTGCCCTTGGCCACGACCACCTTCGAGAAACCTATTGTCGTTTCTCGACCCTTCCCCGGTAGGATCTCACCCTGACACGTGACCACCCCCTAGCCCCCACCTGGGGCCCCTGTGTAGATCTTACTGGTAACGTGCCTTCCAGGGTCAACCGGAGTGCCATGGCCTAGGGTAACCTCATCCCATGGCTGACGTTCTCACACTCCCTCCTATCGGAGTCGGCACTGCACGCCACGCGTGGTGCCACTGCGCTATCCCAGCGCTCACCGAGCCCCCTCTAGGGATGGTACTACACCCACCTACGGGGGTGTCCGCGATGACAATGCATCGCACGCCGTGCCTCGCTCGGTCCGGCACCACAGTGACAGCTGCGATGTCACTACATATGTACGAATACCTACTATAATCACCCAGGAATCTCCTTATCGCTCGTGACGTCACTTAACATCGACCAGCGCCCCTCATTAATATTCATGAGCAGGTGACGTCACTCCACATCTCACAGCCCCCTCTTTAATAATCATTAACAAGTGACGTCCTCCAAATGGACACCCCCCATTCATAATAATTAGCGGCTGACGTCACTCCATGGGGGGCAGAGGCCCCTCCTCCCTTCTCCTCGGCGTCAACTTACAACCCTCACTACAAAGGCAGAACCCTCACGTCACGCGATCTCCGTAACAATATTGAGACATAGAAATAAAAAGGACGTCATGATGAACAAGGGATTATAACCTTAAAATGAAATAGGTCTGTGTCATCGCGGCCTTACAAATTGCACACGAATGCATGCAATTAATACCACGTCGCGGTCTGCTTTTTGCTTACAAGTTTCAGATTTACTGAAATACTGCCGTCCTTGGACGGCCAAAAGGCCAGTACAGTATTATATAATGGGCGCGGTGGCGCAGTGGTTGTCGCACTGCGGTACGAAATCAGCGATCTGGGTTCAATTCCCGACCATGGCTAACATCAGTGTGACTGATATCTGAACCAGTCCTGGGCCCTTCATAGGCGCTCGCTCACAGCATTTGTCCAAACAGGCCGGTGTAAGCTACAGAGAGCTCTTTGTCTCCTGTTTACATGCGCACGTTATACTGAATGAGCTCATATGGATGTTGAAGGCACCCATTTATACACCAGCAGCAATAATGATAGTAGCCACGGATGAATGATATTGAAGAAAGAACATGACGCAGTCAGGATGATTGATCATCCAGCACCGATTCACCCTGGTCACTCTCTCACTCATCGTCGGTCAGTCGCCTCCTTATCACTCTCCTATCGCTACTGCCATGGCCGCTGTTACCGTGAGCGGCGTTCGTTGATTCCTCCGCCCATGTTGGGTATGCTGGTTAACCGAGTGGATTTATTACATCTCAGGGTCGTGAGAGGTGGGGGAGGCGGCTTGGGGAGGCCTTCATCCAGCAGTGCATCGATCATGGCTGATTATTTTCTGTGTATCTGCGTGTCTGTGTGTGTGTATGCATGCGTCTTTGTTATGCATTGCGGGTGACATTGCCTCTATTAACAGCTCCGAATTCCTCTTGTTTTCATTTAGAAATGCAATTTCCTCCACTAATGGGCACGGATCCATCTCCCCGAGCCTCAGACACCTCCCCCTCCTCGCAGCAGTTGCTCGTACACTTTTCCTGTGCGTGTGCTGTGCCATAAAACCACGCGGAGACGAGGAATGCTGTCAGAGCTGTTGCCGTTTATTAAACACTGTTGAACTCAACACTCTAACTCACACCAGAGGTAGGTGCTCTCTCTGGGTCCTTACCCCGGACTCTCAACAGTACCTGGTCCTGCCTTCGGCTATCCTTTAGGGCTCTCTCGTCTGCTCGGAACGGGGGCTCAGCCAACACTGTCCGGCGACGAGGAGAGAGAAACCCTCTCTCAGCCGACCCCAACTGAATACTCCGGACCCCACTCTCGGCTATCCCCTTAGCTCTGTTCTTCCAGCCGCTCCTTGCCCTGGCTCCCCACAACGACCCCACCTTCGTCACGGGGTCCCCCTTAAGTACCCATTTTGCGGCTCCTTCCCTTAGCTAGCACCCACCTTTGTTCCCGAAGGTACCGCTTCCACCACCCGTGACATGACGTGATCCTGTACTCTCAACTCGCTCGCACCTCCCTCTGTTCGCCCCCTCATGGTTGCTCGCACTACTCCTCTCCACGTGTACTATACATACACTATATATGTACACGACACCTACATACGCAGAATATATGCGCATACACCGTACTTGCATGTACACTATGCACACGTGTACTACACCTGTACATGCACTATACGCACATATACGTTATACATACACGTATACAATGCATACATGTACACGATACCTGCATGTACACTATACCCTGTACATAGTATGCAATTCTGCACTCCTAATGGGACGTGTGGCTGATCGTATGTCCAAAATACTACCTCTGTGTTTATTTGGAGGAAAGGAGGCGCATTGCCACATTTTATATTTACTATACAGTACTTTTCTTTGTATTGTTGCATACGTCATTATATATATGTTGTTAAGTCCGTCCATTGCAGGGTGCGAGACACGGGGCAAATCGCGCCGTGTGGGCCCAAAGACGCTTTCGAAATCAACCTAAAGTATGACATCTGGGCCCCCCCAAAGCGCGCGGCCCGGTGCAGTCGCCCTGATTTGCCGTGCCACCCTAGGGACGGGCTCTGGGCTGTTGAGCTATCTAATGTCCATTCTCTGGGGTGTCCATGCCGCACTGTTTCAGTGAGGCTCCCCTGAGCCAGTAGTGGTGGACATCTGTGAAAAAAGTAACTTCATAGCTCTGTGCGACATTGGTCTTAGTTTGAGGCAAAGCTTTCCAACACAAGACACAATCACTTGCGTCGCTGTGTAGAATGCAGGCGACAAGATGTGTGTGGAGGGACCGTGTGTGCAAGGGGAGCGGATTGTCCGATATTAATCTTCTTGCGTGTGATGGCAGAAGCAACGCGCTCAGGAACTCGATGCCAATGTCGAAGTCTGCTGGCCGTGACGAGAGCTCCTCAGGAGAGAGTTGGTGTCGTTTTGCTGGTCCTCTTCCATTGAAAGCGCACAAGAAGGCAGTGGTTTACTGTGTGGTCTAGAGTTTGGGTTGAATGGGCACAATCGCACTCCTGTGCATTGTCTATAAGTTATCTCTGGTCTTTATGAGTCTAAATGTATCTCTGTGAGCGTCTATGGCCCCCTGTGTGTCCCAATGTATCTGGATGTGTCTCTGTCGGTTTACTATATGGTCCAGAGTTTGGATTGCACGCTCACAAAATCGCACGCTTGTAGCTCGTGTCTTTATTTTTTCATTCATGAATCGAAGATGTGCGTGATGTACGAGTGGTTTTTGTGATTGGCTATCATCGACGTGACGTGTAATTCCGTCGCAGTCTCATTTTATAGCAAGACATGGTGACAGTGGCGGTATCCCAGAAGCTGTGTTGGGACTTGGTTGTCTGCATTGTCTTCGTGTTGCTATGCAGTCCAGTGCAGGAACAGTTTACTGCCACGATCGTGTGACTACGTGGTAAGCGACTTAAGCCCCACTGATCTATATAGATATTTTTCAGAAGCGACCTGGCTATCGCAAATGATAGCTCAACGAAGTGGCTTATCATCATGTGGGAATTTATAGCAGTCATATTCTATAAACGCGTGTTTCTACATGTGGAGGGAAAAACAGAGGACCCAAAGAAAAATACACGCGACCATGGGGAGAGAGATATCCTAAACTCCAAATATACAGGCGTCAGGCTCGGGATCGAACCCACGACCTCCTGTATATCAGGCGAGGTAGTATAAATCTCGCCACCGTGGCGACTTGAGTGTGATGTAGGTGGAATTTGGAAGGTCAGATTTGTGAATGGATTGGGTCACGTGTGAGTCAGTTTCAGTTTTCAGTTTCATTTATTATGATTTACCATGTGAGCCATTCGGCTCTTGATTTGGGTGCAACAACAACAAACAAGATACACCTAAAATGAATTGTACACAAATCTAAACATCACATACATAAACAATAAAATCCTACACAAAAAGCACCACCCGTCCATGCTGCGTACAAAAAGTGCAAAAAATTATATTTCGATGTTTGATCCCAATAACAATCATAATACAATACAGATCAAAATTTTAAGTATAAATCTATACTAAATTTAAAAAATCGGGCCAAATCAAGCCCCTCTAAAACTTACTAAAACAATGCTATATAAACAACATAACAGTTTTCCCAACAAATGTGATTAAAAGTTTACAATAGCGACACACACAACACACATCACTAAACCTAGCATTCTTCCCTAGCTGCATAAGTCAATCCATAACAGCCGGGTTAACAATAGCAGTAGCAGCGCACTATAATAAAAATACATAATAATTTCATACATCGGTCATCTATAGCTATATTTTTTATTTCAGGCCACAGGATAGCAGTGGCAGCTATGGTTGTACGACTACTCTAGAGCATTTTTGAGTGATTGTCTTGTTGGTAATGATCCAAGCTGGAGTTTATTTGCGATAGCATTCCAGACCCTGGGGGCATCTATAGCAAAAGCCCTTTCTCCAGTATTTGTACGGCAATTAGGAATGCGAAGCTGGTAAATGAGCAAAGATCTTAGCTATATTTGTTTTCCGAAACAATAAGGAGATCCATGAGGTAATCTGCGGATTTTTTTGTAAGTACATCGTAAATAAATAATATCTAATGCATAAGACGTCGATCATTAAGAGATGTTAAGTTTGACCCAATGTAGAGATCGCAGTGGTGGATCCTATATGGCAGTTCAATGCACATCTTAAGGCTGAGTAATATATTGAGTCAAGCTTCTTCAGAACAGTACTGGGTGCTGATTCATAAACGATGTCACAGTAATCAAGTAGAGGCATTATGGTAGCTTTTATCAATTCCAAACGGAACATAGGTGGAAAACAGTGTATGTGTCGATACAGAAAACCAATTTTGAATTTTTTAGCAATATAATCAATGTGTTCTTGAAAATTCAGTTTTGAATCAAGGATGACCCCAAGATACTTATAGATCTTGACTTGCGCTATTTGATCATTATCTTTTGAAAAGTCACTGCTAACTCCAGCGACGAGTGACATCTGCACCTGTTTTGGTGGTTGGCCTCCCCTAGGTGAACTGAACCATAAGCCTGTGGCGCTCTGTGAGAACAGCAGCACTGGTGTGGCAAAGGCGGCCAGGCGTGATTTCTGACCACAAAGACAAACATCCCCCCGAAAGCCTTTTCGAGACTATTGGGGCAAGTGCTGTTAGCGCACAGCACACGAGGGGGTGGGTCGCCAGCACCACGCCCGGCCGTCTTTGTCTCCCTACTGGCAATGTTTACACACCACACCAGGTACTGCTGGTGTATAAATGAGACAACGCACACACACACACACATTGCGCTCTTGTGTCGGCATTAATTAAGGCACTCTCACTTGCCCCTACAAGTCTGTAAAGCTATACTGGCAATCTTTGTGTGTTTTTGTGTGCGCTGCATTCACTCCCCGGCACTCAGACTCGTGCCAGCAGATGGGCTGTGTCGTAGAACACAGTCGAGTGGTTTTAAATGCAAGAGTCGTTCTGTTTATCACATTTCATTTCACATTTCCACTGTGCAGTGATAATTACGATATACGTATACCTGGTTCTTTCAAATACGGGTAAAGGGGCGGCCCTGCAAGTACTCACTCACGCCCCTGCTTGAGAATAGACCTCCCCTTGAGCAACTCTAGAGTGGTACTTGGTCTACTCTTTCTCGTTGACCCCAAACGTTGGAAGAGGTGGGCTTACCCTGAAGCTGACGATTGTCTCCGTGTTCCAAAGGCAGATTTGACTCCTCGTTCTAGACTTGGTGTTTGTTTATAAGTCCATTTTCTTTCCTCCGGCCACAATGGGCAGGACTTGTTTTTTCCCCCCCCCCCCCTCTCTTTTATTATTTATTTTCTTTCTACGTGACTTTACCGAAAGAACCAAAGAGTAATTCCTGCAGTCACGAAAGCTTTCAATCTAGTTTAGTTGGACTGTTCCTCGATTATATAATTAACGGACCCAAATCAACGGGCAATGTTGACCTTTTGTAGCAAATCTCAGATGACTGAATAAACCTTCGAACCGCGTCAAACTTAGCAACAAAGAATGAGTAACAGATTTGCTGATTCAAATTTAGATTTTAGACTTTTATGAGGACCGGTGTGTTATGCTGCACCGGTGTATCACCAATTCGTCCATTTGGAGCTGATTGGACTTGCCAAAGATTGGTACCAGCAATGTCAAGGTCGTCCAATGGAGGAGGCTCGTGAAGGACGCTGCTGGGCAGTTGGAGGCAGTCGCCCTCCAGCAACATCAGAGGACAGAGGAACAACGCTCACAATGATGAGCAGAGCCTTGTGCGGCTAACTCACAGCAAGTTGGCACAGCAGGGGGGCACAGCTGGTGCATTTGCCAGTCATCTCAGTCAGCCAATCCATGGCCCCTGGCTTTGTCCCTTGACCTGCCAGCGAGCCTGACACTTCACGTAGCCTTGAAGTGCACATGTCCTGGTACAAGTGCGGTGGTGACTTCACCGTGGGGAGCAGTGCCCCCTATTCCAACTGCCACGGGAAATGGATTCGAACCGGCAACCTCAGCATTGCAAGTCCAGTCGGTGTCCTGCTGACCACTACACTATTGTGGCTATGGCGAACCCATTTACAGTGGATTGCTAAATAGACGGTGTGGTATTTTAAGAAACTTGCACCATTGCTTCGATCGTCGTGCCGGGAGGTGTCATGTAACTGGTGACGTCTTGTAATGGCCCCCAACTCCAGGTGGGGAGGCATAGTCTCCAACTCATATATCAGGCAGAGCAGCAATTACAAGATCATCGAAATACACAACATGATTGGCCAGTAGGGAGCACATCCTTTAACCGCACCTGGACATCATTCAGCCTCCCATTGTATCTACCAGAAGAAAATTCCTCTGGTACAGCTCAAACCAGTTAAATGGTGAAATAGTATACGGACCAGAGGATGTGCTGCAGAACCTGTGGCCCACATGCAGTCATCATGATCCGACACCTAGGCTTTTGTAACCAACCCAATATTTTATCCAATAACTCAACTACTACTATAACGATAGGTTTTGCGTTCCTGAAGAACACTGCGTTATGGAAAAAAATCACGTTATAATAAAGAATATATAATATAGAGTAAAGCACAGTCCATGATAACACGTGAGATGCATACTTAGGCTGAACAAAGACCGAGGTGCGTGGATAGCATATAGACGCATCCAGCAGCATCCCGCCTTGTGCGATGCTACACCGAGGCAGCCATACGCCCACGTATTCCTACTCGTGTGACATAGCTCCATTTACTCCATCACGTTATATCTAATTTGCGTTGTAGGAACGACACGTTATAGGAGAACGGACTGTGTTATGATTCGTAATTGAATTGTATTATCCGCCGCTACACGTGGATGTGAGAATCGTTTCTCCAACTCGCCACCGGTGAGAGAGCTGAAACGATCCTAATCAGTGCTCTAAATGCACGTCACACCACGCGACGATTTCATTCGTTTTGCTCTCGGGGTGGAGGGATGGGAGACTTTTTCGGACGCTAATTTGACCGGATTCATCACGTGGCCTAAGCCCCTTGACCCATAATGTCGTTTTTGCGTCTGAATGAGTTCGCTCGCTCACCCCCCCGCCCCACGTCTCGCAGGGATGCTCAGCACCAGGCCCGACCGACCTTGGGGGCTGGGAGATTGGGTCCTCGTCCTTAGGGGCCATCCATTAAGTACGTACGCATGGAGGGGGGGTGGGGTTAACCCAAATGCGTACGCCTGCGTATAGGGGGTCTATTGACAATGTACGTACGCACCGGAACCGGGGGGGCGGGTGGAGGGTGAAGCCTCGATAATAATTTGGCTACATTGGCCTTAAAATTAGTTGGATAGTCCGGCGGTGGACTATCTGTTTGCTTAAACACGTTGATATTATGAATCCTTGATCGTTTCTGCGTGGATTAAATACACTGGTCAACAACAACAAAAAATCTGGCCTGGACTTTTCCAGCTGTTTTAGACTAATTTCAGGGTGCTGATTCCAAATCTGATCTCAGATTTGCTCTATCACATCTCATTTTATGCTATCGGCATACCCCGTGTTCATTTATTTTACCCGAAATTAGCTCTGTCACTTATGATTGCAAGTTGTTGCGAGTCAGTGACTGCTTTCGTGTTAACATATGGTGCTGTATTTTTAGGATAGTGTGTTTATAATAAAATTTTATGTAGATATCCACATTTATTTAATATTTTTCTTCTGCAGTTTTTATTGAAAATGCAATATTTGATATCTCAAAAACTTGATGTGATAGACAAAAACTGATGCAAGATTTGGAATCAGCACCCCAAAATTACCTTAAAACCGTTGGAATACCTTATGCCAGAAAAAGTGTGTTGACCAGTGATATCGGCCATTCTATAGGATTCGGGGGGGGGGGGTACAGGGAGGGGGGAGGAGTCAAGTTTTGACAGATTTTTGCATACGTACTAAATGGATGGCCCCTTACCCCTTGGGGAAAGGCGAATAGGGAGAGGGGTTGGGTTTGTGATGGAACTGAAGAGTGATTTGTAGTCACGAGCTGCCAAGGCAGCTTCCACTTCCGCCCGCAAATCGCGACCACCATTCACTCAGCCTCGTAGCGCCGAATGGCTCTCACAGACATACAAAATACCCTTACCCCACTCATATCCGTCCTGTAGCCTGAACAGACTGTTGGGGCAAGTGCTGTTAGTGAGCAGCTATGAAGGTCAACACGGCACATCTATGAGGGTATGGGATGCCAACACGACCCCCGGCCGCCTTTGTCTCTCCAGTGCTGATGTTTACACTGCACCAGGTACACATTTAAGGCTGAGTTGATCTAGGGGAGGCACAGGGCAGGTTAAGATCATTGCCATTGTTGTTGGCTATGAGCAGGAATCGAACTCCTGTTGCCAGGTTCATAGCGCACTGCGCTAACTGTTGTGCCACCGCTCCCCACATACGTACAACAACCGCCATTTGCGGTTGTTGTACGTGATGACGACACTTCACGTGAGGCCACGTGAAGTGTCAAAAGTTTGCTGGCAGGAGGTCATGGGACAGACCCAGATGCTATGGATTGACTGAAATGACTGGCAGATGCACCACCTGTGCCCCTTGCTATGCCAACTGACTGTGTTTTAGCCGCACGGCGCTCCGCTCGTTGTGAGTGTCGCTCCTCTTCCCTCTGTTGTTGCCAAAGGCCGACTCATTCCATCCAATTGCCCAGCAGCGTCCTTCACGAGCCTCCTCCACAGAGGCCGACCTTGACAACGCTGGTACAAGTCATCAGCAACTCAACTCAGCTCCATATTGTCTTGTACCACATCAGTCCATCTCTTCTCTAGCCCGTGAAGTGCCCGTTTAGCACCCTATATCCAGCTAAACTACACCTGCTTGGGCATGCAGTAACCGGACATGCGGACTACATGATGCAGCTAATGCAGCCTTGCCTGCCGGAGTAGCTCACCGATGGGAGCTCACAATCCAGCCTGATTAAACCCCGGGTGGATCGTAGGCAGGTCAGCCTGAATGTTTCTAACTGGCTCAGATGTTCAATTAGGGAGGTCCACGTTTTGCAAGCATAGAGAAGGGAGTGTATGACTGGCCGAGAAAACCAGAAGCTTCATGTGGAACGACAGATTAGGTAGCTTTCACACAACATTACGCAGTCGATTAAAATATATTGCACTCGACTAATTCAGTGAGACCTCTGCTGTCAAACCGGAGCTTTTCATAAGCACACTGCCCAGGTATGGAAACCTGTCCACTCTTTCTTCAACTGTCCCATCACCAATGGGGGTTGAAGGGGTGGATCGTCTGAAAACACAAAACACCAAGGCAGATGCTTAGTTTTGGAGGGGCTGATGGTAAGGCCCCACCTCTTAGTAGCACGCTCAAGGTTCAGCAGCAGCACATGTGTAATGTAGTAATCCGGCAGGAGACGAGTGAACGGGGCAGCACTCCTCTTTATTATCTCACTCACGTAACACAGACACTATACAGCCTACACAAGGCGTGCCTACACTGTTACCGTTCTGAGCCTACACTGGCTACACTGTTACTGAAGGCTACCCGACCACTGGCCCATCAACCCGGCCCTGATAAGGACGTCGGGCTGATAAGTACCCAGGGTCTCACCACTGGGCCACACAGAGACCCGGCCCTGATAAGGGCAGCGGGGCTAGGGGTCCCAGGGTCTTAGGAGGCTTCTCCTTCTTCTATCTTCGCTGGTGTAAAACTGCCTCGAGCGCTCCCGCGCGCCGCCTTATATAGGGCGGGGCTAATGCGGACCGCGATTTAAACACCCACATGTGGACCGTGATGTAGGCACCCGTATGCGGACCGTGATGTAAGCACCCGCCCCGCGATGACTCGCTACACGCCGGCGCTTACCACCCCTACATCACCCCCCACCACATAGCTCACAGCCGGCCCGGCTGTAAAAGCCCCTTAATCAACACGATGCAGTCCCGACAATCATCCGAACACAGTGCGCCCCGTAATAACAAAGCAACAATTAACAATCACAACACAACAAGAACATGAACAGTGACAACGAACACCCTCCGAACGCCCCAATAAATAACCCAGCCCCTTAACACCCGCAAGAAGAACGCATAACCAATGTTAATGGCAGAGAAAGAGGAAAAAAAATAAACATATGTACACAACCCACGTTCCGCCGTCCCGTGACTCACAATCGCGACCCGGCGCAACCAGACCCCCACCGTCACGAGAAGCGGCGTGATTTAGCGCGAGTCCGCTTGGCCGGCCCGTCATATGGCACCGGCCGAGTTTGACTGACCGGCGGCCCCGGCGGTCGAGAAGGGCCTTGACCGGCCTCCCCGGATCCGCAGTTGCTGAGGGGATCTGACTGCCGGTGGTCAGCGGCCGTCAATTCCGAGACACCTGGAAGCGGGTCAGGTAGAGACATGTGAGGATCAGATGGTGACGTCCCATTCCCCGAGTCAACAGACACATCACATGCTCGGCCATTTGGACATGAAGGAAGGGTGTGTGGTGCCGTAAATGGTTTCAGTCGGGAGGGGTGAACATACCAACAACGCTTCCCCCACTTAATCTGAACACACTGGGGCCATGCAACCCGCACAATCTCGACCGGGCCCCGCCATGGCCTCAACAGTTTCGGGGACGTTGCCTGCGGACAGTGCAACCAGGCCTTCTCACCCGGTTTCCACTCGTGTGTGTACGTCCGCCGTGCCCGCAACCGCTCGTTCGCCACCTGGCGAGATCTCGAGTTGAGTGTCGCCGCTTCCCGTGCCTCGGCCAACCGAGCAATATTAAATTTGATGTGATCAGCCAATTTGGACTTAGCACGGGGTGCAGAAATCCCCAACTGGGCATGCACGGGCGGATCAGCCTCCCGGCCGTACATGAGAAAGAAAGGAGAATATCCTGTCGCCGCGTGGGGAGCCATCCTATAAGCGGCGAGGTCACCCGGAATCTTTAAATCCAAATCCCCCTGAGCTTCGCATACCTGATGGCACAACATCGACACAATCGTTCTATGGAGCCGCTCCACCATCCCATCTGTCTGCGGGTGGTACGGGGAGGTGCGCACCTTTTTAGTACCCAAAAGGTCGCACACTTCACGCAATAGGACACCTGAGAAATTCCTTCCCTGGTCGGTCAGCATCTGTTCCGGGGCATCTTTGTCCAACACATAGCCCTGGACAAAGGCCTCGGTCACGGCCGCCGCCGATTGGTTGGCAAGCGGCCAAGCCATGGGCCATCGAGTGAAATATTCGACGCCAACCAGCAGGTACTTGCTACCCCTAGGTGTCACCGGAAAGGGTCCCAAAATGTCCAGCGCAACAAGTTCATTGATGCGCGAGACCTGAATGGATTGCAATGGCGGATTAGCCGCGATGGGCGGCGGTTTTCGTTGGGCACACTGCACACACCCTTTAAGTATGGTGGACACATCGCTCCCCATGCCCGGCCAATAATAATCCCGCTGGAGCAAAGCAACCGTTTTGTGAAACCCCAAATGCAACAGACGTTCATGAGCGGCCAGAACAACCTTACCCCGCATACCAGAAGGCACGACAAGCCTATGGCATAGGGACGTACCGTCCCATTTCATAAGGAGGCCCTGTTTAATTAGCCATGAGTCGACGCCAACCGCACCCTCCCTGGAGCAATCCGCCTTGCGGCGCAGTGCGAGAAGGGAGGCGTCGGCCATTTGGAGGCGGCTCCACTCAACGAGAGACACCGAGAGTAACGAGTCCCCGCCCGTCGGAGAGAATGGAACGTCGGACCGTGGCGCATCGGCCGCGGCGAGCAGAGCTGCCGGGGGTCCCGCAATTTGAGGCTTACAACGTCCCGATCCCAAAAGACATGCACATTCCGCACGTGGTGGCAGTCGCGACAGGGCATCCGCGTTTGTATGACGCACCCCCTTACGGTAAGTAGTCATAAATTGGTAGTCCTGGAGGACCTCCAACCAGCGGGATAACTGACCCGTAGGCTGGGCGACGCGCAATGCATATTGAAGCGCCGCATGGTCCGTACGAACAGTAAAGTGTCGGCCGTAGAGGTATGGTCGAAATTGTTGAATAAAAACGACGATAGCCAGTAACTCGCGACGGGTCACACAGTAGCGCTGTTCTGCCGGTGACAACACCCTGCTACCGTAGGCGACGACGCGTTCGACACCCCCGACCACTTGGGAGAGTACCGCACCAATGCCCGTGTTACTGGCGTCCGTGTCAAGCAAGAACGGTTCATTGAAATCAGGATAACACAGGGGCGGAGCTCCCACCAAGGCATCCCTAAGGGAGCAGAAGGTGGCCTCCTCCTCCGGTCCCCAACGAAACTTAACACCTTTCGCCATCAAAACATGCAGGGGTTTGGCAATGGTGGCAAACTGTTCGACAAACCGGCGGTAATAGGAGGCAAACCCAATAAAACTGCGGACCTCGCCGACAGAAGTGGGCGTTGGCCAAGAACTGACACACTGCGTCTTAGCGGGATCAGTGGAGATCCCCGAACGGCTGACGATATGGCCCAAATACCGTACAGATTCCCGAAGCAAGTGGCATTTCTGCGGTTTAAACTTTAATTTAGCGGACCGCATCCTGAGGAACACCGCCCTCAACCGTTGGAGGTGCTCCTCGAACGTTCTACTGAAAACGATGACGTCGTCCAGGTAAATTAAACAGGTGTCCCACTGAAGGCCCGACAAAACCAATTCCATTAACCTCTGAAACGTGGCGGGAGCGGAATGGAGTCCCATCGGTAACCGATTGAATTCAAATAGGCCGACAGGTGTGCGAAACGCAGTTTTGGGCTTCGACACCTCGTCAAGGGGCAGTTGCCAGAATCCCGAGAGCAGGTCCAATGTAGAAAAATATCGTGCCCCCGCTAAAGCATCCAGGGATTCGTCCATTCTGGGGAGCGGATATGCATCAGCCACAGAGATCTTATTAAAGCGCAGGGAGCCATCGTGTTTCTTCACAAGCACGATGGGGGCCCCCCATGGACTGGATGAGGGCGAAATTATGTCGGCAGACAGCATGTCATTGACGGCCGATTGCACATGCTCTTTCTCGGCCGGGCTTAGCCAGAATGGATTTTGCCGAATGGGGGGCGCGTCACCCGTGTCAATGTGGTGACGTAAAAGGTCAGTGCACCCAATGTCATATTTATGCTTGCTAAAAACGTCCGAAAATTCAAGTAACAGGCCGCGCAATGCCCCCAACTGCCAACTAGACAGGTCACAGGATCCGGCGCACAGCGAGTCCAACCACTCCCCATCACTCCCTGATTGAAGATGCGGAGCAGGAGCAGAATCAACTTGCGCAATCAGCTGGTCACCCACAGGCACCGGTGCCGCATGAGCAAGCACGGTACCCTGTGGAATGACAGCTGCTCGCGACCCCGCATTTAAAACCACCACGAAAGGGTCTCTGTCTCCCCGCACAACCGTCTGAGCCACCGCCAAATCCAAACCCCTGACAGCTGCGTTAGACGGACCCAACAATACACCCTGCTCCATCGTACCCACTTCAAAAGGCTTCCGCAACCGTAGGGGTACCAGCATTTGCGATCCCGGGGGCACGCGCACCGTCTGGGTAACCATCGCTCGTACCGTCGCACAAACCGTGCGTAATTTGGTAGGGAGAGACAAAAATGCTATGCGGCGCCCTGAGGGAAGCTCGATGCAACCCTGGTCAATGAGTATCTTAATGGGCATTTTAGCCAGAAAATCCGTTCCTAACAAGCAAGGAACTGCGAGAGAAGAAGAGACCAAAATAGGTCCCGACAATTTAATATCCCCGATGCAAATAGCCGCCCGGATCTGACCCACAATACCCAAGGATCCCCCATTCGCCGCATAACATGGAACGTCTACCGGGAGTAAGGGTCGACATTGAACAGGAAGAATGTTATAGATAAGGTCGGAAATGATCGTTGCCGACGCCCCCGTGTCAATCAAAACCCGCACTTCAATCCCGTCAATCGACCCAGCCACTACGGACGAACCGGCCGATGCAGCTACGACCCTATGGGCCAGCTCAGACCACTGACCCGGTCCGAGTTCCCGTACGAACCCCCCTCCCTGCACTGAACCATTACCCAAATCGCGCGACCCGACAGCCGTGGAACGGCGACCCGTGTGAAATGTGTGAGTGGGCCGAGCATGTGTAGTGCCGCGACTTGCCGGGGGCTGTTGGGACGACTTGGGGCCTTGGGCGTCGTCCGGACGAGGTCCCGTGGTGCCTCGACGTGGAGCCCGGCATCCGGATGCGACGTGGCCTCGAAGGCCGCAATTGTAACACCTGATGAGAGCCGTCGCTGCTTTCGGTTGCTCCAGCTTGCGGGGCGATCGCAGGGGCGACCGAGCACCCGACCTCCAGTCGTCCGATCGCGCCGTGGCGAAGGCCTCCTCTTGGGGTAGAGCGTCTTGGGGTTCGCAGGGTGGCGAAGCTGATGCAGGAACGGAGGCTGATGCACAGACAACGGGTCGCTTCCGCTTGAGGACTTCGTGCGCATAGATACTCGTAGCAACCCACAACGAGCATATGTCCACCTCGTCAGCCGCGTTAATAGGAACCCCCAAGTCCTGTGCCAACGCCAGAAGCTGTTCCGTGACCATCGCGTCTTTGCCCTCCTCGTCCATTCGAGGAAAGGCGGCGTCGGCCAAAGCCAGAAGTGCAGTGCGGTAGGCGAGAGGGGTTTCCGCATCACCTTTCCGGCGAGCGTAGAATTGTTGGCGGCAGGCCGACGGTGGTCCATAGACCCTGGCCATGAGACGGAGCGCAGCCTGAAGTCCAGAGTCGCCGGAAGCGCATGTAACGCCGTGGCGTGGGACCACCCCGACATTTCTTGATGAGCGAGGAACCTCCGTTGGAAGGCTCCCCAGTCACCCCCCTCAGCTTGGAAGACCGTCAACGGCAGTAGCCGCTGATGAAGCGCCTGCTCCTCCTCCGATCGCAGAAGGTCCCTTGCAGCGCCGTCGCACCTGGCAGCCGTGGCCCCTTCCATAGGCTGGTCCCGGCAACACCTGGTGCGCGCCGATGACGTGGGAGGCGGCACGTGAAAGTCGTCGCCCACGTGGTGCTCCTGGTTCCCGCCAGTCAACAAGCGAGGCGGGAAAATGGTGCCAATTTCAGTGTCCGTGGCGGGAAGCTGATTTTGGCGCCAATCCTTGGCGAGCGGAGCGGTGCTGGGCCGAGCCGGCGCTTGGCGCCAATTCTCCTCCCTCCCGGCGGTTCTCCCTCCTCCCGAAGCCGTGATCTCCGCCAAAATTGAAGCCGCGGCGAGCAGCAACTCGGCCAGGCGGGAGTGTGCGTCCTGGAGCCCATCTTGCCGCTGGAGCGGTGTGTCGGCCATCTGCGACGGGAGCTGCAGCGTCGGCATCTCCTCTGCCTCCCCATCCGAAGCTTGGTGAGCCGGCCCCTCTTGGTCGTCCTCCTGTCCTCGGTCGTGAGTACGAACAGTCTTCCTGGTATCCATCACGTGAAGACTGTTTCACTTCTGACGCCAGTTGTAATGTAGTAATCCGGCAGGAGACGAGTGAACGGGGCAGCACTCCTCTTTATTATCTCACTCACGTAACACAGACACTATACAGCCTACACAAGGCGTGCCTACACTGTTACTGTTCTGACTCACGTAACACAGACACTATACAGCCTACACAAAGCGTGCCTACACTGTTACCGTTCTGAGCCTACACTGGCTACACTGTTACTGAAGGCTACCCGACCACTGGCCCATCAACCCGGCCCTGATAAGGACGTCGGGCTGATGAGTACCCAGGGTCTCACCACTGGGCCACACAGAGACCCGGCCCTGATAAGGGCAGCGGGGCTAGGGGTCCCAGGGTCCTAGGAGGCTTCTCCGTCTTCTATCTTCGCTGGTGTAAAACTGCCTCGAGCGCTCCCGTGCGCTGCCTTATATAGGGCGGGGCTAATGCGGACCGCGATGTAAACACCCACATGCGGACCGTGATGTAGGCACCCGTATGCAGACCGGGATGTAAGCACCCGCCCCGCGATTACTCGCTACACGCCGGCGCTTACCACCCCTACACATGGTTGACCAATAGTGAGCCATTTCTCCACCGCACCCGAGCATCAATCAGCCTCCCATTGTATCTGTACCAGTTGGAAATTCCTCCGGTACAGCCATAGAAGGCGTCTGAAATTACGTGGTCGAAAAATATTTAAAATGCTGTAGGAGCCAGAAGACATCCCTGTCGCACCCCAAGGTGACCAGGAAATGGCTCTGACTCAGACAGGCACACTCACTTCAGCCTCTCCTCTGCCTGAACACACAAAGACAAAGATTCCCTGTGTAGCCTGAACAGACTGTTGTGGAAAGTGCTGTAAGCGAGCACCTATGAAAGTGGGCACAACAACCGAAGGGTGGGTGGCCAACACCACACCCGCCGCCTTTGTCTCCCTATTGGCGATGTTTACACGTCGTACCAGGTACTCATTTGAGGCTGAGTCAACCTAGGTGATGCCCAGAACCGCTTCAGATAATCGGCACGTGTATTGGCCGAACTCGGTTCGCCAGGTTCATAATGCTGCGCGCTAACCACTACACTACCGCTCTTCACATTAAATATAACACACACGTAAACATGCAAACACAAATACAAAAAACACAATAATAAATATTCACAAACACATATACAACATTCATTCACTCTCATACACTCCCGCGCACTCGCGCAAGACACAAGACGACACAACAAGACACAAGACGACACAACAAAACACAAGATGACGTATAGACTTCGAGACTGTTGGGTTCCAGGTGCATTTAAGCAGCACTGATTACGGCCATCACGGTGCCCGAGGAAGTGGTTTGGTCATCACGGCGCCCAGCCGCCCGAATCCCTCACAGTGCTGCCCATTGCACCCCCACGTCACATCCTGGGAGGCCCAGCAACGTTCTAAATTCCAATACCAGTTACCACTGATGCCAATCCATGATCGGTGGAATCTATCTCAGGCCCACTACCCCACCCCCGTATACGAAGACACTCGCAGATACGACAAGGCGCGCACACTCGCACGACGCACGAGCTAGAAAATCACGGTGAGAATTGTGCCTTGTCAGCTTCTGTCAAATTGGACCGAAACGCATTCATCCCTCTCTGATATATAGTCAGCCTTGGTGTGGCCCCATGTCACCCGGGGAAGGATCATAAAGTTCACGCCATACACATATTCCTTACATATTCATATCACCTGTGTAGCCTTCACAGAGTTTTGAGCCAATTTGTGTTGGCGAGGCCCTACCGATGAACGCAATTTAAGGCCGAGTCGACCTAGGGAAAGCCCAGGAACCGTTAAGATATTCCTCACTGATGTTGACCGTGAGCGGGAATTTAACTCAGGTCGCAGGGTTCATAGCACAGTGCAGGCTGAGCACCACACACACACACCAACACACAATATACCCAGATTCACACACACGCTGCTACGTACACATGCACACTAAATCGTAAACAAACAAAGTCACGTCTCTGATGTGTTGCGATTTGCTCCACCATCTTGGACGTTCTCCCCTTTGAGCAAGCGGCCATGGTATTGAAGAGTATCCAGTCTAAGAAGTTTGCAAACGGCGACTCTATCCCACCTGTAATCTGTGACCAGGCTCGCTGAATATCGCGGGCAATTCCATGCAAGGCTCTCAATATTTTAGTTTGGGTGTTCTTTATTTATTTATTGCTATTTTTCGCACTCAGAAATGGATCACCTGACTTTTTTTGACCTGCCCATGGCCTCCAATTCAACATTTCACGGGGATATTTCCATTCCGAAGAGTCGCGGTGCGAAATTCTTTTGGAAATTAAATTCAGAGCGCCCGTTGCCTGCTGGTGAAGGTCAGCCGAATCAATCAGCCTCTCAGCGAGGTGCGCCGGGAAGCGGTGATGGCAGGCGTCAGGGCTGTAACGCATCCCAAGTACTCTTACTAAGTCGCTGTATTGAGATAACAAACACAGACTTGCATTTCGATTTAAAGCTTTCGTGACTGCAGGGATTCATCTTCTTGGTTCTTTCGGTAAAGTCACGTAGAAGGTAAATAATAAAATGATAAAAATTAACATAATAAAATAATTCTCACGACGTTTCGGCCACAACGCAAGCAGCCGTCCTCAGGTGAAGAACAGGTCTGTCGGAAAGACAGTGTCTGAATGAACACCACCAGGCTTGGAAGCGTATATTCAAGCTGGGTCGGAGGGGGAAGAGCGCCTTGACAAAGGAATTTGCATATCAAGAGGAATTTAGCATATTTATGATAAATGCAGATATGGGATTAGTCACTACTGCCCCCCGCCCACCTCTTACGCATTTCACAAGTATTTTCATTTTGTATCTGGATGGACAGATACACGGAAGCGTGTTATCTAATCTAATATACAAAGGCTATTGTCACCGAGTGGCTAATGCTAATATAATGACTTTCTAGGTGCACAAGAAATATGACGTTCGGTGCTAATATTTAGACGAGTCTATTCTCATAACTGGAATTCCTAGAACAATCCAAACATTATCATTCTTGTTATTTGCGCTACCCAAATATCATACATTTCTAAACTGCTTTACATATCTTGGTAACTCCATAATTATTTTTGCCAAATTAGAAAGATTTATCGTAGATTACTCAATTGGGAATCCCAAAGTAATCATGGCCCCTGGTGCAAAACATAGCAGAGCCCTCCTGTCCAAACAGGCGAAATATTAATACAATAATAATTGGTTAACCAATTCATTCGCCGCCCCCCCACCCCACCCCACCCCACCCCACCCCACCCCACCCCACCCCACCCCACCCCACCCGGAGTGTGACGCTAAAGTCGGTAGAAAGCGGCCAACTCCTGCTACTCTTCACAATTACGGTGGTAAAAATATATATATACAAGCGAGTTACTATATGCGAGCGCATATTAAGGCTGTCATGGAACCTTAAAGATTGGTGTGGCCGGAAAAATCCACGCCCGGCCGCCTTTGTCCCCCCAGTGGCGATGTTTAGACACCACACCAGGTACTCATTTGAGGCCGAGTCGACCCAGGGGAGGCGCAGGACCGGTTCAAATAATCATCACTGGTGTTGGCCGTTAGCGGGAATCGAACCCGGGTCGCCAGGTTCGTAGCGCATTGCGCTAACCGCTACACTACGTTAGAAGCACACACACACATGCACACCCCACCGCACATCCCCACAAACCCCTGCACTCACACGTGACATTATTCAGCTGTCAAGCACATTTTTTTCTCTCTGGGGCAGTGAGGCCCATTTGCCCCTAGGGCACAAAATCCAAAAATCAACTCAGCCCGTCAAATCAGCCGTCACCAGCGCACTTCCCTCCCCACGCACCCCAGGCCCTCGCTAACTGTGGCGCGAGTGAGTGGGGTGACAAGGTGCCGAGAGGCCTCTGACACGAGCAGTGAGAGTGTGCTCATAGCCAGTTCTGATCGGCGGCAGACGTTTCACTCCGAATCAGTTGAGCGGCATTGTCTTTGCATCGGCTGTGAAAGTGCCGTGAGTGGAAGCTGCTTGGCATATTGCGTGAGTGAGTGCTTGCGTGAGTGCGTGCGGGAGTGAGTGAGTTTCCTGCGTGCGTGTGTGGGGGCCGACGCCCACCTCCCCACTCCCTGTGAGCGGGCAGGGTGCGACATCCACCCCCTCCACTCCCCCCTCCTCCTCGTCGGCCGCCTCTCGCAGGGCCCAAAGCGATCGGGTGATCGCCCCCCCCGCGCCAGCGCCCTCTCTGAGGGACATAGCTAATCGGCCTGCTCACCACTGCCGGGGGTTATATCGCACACGCCCACATACACCACCACAAAAGAGAACGTGGTGGCGTGCACGTGCGTCCCTGCAAGGCGCGTATTTCCCCCACACGCACGTACCCACGCACGCCCCTACAGGCGCTTATTTCGCACAAAAGCTCGAGCTAAAAACGGCGGTATGAATATGCGCGCGCATCTCCGGGGGGTTAAGCCCTAATCCGCTTGCACACAAAGGCTAGCGCTGAAGGGCTATGCGAATTTGTGCGCGTACATCACCGTTAATGCTATTGCTGCTGCGTAAACATGCGCGAGCGTTGGCGAGCGGGTTTAACGCACCCCGCCTTAATACTCGCGCGGCATGGCTGCTCAGACGCGGGCGCGTCGACGGCCGTCTATGTTTTAATACACACGCGCGCCTCGCACAAACACTAAAATTACCAACACCGCGCTGACACTGCAGCCCTGCACTCGCTCTCTCGCGCAGTCGCACCACACACAAATCGCAGACACCATGCCGAGGTTCTACCCACACACACAGAAATCACACTGCACCGATACTCTGTACTAAAGTTTATTAACGGCGCAAATACACTCTACCTGGAGGGGGAATATTTTGCGAGAATAGCTTAGCCTAACTCTGCCTACGAACCCAGTCACTCAAATGTCCTACCACGTACCTCGTAGCTGTACTTACGGCGTCGCACAGATGCTGTGAGAGTCAGAGGGAGAAAGACGAGCGAAAACCTCACATATAACTGCCTTGTAGCAGCACTCGCTGGCATCACACGGATGCTGCGAGCGGCTCCAGGAGGCAGGATGGCAGGGAGTGGGTCTTGACGGCCCGGAGGTTGAAGACAACTGCCCCCAATCGTCTCGGGTTACTCTTCTTATATCCTTCACTTCAAAGGCCCGGAGTGCCATTGTACCACGCAGACAATCATGCGCTTACCCGCACGGCCGTACCTTTCCACCGTCTCTACCGTGGCCTAATCCCCTCACTTCAAAGGCCCAGGGTGGCATTGTACCGCGCAGCCAATTGCGCGCTTACCTGCACCGTCTACATGGAGTGCCGCGGAGTGTACTGCTGCTCCGCCCACCCATTGTTTTCACGTGCGCACTAATTCTAACCTACTAGTCTGCACTTCTTGCCTAAGATTCCACCCTCCCCCTCTCCTAATGTCGTGAATAACTTATTGCGGTTGGCCCAGTGAACGTTTTCCTTCTGCGCCCATACAATTTTTATGCCAATTTAGGGGCACCGCAATGTAACCTGTCCTGCGAGGGTCGGCCAATCTCCTGGCACCGGGAAACCGTGGGACTCTCCCTCTAGGGGCCCTTCGGATTAAAACCCGATGTGCCAGGCAACCCCCCCGCCAGGACACTGCGCGGGTGCGCTGCGTGTGGTTGTGTGTTTAGTGCGGGGGCCGGGAGGGAATCGCGGCGCTTGCAGAGTTGCTCTGCGGTCGTGGCACCACACGTGCGTGACTGAGTGCGTGGGTGCATGAGTGAGTGTGTGAGTGTGTGATTGAGTGAGTGCGCGAGTGAGTGAGTGTGAGTACGTGAGTGTGTGAGTGAGTGTGTGAATGAGTGCGTGAGTGAGTGCGTGAGTGAGTGCGTGCGTGAGTGTGTGAGTGAGTGTGTGAGTGCCTGTGTGCGTGAGTACGCGTCTCGGTTCTGTTTTGAGGTCACGGCGCAGTCCTGCAACTGCACGCTCACGCAACTGCTGCTGCTGGTAGTGCTGGTAATGGTTCTGGTGGTGATGATGGTGCTGGTGGTACCAGCGGTGTCAAGATCGGCCTCTATGGAGGAGGCTCGTGAAGGACGCTACTCGGCAATTGGAGACAGTCGCCCTCCAGCAAGAACAGAGGGCAGAGGAGCGACGCTCACAACAACGAGTGGATCGCCGAGCGGGAAAAACACAGCATGTCGGTACCTGGGTCTGTTCCGAGACCTCCTGTCAGCGAGCCTTCGACACTTCACGTGGCATTAAAGTGTACCTGGCCTGGCACAGGCGCCGTGGGGACGTCACTGTCACTTAGTGGTGAATGGCGGTTGTATTGGTATTGGTGTTGCTTGTGGTGATGGTGAAAGGTGCCCTCCCACTAAGAGGGAGCTTTAGGGGGTGTCGTTTGATTTTACCACGCCGACCAGACGTGTCAGAAGAGGTGGGGGATATACCTACGCTTTACCCCATCACATGCAATTTGCCAAATAACGTTACTGCGGTAGTCAAAGGCGGGGAGGGGGGAAACTTGCATTATTCTTTCCACTGTCGCAACGGGAGACTGAATCGAGACACTTTGTTGTTGTTGTTGTAATGGATCGACCAGCCCCTATTGAACATCTGTTAAAATAGCTTTATAGCTAATCTGATTACTTTCAGTATGATGAAATGTTCCGATTCTATCTCTGCCACCGTGGTTTGCCGCTCACTTAATTTATCGGTTTTTAAAAGGTTTCACACCTCATGGTTGCACACCTCATGGCTTCACACCTCATGGTTTCACACCTCATGGTTACACACCTCATGGATGCACACCTCATGGTTGCACACCTCATGGTTACACACCTCATGGATGCACACCTCATGGTTGCACACCTCATGGTTTCACACCTCATGGTTTCACACCTCATGGTTGCACACCTCATGGTTGCACACCTCATAGATGTACACAGCTCATGGTGTCACACCTCATGGTAGCACACCTCACGTCTCGTTAGGCGTATGTGCGGCAACCGGTTACCGTTTTCACTGAATTTATTTTTCAATACGGTTACCGGTTTTGAAAAAAAAATTTTTTACAAAGACAAAGATCCGCCGTATAGCCTTTAAAAGACTATTGGGGCAAGTGCTGTTAGCGAGTACCTATGAAGGCCGACACTATGGTACACGAAGGGGTGGGTGGCCAACACCACGCCCGACCGCCTTTGTCTCCCTAGTGGCGATGCTTATACACCGTACTAGGCACTCATTTGAGGCTGAACCTACCTAGGGGGAGGCCTAGGACCGGTTCAGATAACAATCGTTTCTGGTGTTGCTGGCCGTGAACAGGAATCAACCTCGGGTGGTCGGATGTGTATCCAAGCGCGCAACTCGCGCAATTGCGTTGTCGCTCTCGAGATAATTCTCAAAACAAAAGAGGAGGATGAGGATGAGGAATAAATAATAAGAAGAATCCCGTGCCTCAGAAACAAAGGCGCTGCTGTCGAAGTGAACGCGCGCCTTTATCGTGTCCGCGTTCCTGCGTAGCTGCCTGCGGCGGCGAAATTCGGAGCCGCTCGTCACCAGCGGCACTGACACAGCGAACAACAGCAGTGTGCAGATGGATTGTGGTTTGGGTTGTTGTGGGTGGGTGGGTGGCGGGGTGAATGAGTGAGTGTGTGTGGGTGGCAGTTTTTTCATTCTTAATGGTCCATGTACAAAAAAAACCCGTCGTCCCCTAAAGTGCATAATTCGCCACGAGCGAGTTATGCGCCGCGGAACGCGACTTGCCGGTATGAATAAGGCTCCGAACACAAGGGGATGCATGATGCATGGATAACGCTTTCGCTCTCCATCTCACTGCTGTCGTGTTTCGGAAGCAATGTTTTGCATCCTGAAACATTTTTGTTATTGTTTAAAGTTCGTTGTGTGGTGTTGTTATTTGCTACTGGCAACCCAGTAGCAAATGTGTTGCATTCTTTAGAAAACATGCAGAAAGACGACTTCACGTAACTTCTTCTGAAATCACATCTGCTGCATTCAGGTGTCTGCGGTTGTGCTTCTCCCCTCGACTGTTCCGGTTTGCTCACATACAAGTTTACTCATATACAAGTTTACTCACATACAAGTTTACTCATTTACAAGTTTGCTCATATAAGTGTTTTTTGCATAGATCTTCACACTCCCATCTGGCTGATGTGATGGGCATAGTACTACTCTCCGCCTGTGCTAGTCGCCATCGACTCCGGTTGGCAATGCACGATGGTCACGCACCGTGCGCAACCAACCATATACTCACCTACTCACTCACTCACCTACTCACTCACCCACTCGCTCACTTACCAAATAACTCAATCACTTTAGCAGCACCCGGACTATCTACCCACCTCCTCACGAATTAACTCACTCACTTACTTACCCAGCCACTCACCCGCTCACTCACTAACTCATCCGCGGACTTACCTACTTACTCACCCGCTCACCTGCTCACTCACCTACTCACTCACGCACTCACTCACACGGTCACTCACTCACCCACTCACAGCGTCTGTGCGACACCCACTCACTCATCCACTCACGTTAGCGGTGTCCGGTCCATCTACTCACTCGCTCATTCACTCAACCACCGACTCACCCGCTCACTCATTCACTCACCCACTCGCTCACCCCACCAACTTGTTCGTAAATGTTCAGCAAAGCTCACAAAGCAGACCCAGGCGATTCCCTCGTGATAAGATCGGGGCGAATGATGAGAACGGGTCGCCTCCGCCCGCCACCGGGTGGCGATACCAAGACACAAATCGATCGTTATTTTTTTTTGTTTCGGGTCAGATCCCCATGTATATTAAAACGAATGTTGCGTCGTAAACCCTCCTCTACCCGACGCAGCCAATTAATTAAGCATTCCTGCTTCAGCAGCAGCACTGGCAGCGTGGCTGAAGAGCGATCTCACAACGTGTACGTGGGGTACGACGTTTCGCCGATAGTTAAAACCAGCTTCATCAGGCGGCATCATGTCTGGCTAATGCTTGAAGGAGGAGGGTGCAACGTCGCACATCTTACTCGCGCGATCTGACCCAAAAAAATGTGTGAACAACATTGGCTGCAATAGTCTACGCGTTAAAGCCACACAACCTCCCCTTTCTATTACTGATTGACATGGAATTTCTGCTAATTGATATTTTGTTTTACTATTCATATTTATAGGTCAGGAACTTTCGATTAGAATACACGTTACATCTGTAGATAACGCGTGGAAGTGAGACTACCAGGGTACAGATGGCGTGCACATGTGTCAGATTCCCCGACCGATATCGGAATCTATCTTCGAGAGAAAAGAAAATCCACACTGAATGTGATACTTGATTTTGTGCATCTCTTGGTGACCAGGCTGAGACCATCAATCACTGCACTCGAGAATCAGGTTTAATCACAGCCCAGTCAATGTGTATCTATTGATCTCTGTGTAAGTCTATGGATCTCGGTGGAAGTCTATGGATCTGTGTAAGTCTACGGATCTCTGTGCAAGTCTATGGATCTGTGAAAATCTATGGATCTTTGTGTAAATCTATGTATCTCAGTGTAAGTTTATGGAACTTTGTGTAAGTATATGGATCTCTGTGTGAGTATATGGGTCTCTATGCCAGTATATGGATATCTGTGTAAGTCTACGGGGTTCTGTGTACGGTCTATAGATCCATGTATAAGACTATGGATCTCTGTGTAAGTCTATGGATCTTTGTGTAAGTCACACACACATAACTATTGGTGCATTGTGTGGTGATAGGAATGGGATGATCGCCTACAATACTTTTGACAAGCTGTGTAAGATAATAAAAAAAATAAACCAATGTGTCTCAATATGAACATTTCCAATCAGTGTTTATTTCCCACTCTGTCATATGGAGCAGATACATGGCCGCTGACAGAGGACATAAAGGAGAAGCTTAAAAGTGTGCAGATAAGCAAGGAGGGATGCATGCTCATAAATAAAATGATACGTAGCAAGAGGGGCACACGGATCAGAGATAATGCAAATCGGAGATATCACCTTGGCCTGCACGTGGCGAGCTGAGATGGGATGTGGCTCATGGATGAGACTGGTGACCGAATCGCTGGCAATGGAGAGCGATGCAGAGTGGCCATCGTGAGACATTGAGAAATGGAGACGGCGTGGGGAGGCCTTGGGTCAGCAGTGGATAGACCATGCATGATAGGGTGCTTCATCCAGCTATAGACAGGCAATGCCTGATGTTGGTAATGATGATACATGATTCTGCGAATGCCTCTGCTGATTGATGGTCTTCTATCCGCACCTCCGATCATCACAGTTGGCCACGTACGGTGAGAAAGGAGTTCAATACACATTCATAAATCGTGTGGTGGGGAGTTTCATGAGAAGTGTGTGTTAGTGTCCAGGAGTTTACAGTTCAGGTCTATGTTGTTGAACCGGGTCCTCACTCAAGAGACCAGGAGAAGTCTCATAACTTTTTTTATCACCACTGTCGAGCACAGAGCCCAAAGGCCTGGAACGTTAAGTGGCCAGCAACACGCAGCACGATTAACGTTGTAATGAGTAACAATTAACACGGTTGCTTACATTGAGCAAGGTTCTTCTTGGTTCTTTCGGTAAAGTCACGTAGAAGGGAAGTAATAAAATAATAAAAATAATAAAACATAATAAAATTGAGCAAGGTTACTTGTTTTTTTTCGAAAGACGCGATTAGAGGGAATTCTAACGTGGAGCAGCAGGACAAGGGAAGACACAGAAAGCGTAGTGTGGTGACTTGCGGTGTGGTCAGTGATTGGGTGCGTCAGTGTTAGATGGCTAGTGTTGTGTACAGGCTAGGCTAAGCTACTGTGGAGAGTGTGTGGACGAGACCGTGAATGCTGTTAATAAAGAAGGTGCCTCCTAGAAACTCTGTCTCTGAATCATTGACACTACAACTGGTGTCAGAAGTGGGGTGGGAATTTTTAATAGACATTAGGGTATAGTAGCAATGTCAAAGTTAATAAGGAAGAGGAACCCACCCATAGTGTCATCAGAGGACGAGGAAGGCGAGACCATCATTCCTCCGACAGCCCAGGGACCCCGGTTACAAACCCTGTCGGCGAGGGAGCGGCGAATGCGGATCAGTGCGAGAGGGGCACCGACCTAACTCCTCGTGGCCGTTGGTCAGCTGGTCGCGCAGCTCTCTGCATCCATGCCTACTGTTCAGGGGACGGTGAGTGTGCTGCAGGGCACGCTGGAGCTACCGTATGCAGCGGCAATTCCCGCGGCGGACACCATGTGGCTACCGGGCGCCATTTTGCCCGTGGAGGGCATGGCATGGCTGGTGGGTGCCGTGTGAAGTGGGCCGCAGGGGGCGTCGGAACTTCCGCCTCCAGTGGCGATTCCCACGGCGGAGACCATGCGGTTACCGGGCACCATTTTGCTGTGAAGGGCATGGTGTGGCCAGCAGGCACCATTTGGGGTGGGACGCAGGGCGCCGCGTCCAGCGGTGCTGCAAGGAGCCATGTGCCAACCACGATGGCTGCCTCCCGTTTAGGAGTTCGTGGCGGCGGGAGACAATTGGACAGTGTTCCGTCATCGCTTGGAAGCAGCTTGGGTGTCCGTCAGATAGAAGGAAGAGGAGGCCCTGCGGGCCCTACCAACGGCCCTCGCCAGGGAGGGGCCACACCCTTTAGGCCGTGTTTTTTGTTCCTCGGAGCCCCCTAGAAGTACAGGATCCTGCCCAAGGCAGGGGACCAGTGTCAAGGAGTTAGTTCATGTGAGCAATGTCTGGTAAAGCGGACTCTCCCTTGTACTGTTTGATTGAAGAAAAATGGCGTGTTAAAGGGTAACAGGTGCTAAGAAGGGGTTGTGTGGTGCTGCATGCTTTGTGTTGGTGGTTGTTGTTGTGTTGATGGGTTTTTTATGCCCGCGCCGTGGACCGAGTGTTACGGCTGTTGTGTTGTCGGTTCGCGGGGGGCGCCGCGTTGTGCTGTTTGTTGTCGGTTTGCAGGGGGCACCGCGGTTGTGCTGTGTGGTTGTACGCATGCCGACTTGCTCGGGTGGTGCAGTTGTTGGGTGTTGGTTCGCGGGGAGTGTTGTGACTGTGTTTTTTTGGTTGTTGTATTTTTTTGGTGTTTTGTGATGTTCCTCGGTTGTGGGAGTTGCTCTGCCTGTCCACCCGGTTGCATTTCTGTGTAGCAGCTGGGATGGCTGTTTTTTTTTTAACAAGGGGGAGGGGTTGATATAGTGTAATAGCGCTGGCTGCTGGACCACAGCAGCAACTGTGGTGGACGGATAGTACACATGCCGGTGGGGGTGTGCAGGGGATGTAGGCAGAAGGGAGAACTAGGGTAGGGGTCACTGAGGACCCCATCTGGAGGCCCCTGGAACCTGCTAGCGGGTTTGAGAAGGGAGGCGCGGTCAGGGCGAAGCCAGTCCGTGCTGGTAGCATAAAAGTAGCCGAGAGCGGGGGCTCAGGGCTGCCGGTTCTGGGAATGGACTCGTCTCGTTGTTGCTGTCGTCTCGTCGTCGTCGCTAAGCGTCTCCGCTAGATATTGTGCTACGAATGATAGTAGTTGGCTATCTTAGTCAGTGTTAGACGGCTAGTGTTGTGTACAGGCAAGGCTAAGCTACTGTGGAGAGTGTGTGGATGAGACCGTGAAAGTTGTTAATAAAGAAGGTGCCTCCTAGAAACTTTGTCTTTGAATCGTTGACACTACACGTATGTAGTGACTGACTCAGAGTCACTAAGAGTAGGAGGCACTCTGTTTATTAACAGCCTTAACAGTTCACACTTTAGTAACTACGGTTCCCAGTCAGGACAGCTGGTAGACTGCCTGACTGATGATGCCGAGATGGTGAAGATAGAGACAGCGGCGAAGACTCCAGCAGCACGACGGGATCTCACTCCAAACGACATCCCCGAGGTCCCCTCCCAGGGCCCCTCTTATACTGTCAGCGTGGCTTGGCTCCGCCCCGGCCACGCCCCCCTTCTGGAACCTACTCGCGGATTCTCGATGTGCCTCTTCCATAACCTTTCCCCTACATCCCTCTCTGATCTATCACGTGACCTGCTGTCAGTCAGGGCTGCTGTAGCTGCAGATCCCCTTCCCTGCCAGAAGCCAGCGCTATGCTGCTAAGTGACTGAATCTATGTCACGACACGTGTATGAGTGAGTTAATGGGTGAGTGTGAGTGGATGAATGATTGAGTGGGTGAGTAAGTGGGCGAGTAAATGAGTGTGTGAGTGATTGGGTGAGTGGTGAGTTGTTGAATTATTGGGTGAATTGGTGAGTTAGTGGGTGACTGGGTGAGTGATTTGGTAAGTGGGTGAGCGAGTGATTGGGTGAGTGGATGAGTGAGTGATTGGGTGAGTGAGTGATTGGGTGACTGGGTGTGTAATTGGGTGAGTGAGTGAGTGAGTGATTGGATAAGTGGTTAAGTGAGAGATTGTGAGTGGGCGTTCTGTGGTTACCTGCAGTTGTTGGTGGTTGGACTGAGATTAAACCTTCAGTGTCTGGTAAACCGAGTCTTCACCTCGGTTGGAAGAATTGGCGAGTGAAGATCACGGGAATGGAAACAATGGCAGGTAGTAGCGAGTGAATTCGTGAGTACCGGATATTTATGAGTGACCTTGGTGGCCTGATGAAGGTCTCTTGACGAGATTCCGTGTTGACGAGTGGCTAACCAGACGACGGGTGGTGAGAGCTGGCATGGGGGTTCAGTGCGCGTGGGGTTGGTGGGCAACGAGGCGATGGGCGGTGGTGGTGAGAGCTAGCAGTGGGGTTGGTGGGCCGTGAGGCGATGGGCGGTGGTGACAGCTGACAGTGGGGTTGGTGGGTCACGAGGCTATGGGCAGTGGTGGTGAGAGCTGGCAGTGGGGTTGGTGGGCCATAAGGCGATGGGTGGTGGTGGTGGTGAGAGCTGGCATGGTGGTTGAATGCCCGTGGGGTTGGTGGCCAACGAGATGATGGGCGGTGGTGGTGACAGCTGGCAATGGGGTTGGTGGGCCACGAGGCGATGGGTGGTGGTTGTGAGAGCTGGCAGTGGGGTTGGTGGGCCACGAGGCGATGGACGGTGGTGACAGCTGGCAGTGGGGTTGGTGGACCACGAGGTGATGGGTGGTGGTGGTGGTGGTGGTGAGAACTTGCAATGGGGTTGGTGGGCCACGAGGCGATGGGCGGTGGTGACAGTTGGTAGTGGGGTTGGTGGGCCACGAGGCGATGGGTGGTGGTGGTGAGAGCTGGCGTTGGGGTTGGTGGGCCAAGAGGCGATGGGCGGTACGTCCTCCAAACCCTCGCGACTCGCGGAGGGCGCGCGCGAGCCATTAGTCTAATTGCGGTGCCGCAGCACCCTTCTCCGCCTTGCGTAATTTAATTTGTGAGGATGAATTCAATCTCCGTGATGGATCGGGCCGTGACGTGGCCATTCACGTGCAGTGGGGTGCGGTGGGGGGAGGAGGGGGGAGGATGATACGTGCCCGTATTGTGTGTGTATAGCGTGCTGCGTATTGTGTGTGTACAGCATGCTGCGTATTGCGAGCGATTATGCAGCGCACTGCGCTACGAACGAACCCGGCGATCCCAGTTCGACTCCCGCTCATGAGCACTAAACAGTCTGCACCGGTCTATGCCCCCACCTCACCTTGGTTGACTCAGCCTTAAATGAGAATGTTGTGTTTTGTGAAACAGAGGCGGTGGAGCGTGCTTCTGGCCACCCATCCCCTCGTGTTGCGTTGCCGGCTCGTAAACAACGAGCCCCAACAGTTTGTTAAATGCTATACGGGGGGTCTTTGACTCCGTGTGTTGAGTGTGCACGCGTGGCGTATGTGTGGCTTTAATGTGCGTGTGTGTACGTGTATAGGCGCGTGTGCGTATGTGTACGTGTCTTGGCGTGTGTGTATACTTGTCGAGACGTGTGTGTACGTCTGGGAAGCGGTAGTCTAGCAGTTCACACGTTGTGCTACGAACCCGGCGACCAAAGTTCGATTCCCGCTCACGGCGAACACCAGTGATGATTGTCAGAACCGGCACTGGGCCTCCCCTAGGTCGAATCAGCCTAAAATTAGTACCTGATGTGCCACTAGGGAGACAAAGGCGGCCGGGCGTGGTGTTGGCCACCCATCCTCTCGTATGCCGCTCCGGCCTTCATGTGTGACCAGCGTGTAAGCACGTGGGGCACTTGTAGTTCCCCGACGTGTAGAATAAAGAAGGTGCCTTAAGAACCCTGTCTCCGACTGAGTTACTACACATGTATTGCGTGTGTGTTGGGAGCGGTGGCGCAGTGGTTAGCGCACTGCGCTATGAACATGGCCAACCATTCCCGCTGTAGGGCCAAAATCAGCTTTCAAAGAGTACCTGTTGCGGCAGGGCGTGGTGCACTACACCTATCGATAATTATACATTGTGCTAGCCTTAATGGGTGCTCGCTAACATAATTTTCCCCAACAGTCTGTCGGGGATCTTTGAGATAAATCTGTGTTGGCTTGTTCTATACCGGCATAAAACATTTCCCCTTGCATGAGCATCGAATGATGTTGTGGAAGTCTGGCATCAGACAATTCCGAGGGTTGCTCAACACGTGGATGATTGTCCCTGTTTCTTATCTGTGTCCTCTCAATGCCTCTAGCTCCCCTCGTCCTTCATCCTCAATGTTCTCAACCTATCGCCCTTGATAGACACTTTATATAATTAATTGAAGCGCGCGCACGCATGTGTGGGGTGATGTGCGTGTGAGGGAGCGCAAGTGGTGCATCCGCCAATCATGTCAGTGAGTCAACCCATAAACGCCTGGGTCTAGTCCTGGTGACATCCTGCCAGCATCGAGCTTTCGACACTTCATGCGGCCTCAAGGTGCACCTAGCCTTGCACAAGCGCTGTGGTTGACGTCACCCCCACTTTGTGTCGAATGGCGTCTGTTGTCGTACGTCAGTGTTTATACTTGTCTGTGTGTCTGTGTGCTGAAATATTGTGCATTACAATTGCTGAGCACAAGCCCAAAGTCACAAATGTCAAGCTGCCCAGAAACAAACAGCACTATCAAAATTGTAATACATAATCATGATAGAACGTTTTTTAACATTTTTGGAATGAAAAATAAAACGCAATACACTTGTCAATGACACGGTGGCCTTAAACGTGAAAAATATATAAAAGACGACGTATCGGGCAATGGCCCTTCTTCATAGCACATAAAGAGCGCTAAAATACAAAGTTGCATGAGCTTGGTAAAAGTGATGTTGAGAGAGGTACATCTAGAGGGGAGCGGTGGAAGAAGCAGAGATAGGTGTTGAGACCTGGAGTGTGATGGTTAGGTACGTGAGGTGAGTGCGAGCCTGTGAGTGACTGAGTAAGCAGGATGGGTGGGTGAGTGAGTAGGTGAATGGGTGGGTGAGTGGGTTGGTGGGTGAGTGAGTGGATTTTGTGAGTGAGTGGGTGAATGCGTGAGTGAATGCGTTGGTGAATGCGTGGGTGGGTGAGTGGGTGAATGCGTGGGTGGGTGGGTGTTTGAATGGGTGGGTGGGTGAGGTGAGTGAGTGGGTGAGTGAGTGAAATGGCGAGTGAGTGGGTGAATGCGTAGGTGGGTGGGTGAGTGGATCGTTGGGTGAGTGGGTGGGTGAGTGGGTGGGTGGGTGGGCGGGTAAGTGAGTGGGTGAATGCGTAGGTGGGTGGGTGGGTGACTAGGTGGGTGGCTGGTGGGTGGCTGGTGGGTGGCTGGTGGGTGGGTGGATGAGTGGGTGGATGAGTGGGTGGATGAATGAGTGAGATGGCGAGTGAGTCGGTCAATGCGTGCGTGGATTGGTGAGTGGATGAGTGGGTGGATGGGTGGGTGGGTGGGGGGGTGGGGGGTGGGTGGATTGTGTGAGTGAGTGGGTGAGTGAGTGAGTGGGTGAATGCGTGGGTGAATGCATGGGTGAGTGAGTGTTTGAATGCGTGGGCGGGTGAATGCGTGGGTGGGTGGGTTGGTGTTTGAATGGGTGGGTGGGTGAGTGGGTGAGTGGGTGAGTGAGTGGGTGGGTGGGCGGATGAGTGAGTGAGTGAGTGGGTGAATGCGTGGGTGAGTGAGTGAGTGAGATGGCGAGTGAGTGGGTCAATGCGTGGGTGGGTTGGTGAGTGGATAGATGGGTGAGTGGGTGGGTGGGTGAGTGGGTGAATGCATGGGTGGGTGGGTGGATGAGTGGATCGTTGGGTGAGTGGGTGGGTGGGTGAGTGAGTGAGTGAGTGGGTGAATGCGTGGGTGGGTGGGTGGTTGGGTGAATTGGTGGGTGGGTGATTGGGTGGGTGGGTGAGTGAATGCGTGGGTGGGTGGGTGAGTGGTTGGGTGAATTGGTGAGTGGGTGGGTGGGTGAGTGGGTGGGTGGGTGAGTGGGTGGGGGAGTGGGTTGGTGGGTGGGTGAATGCGTAGATGGGTGGGTGAATGCGTAGATGGGTGGGTGAATGCGTGGGTGGGTGGGTGAATGCGTGGGGGGGTGAGTGGGTGGGTGAGGTGAGTGTGTTATGACCTTTAATGACCTGTGGGGAGCGATAGTGAAGCGGTTCTAGCGCCCCCGCCCTAATGCTCGCGCTGCACGGCTGCTCGGACGTGGGCGCGTCGGCGGCCGTTTATTTTGTAATACACGCGCGCCTCACACACACACCCTCAAATTACCATTACCGCGTCGAGGTTCCATCCCCACACACACACATCACACTGCACCGATACTCTGTATCAAAGTTTATTAACGGCGCAAATGCACACTACCTGGGGGGAATATTTTGTGAGAAGAGCTTAGATTAAACTCTGCCTACGAACCCAGTCACTCAAACGACCGACCATGTACCTCGAAACTGTACTCACGGCATCGTATGGACGCTGTGAGAGTCAGAGGGAGAAAAACGAGATAAAACTTTACCTATCACTGCCTTGTAACAGCACTCGCTGACATCACGCGGATGCTGCGAGCGGCTCGAGGAGGCAGGATGGCAGGGAGTGGGCCTTGACGGCCCGGAGATTGAAGCCAAGAGACCAACATTGTACCGGGCTGCTCTTTTTATTCCCTTAACTTCAAAGGCCCAGGGTGCCATTGTACCGCGCTGCTAATCGCCCGCTTACCTGTGGTTACCGCCCCTCCCTCGAGTGCTGCGCGGTGGCCACCGATTGTCTCTCATTGCCCATTGTCTGGAAGGGTTCTTACGCTTTTGCTTGCTTAATATTCCGCCCTCCGTCATCCCCCCCAATGTTGTGAGTAACTCATTGCGGTTGGCCCAGGGAACGTTTTCTTTCTGCGCCCATACAATTTTAAACCAATTTTAGGGGCATCACAATGTAACCTGTCCTGCGAGGGTCAGCTAATCTCCTGGCACGAGGAAACCGTGGGACTTTTTCTTGAGGGGCCCTTCGGATTAAAACCCGATATGCCAGGCAATCCCCCACCAGGTCACTACGTGGGTGCAAGTGCTGCGTGTGTGCGTGTGCTCAGGGTGGGGGGTAGTGGACAATCGCGGCGCTTGTGGAGTTGCTCTACGGTCGTGGCACCACAATGTCTGCCCAATACACAGACACCGCCCGCACACGTACACACTATTGAGTCAATCCACTACTGGATGGAGGCTTCCTTCAGGCTGTTCTGGTAACGCTGGTGTTTTTAGTTCTAGCCGTGGCCGGGAATTTAACTCAGCCGTGCAGATTTGTAGTGCAGTGCGCTAACATATATAGTAGGTAGAAGGGAGAGCGAGACTTTAATAGTGGCAACACGTTTATTATAACAATAATAACCTTCCACCCGATACTTTACAGAGGTATATCCTCCGGGCTAATGCGCCCTAAGACTGAGGAGGCTAACTTCAACCCGACCCTGGCTGGGGTTCGGGTCCCGTCTTCGGGCTCCTCTTCAGGGTGACGGCTTCAGGTCTTCAGGTGGCGGCTTCGGGTCTTCAAGTATACAACAGCAGCCGGACCTGTTCAGGGGTCCGACTTCTATAGTAAGTCCCGGCTCTCTCGGCCCCTAGCCACGCCCTCCTTCTCGAACCTTCGAGAAGGACCTGAGCCGTGGACACGTCATCTCCCCAGCCCCCTCTTGAGGGTCTTGGAGTCCATACCTCCGGTCACGAGTCCGCCTGGGTTCAACCTGAGTGCCACGGCCCAGCTCGATCCGGGCACTCTTTCGCCCCCTGTCGTCCTGGGGCTGGCACTACATCCGGGGAGTAGTGGCATCACCCAGTAATGCCACTACACATTCAAACAACGACACGTACGGGCACATCTCTGCATACACACACCCTCCCATAGTGTTACAGACTGCTGGGGAATATCCTGTTAGCGAGCACCTATTAAGTTCGGCATGGCACTCAAGAAAATGGCGTTGTAAACTACCAAAGTAGGCCGCCTCCGCAGTGCTAATGTACATACCAGGTGCTCATTTAAAGGTCGGAATGGTTCAGATCCCACAGTATAGCCTTAACAGACTGTTGAGGCAAGTGCTGTTAGCAAGCACCAATGAAGGCCAACACTGCGGCTGACTGCTTTTGTCCCCCCCATTGGATGTTTTTTAAACACCACACCAGGTACTCATTTGAGGCTGAGTCGACCTAGGGGAGGCCCAAGACCGGTTGAGATAATCGTCATCGGTGTGTCGCTGTTCGTAGCGTAGCACACTAACCGCTACACCACCGCTCCCCCACACTGACACGCACACTCATCAAGAGACACACGCGCGCGCACTGCTTTATCGACGCCGCTCCTGTAATTGATGGCGATTGATTTTAATCAGACGATGGGAGAGTTCTTCACATCCACTCCCCTCCGCCCCCACCAGACCCCAGTCGCGCACACTTTGTGCCAAGTGCTCTCGGAAATGAAAATTCACATAATTTACAAGGCAACGAGGCGTGTCCGCGACATACATAACAAAGATGCAGAACCCCCGTATAGCCTACACAGACAGTCGGGGCAAGAGCTGTCAGCGAGTACCCGTGAAGGCCAGAAGTGGTGGTGGTGGCCAACACCAACGCAAGACCGCCTTCATCTCCGCAGTGCTGATGTGAACGCACCGCACTGGGGCTCATTTAAGGCCGAATCGATCTCGAGGTGGCCCAGTACCAGTTATGATATTTTCAACTGGCGCTGACCGTGATCGGAAATCGAACTTGCCGGGTTCATAGAGCAGTGCACTCACCGCTCGACACGACCCGCACGAAAGCAACAACGGCAACTCTGCGGAAAACACATTTTAATTTTAATTCCAGGACTGAGGATGACCTTTAACTCATAATAACAAAACAGTTCATTCCATCGAGGTATAAATCACAGATGAGGTGCATACATCACGGATAACAGAATCCACCCTCTGCTCTGATTCCTGCCCATTGCATCCATTCAGGAAGGGGGGGGGGGGAACCCACAAGGCTTCCATTTGCAGGGAGGAACAGTGACCGATGGCTTATTGTGGCTGTGTTCTTGTCTCGAGTCATTCCGTAAACGCCCCTGTCGTTCTGATTTACGAGCGCCGTCACTTTACGAAGCGGGACAGGTTATAGATTTGTTTTCCCCTCCTCCTGCTGGCTGATATGAGACGCGCATATCTTCATGGCGTTATCGTATCACACATGCACTGTCTATCCACCCTTCTCCCACATCCCACCCGTTACCTAACTCGACAACTGTCGCTACATTCCGGCAATGGCTCTGCTTTTTCGGTCCGAAACTCGTGGCAATGTAACTGCCCCCTATAAATAAATAAAATCCAGTCCGGCGCATTCTCACTCAGACGTAAAACTGCTTCAACATGGAGCGTTCTTGCAGACAATCTACAACACGCAGCCGGTCTCAATCACAGACGTGGGTTGAGGCTCATGCTAGGGTCTGCGTAGCGATTATGGTTAAAGGTAGGGCCAAGTGTGCTCGCAAATACCTTCACGAGCGTTGTGTTTACGGTAGAATTGAAGAGCAGAGTGACATCGCTCTGTGTTAACGGGGTGACCGGCGAGTCTGCTCCAACGCGGCACAAAGCCAACCCGTGGACAATTCGCTACCCCTGGTGGTGTAGAGATCAATGCAAGAGATTCGCATGAGGCTAAATGCGCTCAGTCAATTACGGCTCTGACCCAGCTGAGCCACGTGAATCATTTGCTGTAGTGGTAAAAATTGTGGCCACCTGGGACCTTAAGGGGGAAATTAAATTGCGAGTGTCCTTTGCGGTTTGGTGTTTTAGTTCAGAGCTCTTAACAATTACAATTACCAGACGATCCTCATCTTTCACGTCTGTCCCTGTACGTAAAAAATAATGCATCTTCTACGGATTACCATCAGTCACACGGCCTTCTGAGAGGGCATCACTTGAGTAGCATTAGCTCGGCACAATGTCTCATCAGGAGTCACGCGCAGCTCTATGGCCATGTCAAAGACACTGAAGAGGCAGCAGCAGTGACAGTTTTTTCAACAATCCCTGATACTTTGTGCCATTCCCTGTCTCTCTCATGGGGATCACAATGGCCAAGCCAATGTTGCCTGGATCCTCGAATTAATCTCCGTGTACAGAAGGGTTTGTGGCCGATGGTATGGTAGACAATATTTTTTGTTTTTCTTCATGTGAAGGGACGAATATGAGGAGGAGGCGTCTTGTCTGATTATTTACCGGCATTGGTGCAAGCAAAGCCTGCCTGCTGATGAGATACTGAATGTCAACCCGGCGCAGAGCTTGCTTGTGTTAAACCGCAATGCTGTTGAAAAAACTACTCCCAGAAGGCCATGTGGCTGACGGGATGTGTACAACAACTTTTTTTTGTCTGGCGGAACAGATATTTGAAGGAGGCGTCGTGTGTATTTATTTATTGTGCAGCTTATAGTCTCTGCAACGACGCTGATAATGACTTCCTGCTCGAGTGGCATCGTCTTCCAGGGATATTAATTTAGACGACGCAGGAAATTTTAGCCAATGCTCTTCGCGTGCACCTGTTAAGGCCGCACCGCAAACGATGCGGGTAGTGTGACCAACACCACATGCATGACCGCCTTTTTCTCCCCAGTATTAATGTTTAAACACCGCACCATTCAATGTGGAGCTGCCCTAGGGGAAGCCCCAGACCGGTTACAATGTACGCCACTGGGTTTTGGTCATGAGCGGGAGTTAATCTTGGGTCTCCGGATTCGTAGCCCAGTGAGATAGCCACTTCACTATCGCATCCACACATACTCCCACAACAACACCAACAACAGCCATTCGCCACTAAGTGGTGGTGACGTCACCACGACGCCTGTGTGATGCCAAGTGAAGTGTCGAAGACTCGCTGACAGGAGGTCACGGGACAGACCCAGGTGGTGCCATGGGTTGACTGACTTAGATGATTGGCAGATGCACCAGGTGTGCCCCATCAAAGACAAAGAATCCCCGTTTAGCCTTAACAGACTGTTGGGGCAATTGCTGTTAGCCAGCACTTATGAAGGCCGGCACGGCGCACGAGGGGGTGGGTGACCAGCACCACGCCCGGTCACCTTTGTCTCCCCAGTGGCGATGTTTTTACACACTGCGCCAGGTACTCATTTAAGGCTGAGTCGACCTAGATGAAACCCAAGACCGGTTCAGATAATCGTCACTGGTGTTGGCTGCGAGCGGGAATCGAACTCTCGTCGCCGGGTTCGTAGCGCAGCGCACTAACCATTGCACCACTGCTTCCCATAACACACTGACTCACGCACACACACAATCATTGTTTGGGGACGCTATTGGGTTGCCCGTGGTGCACAAGCATAATCAACAATAATACTAAAATCCTTCGACAATAGCACTGTGGCCTTTGAGCAATGGCTCTTCTTAACGGCACATACAGAGGCCAAAATGAGCGACAGAGTGGATAATAAGAGTTGGAGACTGCAAGATGAGAATGAAATAAAAAAACATTCTGTTGACCATGGTTTTATTTACACGTGAATAGTTACACAAATAGTAGCTATTGGGTAATAGACAAATCCTCCAATAATGAAATAGTATGTATTACTAAATGGGCGCATTTATATGAATGTAACATCATAAAGTATGATGTTGCATTGTGGAAAGATTGGTTCTTGTCATCAACAGGCACGATCCAGGTAGCAATGCATCCCTGAACTCAATCACCATCTCACTCGAAGAAACGCAACAGCTATGGGCAAACAAGGAGTGAGCACGTGTATATAAACTTAGAAAATCAGCCATTGCCAGGAATCAAACTCAGTTCGCTGGCTTCTTGCCACAGTATTGAGTTCGTTCACACTCTGTAGTGCAATGCTTATTTACGGCTGAATCGACCTAAATGATGCCCGAGCACACACACACACGTGCGCCCCATCCTATTAGCCGCCTCCAGCAAAGTCTATTTCACGATAATGTCAGAATTTTTTTTTATTACTTCGCCTTTTCCCATTTGCTGTTGTATTTGACTCTTATTTTTCTTGCTCAGGAAAATGAGCACGGGCAAAGCGGCGAGTTCCACCATCAATCTTCCGTCCACGGGCGGATAGAAATCCGAGGCAGCGGCTGTCGAGCTTGGTGGCTGCCGCGATAGCCATGAGCACAATGGGCACGGCACAAGGAAAATCTTCATCCTCGCTGTCGAGTAAATATAGACGGCAGCGTATGTGATGTGAACGTCATAATCATCGTCCACTGCTGCATGCTGCGCGTGAACTCATATCCATATATAACTCGCACGGAAATGTGCATTTAGATCCGCAAAAAGACAATTGTTGCTGGGGGAATTTTAAATATGATAATTCAAACTGCTTCTTAAACGAACAATAAAGGCAATGAATCAAGAGTCAAATGTTAAAACGTCTTAGATTTATGGCAGGTTCCTGCCACGACACGTATGTATGTTGAACTTATTTATCACCATACGTAGCCAACCATGCGAATCGGAGGAGCGGAAGAAGGACAACAAACTAAACACAAAAGAAATGCGTTTTCATCATAAATTTAATTCAATCATTATTGGACTAAATTTAACTGGTTCATTTTTTAAAGTTTAACACGTAGGCTTTCGCGACCAATATTATCCATAATAGAGGGGTTTTTTTTGGCTTAGATCGTTTAAATATAAATGTGTCGTTAACCCACCACCACCCGACACAGCCAAGTGGTTTGCCACGTAAACAAAACATGCCAATTCGTTACTACTGCAGCACACCAGTGTATTGGCAGAGTAAACCCACACGATGTACAATTCGAGTACCGTGACGTTTCGCTGGTGGTTACAACAACAATAGCCAGCTTCATCAGGCGATTTGCCAGAATTGTGAAGAAGTGCTCCTTGTTCTGCTCTTAGAAAAAGAGTAAGGCGATGTTGAGAAGTCATTTTGAGGACTTTGTTGTCACTTTTACGATTCCAAGCCAGAAATCATGCTGGGTTTTTTTTCTCTCGTATTCTGGCCGAGTGAATGTTGTCCTTCTCTGCTGCTCATCCCGTTTGGTTTCGTGCTCGTCGGGAGTCCACTCCCACACGCGTTTCGCACACAAAGACAACCTCAAGGATAGTGGCTGTGGAGCAGCCACCGCACCATGCTGTTGGTAGCAAACCCCCAGAATCGCCCGACTGTTTCTATGGGGCGAGTTTCTTAAACCCCTTTCCCTCATCCCCCACCGGCTCTGTCCAGCCAACAGCGGCGCTCATAGTAACGTGCGCTAAGCACAGCCCCGAAAGCCAAAAAACGTTAAGTAGCCAGCAACACAGCACGATCAGCGGTATCATGCATAATGGTGAACAGGATTCTCCAATTGAGGGAAGTTATTAACGATATCTTAGGGAAAATAGACTTGGGGAGAGTACTACAACGTGCTAAGGAAGAAGCATGAAGCGAAGTGTTGCGATCTGCAGTGTGGTGTATAAATGGGTGAGTGAGTGGGTGAATGTGTGAGTTGTGATCTGCAGTGTGGTGAGTGAATGGGTGAGTGAGTGGGTGAGTGGGTGGGTGAATGTGTGAGTTGTGATCTGCAGTGTGGTGGTGGTTGACCCCAGTGTGTAAATGACACGAAACAGTGGGTCTTTTAGACCGAGTCCTCAACATGGGTGGAGGAATCAACGAACCAAATTCACGGGAACAGTAACCGTGGTAGTAGCGATAGAAGAGTGATAAGGAGGGCGACTGACCGCCGGTCAGTGGACGGGTGACCGGAGTGATTCGGTGACCGCTGCATCGTCATCAATCACCTTGACGGCTCTACGCTGTCCTAAAGATCCTTACATTCGTGGCTACTGTCATTATTATTGTTGCTGGTGTTTAAATTAGTTCTTGTCAACATCCATCGGAGTTAATTTTTATATAAACACAAATGTTGTTGTGGCTGTGGTTTTGGAAACATTTTTAAGCGATACATTAATAGTGGAGACTGTAACCACGAAGAATAACTCCCGTTTCCTGGGTAAAATTACCATTTTAAAGTAATGACTTTCCTAAATCCATTAGGAACTGCATGGAGGCGAAGCGAAAACAACTGCATGCTGCTCACAACAGGAGTCAATGACCGCACGGTAAGTTGTTGTGGTCAATGGTTGTTGTGGGGTAAAGCGTGGTCGGTATTCTTGTCAGAGGAGGGCAAAAAAATCACCTTCCAGGTGGAGAGGGGATCTAGCGGTAGCAGTAGCGCGCACGCGCGATGCCATTGCAGGGCCACTCCTCTACCGCGTGTTGCTATTTTGAGATGCGGAGTCCTTTACGAGGCGGTGGGGGAAGATTGTCGCTCCGTGATTGCGAGGGGTTGGAGTGAAGAAGCCATCGCCCGCGAGCTTGCTGGGAAACGCATTCGAGCCAACTGCTGAGTCGGGAAATCGCCGCGATTCCATGGTGTTTAAGACATCGATCCGTGGTGATGTTTCCGTGGTGATTCCGTGGTGTTTAAGACATTGATTCCGTGGTGATTTCGTGATGTTTCTGTGGTGTTTACGACATTGATTCCGTGGTGTTTCCGTGGTGATTTAGCGGCCTCCGTTTGTTTTATCCGAGGACCAAATCACCCGGGACGCGCCCCTCCTCGTCACATCGCAGACGTTGAGGGGGTTTTAGCCTGGAGAGTGTTTGAATGCGTAACCACCACGCACATCAAACGGGCGCGATAGGCTTCTGCACCTCCGATTAGCACGGTTGGCTACGTACGGAGCGAAATAAGTTCAACGTACATACCTACATATCCCACATAGTCAATCCCTCACTCACATAGACACTCATCCACACACATAGTCGCTCACCCACACACTCACCCACCCTCCAATGAGCACGGTTGGCTCCGACATCCACACAGCACATACGTTGTTAACGGAGAGCAGTGGCCGCACAATCCACGGTTGTACAGCGATACCCCAATCCATGTCGTTTCGCGAATTCGTCGTCATTTGAATATGAACACCACGACCCGATTTGCGTCACCTCAACCGCACACTCACGTCGCTGACAGCATCAATCTAGATGATGATTTAAAAGTGCAGAGCTCCAGTGGCTTCCTAATATCGGAAGAAAGATCATTCCAGATGGCCGCAGAAGCGCATCTGAGAGTGTACGTCTTTGCTCGATGGTTCGCCAAAAGCTGCTGCGAGGATGACCGGAGTTCGTGTGATGGTTTATGCTCCTCGACGAGATCAACAAGGTTTTATATATGAATATATGAATAAATGGACCACAATACAACGTGGTGATTTCTTTGGTTTACGTAATTTTGAAATTCACAGGACCTTTCAGGAACGCATTCCCGACGTAAATCGGGGTATTATTGTACTGTACTCCATGCTAGCGTGGCAAGGCACTTATCCAGCAGTGGGTTGACACGGGATGTGCGTCTACCATGGGTTCAGGGTCATTGAACCCTTTGCATACAACACGCATTGTAAACATTGATCTTTGCACACTTGTGTATCGTGAGAGTGACAATCAATATTCATCCGGTGGATCAACGTGTCGTTAATCATCTGCACGGTGCAATCTCGTGAGTTAAAATCCTGGTCGCATGTTCACTCTGACCGTCATGACCATGCTAGATGAAGTCCTGCTAGATGAAGTCCTATCATCACCATTGTCAGCTATTGTCCACCATACACTGTCGTCGTCGGCAGTATCGTAAGCTATCATCTTTCTACTGCTGAATGAAGGCCACTGTTTAACGGGCAGCACAATGAGCCGTGGAAGTGCAGTGGGATAACCATTAAATTATTCCATTCCCCGCTTAGACAAATACAAAGCCACAAAGATAAAAATAAGATAAATACCCCCCATATAGCCTTAAAAGACAGTTGGGGCAAGTGATGTTAGCGAACACCTATGAAGGCCAGCACGGGACACGAGGGGGTGATGTGGCAAGCACGACACCCAACCGCCTTTGTCTCCACATGACCGATGTTTTTACACACAGCACTAGGTTCTCATTTGAGACTGAGCGGACCTATCGGAGGCCCAGAACAGGTTTAGATAATCGTCACTCGTGTTAGCCGTGAACGGGAATCGAACTCTGGTGGCTGGGTTCATAACGCCACGCGCTAACGCACCCCCAGAGCCACACATACGCACAGGAACACACACACACGCGTGCCCTATATATAAAGAACAACACAAATAAGCAGATGACGACACTACGCTTCCTTCCCACATTGGACCGTGCACGTTAAAGACACAATAAATTGTTGACACGTCCCATCGACCACACCGCCTTTCGGCACTGCTTGAAGCAAGCCTTACTGCTGATGAGACAACGAATGTCGAAACCGCTCCAGAGTTTTCCTACATTAACCAATGTTGCTGGAATAATGCATTCCCAGAAGGCCGTGTGGCCGATGGGACGTGAACATTTTTTTATAATTTCACATCCCAACCCATAGACCGCACAGCCATCTATATATAGAGACGACTACCCTCTGTAATGGGTACCTTGGGAGGTGTGGGCAGTGATTGGAAGGACGATCGCCACCATCGGCCACACGCGTGGTCACCTCGTGCAATCAGTGCACGCTTCCTCAGCGGGGGCACCCTTATCATAGGGAGCGGTGATGCAGCAGTTAGGGCACTGCGCTAATAATCCAGCCACCCGAGTTTGAGATTTTAACGCGGGGGGCCGGGTCCGGTGACGTATATCTGAAGAGATTCTGGGGCTCTTGTCGGTTAACTCAGCCTTAAATGCGTACTTGGTGCTGTGTTTAAATATCAGTAATTTGGAAACATAGGTGGCCAGGTGTGGTGCTGGCCATCCACCCCCTCATGCGCCGTGTTGACCTTCATAGGTTCTCGCTAACAGCACTGGCCCAAGAGTCAGGCGCTGTGGTGGCGAGATGTTAACTATCTCACCTGGTATACAGGAAGTCGTGGGTTAGAACCCGACCCTGGCGCCTGCTGTACATTTGGAGTTAGCCTGTCTTTCTCCCCGTGGTCGCATGGATTTTTCTCTGGGTCTTACAGTTTTTTCCACCACGTTTATAATCAACATCAGGCATTTCCAGTATTTTGTTGATATACATGTCCATGTGATAAGCCACTTCGTTGCGCTATCATTTGTGGCCAAGTCGCTTCTGAAAAAATAGCTACATAGCTCAGTGGGCATTACCTGGCAAAATACAGAAATAGTTTATAGTTTTATAGTTTAGTTTTAGTTTGTTAAGGATATTTGTGGGATTTTCCGTGCCCTGTGGGGTCTCTACACGTGTGAGTTTCCCAGAACCAGAATTGGCAGCAGTGAGACTTGGTGACTGTACTGTACTGACGATTCCCAATGAAAATGAAGCCAGTCTGCTGCTGTCACTTCATCACATGCTCACAACGTATGAACGGGGGCTAAATACGAGATGAGCGCAAAGCAGGTCTTCAGGAACCAATGGTTTTGTATGAACACTTTTGGCTGAGAGGTTATTTTTTGGACACAGAGCCAGTACACGTGCTCGTGTGTCGGTGTTAAATCTGTTTGCTGTGCGGACTTCGCTCATGCGTCTGTTTTGTGGTGGAGTTTTCTCGTTATTCACGGACTGGAAAACACCTCACTGCTGATGAGACGCTGGATGTCTCAGCCGAGGGCTTTGCTCGTCGTGTTAAACTCATGCAAGTGAAACAATGCACGTCAGGGAGGCTGTGTGGCCGATGGGCAATGGAATATAAATGAAAACTTGATGTTTTTATGTGGATGACAGATATGGGGAGGAGGCATATTGGATATTCTTTATTAATGTTTAGTTTTAATTATTCACAATGCAATTATAATGTGAATATTTAGCAATTTGTATTCGTTTAGCGTGATTGGATACTATTGTAGTGGTTATAAATACACTCTCAGCCAAGTATTCGAGGCAACACGTTTATTACTAATGTAATAAACCTTCTTGAGACGGCTCTTGGAATCAGTCCTTTATTTCGCTTCCACAGTTACACTCACACTCCCCGCTGATGACACACAACGGGAAGCGGGCAGACCGTTTACTAAGTCGCACGCCACATGGCATCCAGAGCCCCGTGCGTGCGTGGCTTCTGCTCTCTTCGTTCCCAGGTCTGCTCCCGACTCCCCCGCTTCTCCCCCTTTTAACCCCTAGGTCACGTGGTACCCCTAAGCCAATCCTCAGTGGTCGGCGTCGAATATTCCAGATCGTTCCCCTGTCACTCCCGGGACCACGCCTCTGATCCGGCTTCCCATTAGCCGAGGCCAAGATCGGCGAAGCCAACCACCCCAGCTAACATGCCTTGATCACGTCGAGGCCATGCGCCCAGACTCTCCCCTCATTGGCTATACAGCGAGACCGGCAGCCAATCACCACGTGAGCCCTACAAGGCTCTCATTACATCACCCCCCCCCCCCCCCGGTGAAAAAAATCAGCCGTCTTGGCTGGGAACAAGGGTGATCATCTGATTCCATAAATGCTTATTAGGGCGCCAAGACGCATTGAACAATAAAAGGGTGAAATGGCGTCAATGCGCCAACAAATTTAAAACAGAATGAACCATGAACAATCAGACATACATTAGGGCGCCCCTGTAGCACAGTAACGACAGGGAAGGGACAGCAAGGCAATCCGACGCTAACGAAAGGGGAGAGATTTGGATCGCGTACGCGACGCGGGACCCTCTCCGCCTCCTGCACACGGTCGCCTTGCCGCTGGTTCGACAGGAGGTGGTAGGCGTGAAGAAGAAGATTGTCCGTTTTTGGTCATATCCAGGGAAGGTCCCGTTGGAGGGGGGACGGCGGGTGTTTCCTCAGCTCTCAAACCTGTTCATCTGCAGGGGGTACAACACAGTCCCGGTGGGGATCAACGGGCGAGGCAAGCGGCGTTATCGGCACAACAGGTCCCGGCAGGTCAGGAAGTGGAGATGAGGGATCGGTACGCGGACTAACATAGGGTTTAAGTCGCGATGAATGGACATACCACCGACAATTTCCGTACTGGACGCGAACACTCTGTGGGTTTCGAATGTCTACCAACGTCACAGGCCCCCGCCAAGGCCTGTGCAGTTTAGGGGATGTGCCCGTCGGCACCTGAGGGCAATGGAGCCATGCCAGGTCGCCCACCGACCAGGGCATGTTAGTACGCGATCGGCGCGCATACCTCTCGTTCCTTGCCTGCGTACGGGCCGTCGCACATCTGGCGGCCTCTCGCGCCTCAGTAACCCGTTGCAGCGAGTCCCATACGTGATCGGGTAAGGACCAGGACGGTCGCTTATTCGGCGTACCCAGTTGCACATCAATGGGTGGTACGTTCTCACGGCCGTACATCAAGAAAAATGGTGAATATCCCATGGACGCGTGCGGAACCATGCGGTACGCCGCCAAGACGCCCGGTATGTGCAAATCCCAATCGGTTTGCTTTTCACTGACCGTGTGACAAAGCATAGCCGAGAGGGTGTGGTTGAATCGTTCCACCATGCCATCCGTCTGCGGATGGTACGGGGAAGTGCGGATCTTTTTCGTGCCCAACGCATCGCAAACCTCTTTGAGCAATTTGGAGAAGAAGTTACGTCCCTGATCCGTGAGCAGCCTCTCGGGTGCTCCTTTATCCATGACGTAGCCGTTCAAGAAAGCTTCGGTGATGGATGCAGCCGTCTGGTCGGGCAGAGGCCAGGCCATGGGCCATCGAGAAAAATATTCTACTCCAACCAGGAGGTATTTATTGCCCCTAGCCGATGGAAGAAACGGGCCGAGAATGTCCAGAGCAACCAATTCGTTGATTCGGGACACTTCAATGGACCGCAATGGCGGCACATAGTGTTTCTGAGGCGGTTTTCTCTTCGCACAATCTTGACATGAGCGGACAAAGTCATCGACATCTGCCGTCATGCCGGGCCAAATTAAATATTTTTGCAGTGCGGCCAAAGTTTTCTGCACACCGAGGTGCATCAATTTGTCAGCGTGCAGAGCGCGAAGAAGGTCATAGCGAAGGGAAGTAGGCACGACCAAGCGTGGTCGGTTAGGCAACCCGTCGGAACACATCAAAAGTCCTGTGCGACCTCGGAACATCCGCCACTTCCATCCCGCCAATTGAGCCTTTTGTTTTCCAATCAATTTGCGTAGCGGAGCCAGTGAGGCATCGGCCTCCCGCTCGCGTAGCCAGACCGAGTGCGGCAGCTGCAGGGTATCATCAGTGTCCGCGGACACCTCTTGGTTGTCCTCGTCCGCCATCGCCCCCATAACCGGGCAGGGCGAGGTGATCGGCGCCGCGCAGCGGTGCGTACCCGTCAGACAAGTGCACGGGGGGGGCGGCAGGTAGCCTGGAGAGCGCGTCCGCGGTAGCGTGGCGGGCACCTTTACGGTACATAATATCGAAGGAAAATTCCTGTAGCGACTTGAGCCACCGAGCGAATTGGCCTGATGGCTGGTCCAATTTTAAGGAGTATTGCAAAGCCGCGTGATCAGTGCGAATGAGGAATTTCCTTCCATACAGGTTCGGCCGGTACAGGCGGACAAAATGCACAATCGCCAAAAGTTCCCGCCTCGTCACACAATACCGTGTTTCTGCAGGGGACAGAACCCTGCTGCCGTAAGCAACCACCCGCTCAACGCCATCTTTGCGTTGCGATAAAACGGCCCCGATGCCGATATCGCTAGCATCCGTGTCCAGGATGAACGGCTGAGAAAAATCCGGGTAATCGAGCGTAGGTGCCGTAGCGAGGCAATTCCGTAGCGAGTGAAAGGAGCTTTCCTCCTCCGGGCCCCATTTAAACCTTTGATTCTTGCCCGTCAAAATATGCAATGGTTTAGCCAACGTTGCAAAGTCCTTAACGAATCGACGGTAATAGGATGCGAACCCAATAAAACGCCGAACATCGCCCACCGAAGTAGGTGTGGGCCACTCCCAGACGCATTGCGTCTTCTGAGGGTCAGTGGACATGCCATCCGAACTGACGATGTGACCCAAGTAACGGACGGAGTGTTGCAAAAGGTGGCATTTCTTAGGTTTAAACTTTAGGTCAGCCGACCGCATCCTCTGAAAGACAGTCTCCAAGCGTTGGAGGTGTTCGTCGAACGTGCGGCTGAAAACGATATCGTCTAAATATATGAGGCACGTTTCCCATTGCAATCCAGCCAGAACCAATTCCATAAGTCGTTGAAACGTCGCCGGAGCCGCATTCAAGCCCATAGGTAGCCGATTAAACTCAAAGAGACCTTGAGGCGTACGAAATGCTGTCTTAGGTTTTGACGCGTCATCGAGGGGGAGTTGCCAAAAACCCGAGGACAGGTCGAGTGTGGAAAAGAATTTAGCCCCCAATAGAGCGTCCAAGGAGTCATCCATTCTCGGTAAAGGGTATGCATCCGCCACGGAATCTTATTTAACCGGCGGAAATCCACACAAAACCTGGTCCCACCATCCTTCTTTTTAACCAGAACCACGGGCGCTCCCCAAGGGCTGTTGGACGGCGAAATAATATCCGCCGCCAACATCTCATCCACTACGGCCCGCACATGCTCTCTTTCAGGGGGGCTCATGCGAAGCGGATGCATGCAGATAGGCGGTGTCGCACCAGTGTCAATATGGTGTGACAATAGTGACGTGCGCCCGAGATCCAAATCATTTTTGCTGAAAACATCGGCGTATCGTAATAACAGCGAATGCAAAGCAGTCCTTTGCTCGTTTGACAAGGATGAATTTTCCTCGCATAAGTCTGTGATCCAACGTTCCTGTGAACGATCGCGCGGAGGACCACGAGTGGGTGTTCGGGCGTGCGGCTTTTCGTCAAAAGTGGCGAAATCGGTAGTGGCGTGAGCCAACACCGATCCCGCCGGAACAACAACCCGGTCCGGCCCTCCATTCAACACCTGTATAAACGGTGCCTGATTCGGCCGAACGATCGTTTGGGCTGCCGCCAAGGAAAATGATTTAGCCACCGAATTAGATGGGGATAACAAAACGCCCATTTCTCCCTTCTTAACGTGAAGGGGTTTGCGGTAACGCAGCGGAATGAGCATTTGCGTGCCTGATGGAACTTCTACCGTAGTAGCGACCATAGCGGTGACTGCGTTACCCGGAGGCGAAGTGGCCAGCAGGGAAGGCAGGAACGACATTCTACGCCCCCCCCGGCATTTCTAAACAATCCTGGTCGACCCGTATCTTTAATGGCATTCGGCGCAAGAAATCTGTGCCTAGCAAGCATGGGACAGCTAGCGAGCGCGAGATCAATACGGATCCTCTAGCGGTAATATTCCCGATAGCGATACACACATCGACCTGACCGCAGATCCCCATGCTACCCCCATTTGCGGCAACACACGCGTCATTAACCCGACGTATTCGCGACGTGGGAATTGACAAAAGATGAAAAATAACATCCGAAATGATGGTGGCAGATGCGCCAGTGTCCACCAAAATACGGACGTCGATGCCCTCGATGGTACCCCGTACCGTCGACGAGCCCGATGCCGCAGCCACAACCCTACGAGCCAATTTTTTCCATTGTGTAGCGGAGCGTGGAAACGATGCATAAGAATGAGGGTTATCATCAGAAGTGTAAGTTTGAGTGCGAGTGGATGCATAATGTGACACGACCTGCCGGGTGTCCGATTTGTGCCGACTCGCCCGAGGGTGTCGCGGCTCCGCGCCCGGTGGAGGAGATGGAGGCCCCCGCGTCGGAAGCAGCGAAGGCAGAGGTCGGCAGCGGCAGTCGCGGGCGAAATGGCCGCGTCGGCCGCACTTGAAACACGTGGCCGTCGTCGGCCGGCGGTCGGTCGGCTCCCGCACGTGGACGGCTTGCGTAGTCACCACGCTGGTCGCGCAGCCGTCGTCCCGGAGCCCAGTGCGGAACAGCAGCGGTCAGCACGTCATCGTCGCCGGAGTCATTGGAGCAGTGGACGATCCGTCGTGGAGACCACCCCAAGGGTGGGCCGTTGATCTCCGGTTTCCCCGTCCACGCCGCCATCTGATCCCATCGCTTGATGTTGAACTTAGCGTCCAGGCAGCGCACCACCCATCGCGATGTAAGCGGTTCGTGGCCGCATACTGGCAATGAAATGTTGAGCTCTTGGGCCAGCTCCAGCATACGGGAAAGAATGAGAGGATCCAGATGATCGGCCGTCGCGTCGGGGTAGGCGGCCATGGCCAACGCCATCAACGCCCCCTGATAAGCCAAGGGCGACTCCTCCGCACCTCAACGACAAGACATACATTTCCTTGTGGCCACTGTCAGCGGGTCGTAGAACTCCGCCATCTCAGCGAAAGCATCCCGAAGCGTCTTCTTCTTGGATGCCGGGATGGAACGGAAGACCCCCAGAGAAACATCATCGAGCAGTGTGGGTAGCGCTTCCAGCGCCTCCGCCTCCGTCTATCGCACGGACCTGAAGGCTGACTCGAATCGCCATGTAAAAGCACTCCAATCGCCCCCGGCGATAAATTCTTTAATCTGTGGAAGGCGATGTCCGCGGTGGCAGGCAGATTGCGCGGGCGTCTCTGACGTGGTTTCCCGCGTTCCACCTGTCGCAGTCAAAATGGCGTCCGGTGGCCGCGTGGTGGCAGCTCCACACAAGATGGCGCCCGCAGGCTCCGGTGCTGCCGCTCCGCCCAAGACGTCGGCCTCCTCCCGCGCCGCAGGAGCAGCGGCGGATGCAGACTCCAGATCCGTGGCGTTAAGCTGGTTTGCTATCTGGCGACCCACGGCTGGTGAGGATGCCACCGCTGTCACCAAACTCAGCAGAATCGCGCGTAAGGACTCAATCTGCTCCGCCATCAGCTGCCATCCGTCCTTCGCCCCGGAGGTGGTAGTGTCGTCACCCTGTCATCGTTGCGAGGCGTCGAGGAGAGCAGCAGCAGGCGGAGGCAGAGGAGCCGTAGCCCCCAGCAGATCATCTTCTTCCGTCTCGACATCTTCTTCCGATGGAGGTTCGGGCAGGTTCTTTTTTCTGAGGTGCTTGGACATCTTGAGAACGTCCAAACAGTCCCAGAAGAACTTCTGACACCAATGTAATAAACCTTCTTGAGACGGCTCTTGGAATCAGTCCTTTATTTCGCTTCCACAGTTACACTCACACTCCCCGCTGATGACACAAAACGGGAAGCGGGCAGACCGTTTACTAAGTCGCACGCCACGTGGCATCCAGAGCCCCGTGCGTGCGTGGCTTCTGCTCTCTTCGTTCCCAGGTCTGCTCCCGACTCCCCCGCTTCTCCCCCTTTTAACCCCTGGGTCACGTGGTACCCCTAAGCCAATCCTCAGTGGTCGGCGTCGAATATTCCAGATCGTTCCCCTGTCACTCCCGGGACCACGCCTCTGATCCGGCTTCCCATTAGCCGAGGCCAAGATCGGCGATGCCAACCACCCCAGCTAATATGCCTTGATCACGCCGAGGTCATGCGCCCAGACTCTCCCCTCATTGGCTACACAGCGAGACCGGCAGCCAATCACCACGTGAGCCCTACAAGGCTTTCATTACACTAACACAAAAGGGATAACGGCCCCTTCACCCAGTTAGCTAGGTGGTAACCCACCAGACCTAGATAACCTAGCACACGCTACCGCATAAGTACCCTACTACCCCTACTCCAGTCCGCGTCCCTATGTAGAGTCTCTTCCGGCTTGGGTGTTGAGTCTCCACCGCAGTCCACACTCCTCCTCTCCCCGCCAGGGACCGGCTTTTTCTCGCTCCTACGGGCCCCGCCCTGCCCTCAGCCCCGTGTCCCTATTCAGTCCGGCACGGGGCCCCCTTTGCCCTGGGGCAGGTACTGTACGCACCCCACCCTGGCAGTACATCGCGTGGTTGTACACCCGGCGACACGCGACTATGTCGCTACACCCCCCCCCCCCGCCGCCTATGTAGCACCCAGCCGTCCCGGCTGTCAACCTCCCCTAAGTGCCAACCAACAACAACACGAACAAAAAAAACCCAAAGAAAAATCACGTGTGCCTCAACAATAACATCAACCCCAATAAATACCCCAGCTCGCCTATACAACATACAGTGAGGGGAAAAAGTATTTGATCCCCTGCTGATTTTGCACGTTTGCCCACTGACAAAGAAATTATCAGTCTATAATTAGAATGGTAGGTTTATTTGAACAGTGAGACACAGAATAACAACAACAAAATCCATAAAAACGCATGTCAAAAATGTTATAAATTGATTTGCATTTTAATGAGGGAACTAAGTATTTGACCCCTCTGCAAAACATGACTCAGTACTTGGTGGCAAAACCCTTGTTGACAATCACAGAGGTCAGACGTTTCTTGTAGTTGGCCACCAGGTTTGCACACATCTCAAGAGGGATTTTGTCCCACTCCTCTTTGCAGATCTTCTCCAAGTCATTAAGGTTTCGAGGCTGACCTTTGGCAACTCGAACCTTCAGCTCCCTCCACCGATTTTCTATAGGATTAAGGTCTGGAGACTGGCTAGGCCACTCCAGGACCGTAATGTGCTTCTTCTTGAGCCACTCCTTTGTTGCCTTGGCCGTGTGTTTTGGGTCATTGTCATACTGGAATACCCATCCACGAGCCATTTTCAATGCCCTGGCTGTGGGAAGGAGGTTCTCACCCAAGATTTTACGGTACATGGCCCCGTCCATCGTCCCATTGATGCGTTGAAGTTGTCCTGTCCCCTTAGCAGAAAAACACCCCCAAAGCATAATGTTTCCACCACCATGTTTGACGGTGGGGATGGTGTTCTTGGGGTCATAGGCAGCATTCCTCCTCCTCCAAACACGGCGAGTTGAGCTGATGCCAAAGATTTCCATTTTGGTCTCATCTGACCACAACACTTTCACCCAGTTGTCCTCTGAATCATTCAGATGTTAATTGGCAAACTTCAGACGGGCATGTATATGTGCTTTCTTGAGCAGGGGGACCTTGCGGGCGCTGCAGGATTTCAGTACTTCACGGCGTAGTGTGTTACCAACTGTTTTCTTGGTGACTATGGTCCCAGCTGCCTTGAGATAATTGACAAGATCCTCCCGTGTAGTTCTGGGCTGATTCCTCACCGTTCTCATGATCATTGCAAATCCACGAGGTGCGATCTTGCATGTGTAATGTGAGGTTATATCTGGGTCGTTGACGGATTACAACTCGTCACGATGATGGGCTCGGCCGGTCCTGGTCCACAGCCAATTGGAGGAAGCCTAGGGGCGTGGCCCTGACGTAATGGAAAGGTGACAGCTGTTTGTAGAGGATTGGTTCTGCTGGCTTTAGCCACAGCCAATGGGGAGACAAGTCAGGGGCGTGGTCCCGGGAGCCTACGATGGAGTCTGCAATATTCCATAGAGGCTAACCAGGATTGGTGGAAACGTACCACGTGACCCGGGTATGAAATAGGGGTGGAGATGAACAACACGTGGTCAGAACTGGAACGAACGGAGAAGGAGGCCACGCGAGAGCGGGGGTCCAAGTTGCCACGTGGCTGCACGCGTCTCTCTCTCTACCCCTCTCACGCTGCCTGTCAGCAGCGTAAAGGAAGTGCTGGAATGAAAAGCGAATAAAGACCGGATTCCAGAAGTCGCCTCAACGACCTTTATTACACATGGAGCCCCAGGCCGAGGGAGATTGACAGTTCTTTTGTGTTTCTTCCATTTGCGAATAATCGCACCAACTGTTGTCACCTTCTCACCAAGCTGCTTGGCGATGGTCTTGTAGCCCATTCCAGCCTTGTGTAGGTCTACAATCTTGTCCCTGACATCCTTGGAGAGCTCTTTGGTCTTGACCATGGTGGAGAGTTTGGAATCGATTGATTGATTGCTTCTGTGAACAGGTGTCTTTTATACAGGTAACACGCTGAGATTAGGAGCACTCCCTTTAAGAGTGTGCTCCTAATCTCAGCTCGTTACCTGTATAAAAAACACCTGGGAGCCAGAAATCTTTCTGATTGAGAGGGGGTCAAATACTTATTTCCCTCATTAAAATGCAAATCAATTTATAACATTTTTGACATGCGTTTTTTAGGATTTTTTTGTTGTTCTGTCTTTCACTGTTCAAATAAACCTACCATTAAAATTATAGACTGATCATTTCTTTGTCAGTGGGCAAACGTACAAAATCAGCAGGAGATCAAATACTTTTTTCCCTCACTGTATACACTATATACATAGATGGCAGGGGACAATGGTAATGCAAAGAGAGAAGGAAGAACAACATTTACAAAACCCTGCAACGTCCAGAACCCCGACCACCAGAAGCAGTGTGTGGGCGTGCGTAGGGTGGTCATGAAATCCGCCATGAGTGAGACCGCGTCCTTTTGGCCGGGCCGTCGTATGAGGCAGCGCCTCCCTCTCCCGAGGCCCTCGGGAGGTACCGCAAGCATCCAGGTGAACCTGGCTCTGCCCCCGGATCAGCTGTTCGGGCAGCCGAGTTGACATCGTCCAGAGGCCGGGGAACCAGGGCTAAAGGCGGCCCGGGTTCCGCTAGTCGCGAGGCACCTGAAGGCGGCAACACAGGACTTCGCTGAGGGACACCCTCCACGGGCACACATCCCGGCTCATCCGACATGTCTCGCACTCAGCCCCCACGTTGTGAAGATTGGATGGGATCACCCAGAGTGACGAACGGCTTAAGGCGCGACGGGTGAACAAACCAGTTTCGTCACCCCAACCGGATCTGTACACATAGCGGTCGGACAACACGAACGACCGGTCCCCGCCATGGTTTAAACAATTTAGACGACGTCCCCACAGGCACTTGTGGTCAGTGGAGCCAAGCGCTGTCGTCCACCACCCACGCATATGTAGAAGAGTGGAAACCCCGCAGACGCTCTTTGACCAATTGGCGTGAATTTGAATTAACTCGAGAAGCCTCCCGTGCTTCCGACAGCTTCTGCAGATTAAACCGCATGGAGTCCACAAGGTTAGATTTTGCCACGTTAGGTGTGATGCGCAATTGGGCCTCGATGGGGGGGTCGTGCTCCCTGCCGAACATCAAAAAGAAGGGCGAATAGCCCGTGGATGTGTGAGGGGCCATCCGGTAGGCAGCGAGGACTCTGGGCATTTGCGAGTCCCAGTCAGTCTGGGACTCTCTGACCTGATGGCTCAGCATCGAAGTCAGAGTCTTAGGCAGGCGCTCCACCATACCGTCTGTTTGGGAGTGGTATGGTGAAGTGCGAATTTTCTTAGTCAAAAGGCATTCCGGCGCGCCCTTATCCATAACGTAGCCCAGCAGGAAAGCCTCGGTGAAAGCCGCTGCCGACTGGTTGGGAAGTGGCCAGGCCATAGGCCAACACTTGAAGTATTCAACGCCGACCAGCAAGTATTTGTTACCCTGGGGGGTGACGGGAAATGGACCGAGGATGTCGAGGGCGACCAATTCGTTAATGCGGGAGACTCGAATAGATTGTAGGGGTGAGCAAGATGGTTTGGCCGGGTGTTTTCGTCGCGCACATTGCACGCAACCTTTCAATAAATCAGCCACATCCCCCGCCATGCCCGGTCACACAAAATCGAGCCAGTGTGGTGAGAGTCTTGTGCACGCCCAAGTGCAGCAACCGTTCATGCACAGCCAATACAACTTTACCCCTTAGGGCAGTGGGCACAACCACGTTGTAACGGCGCAATCCGCCGTCCCAGCACAACAACAGTCCGTCCCACAGATCGACCTATGCAACACCTCCCTGCCCCCCCCCCTCTGCCGTGGTGGCCTGTCAACGCAATTTACTGAGAGAGACGTCCTCCACCTGGAGGCGCCCCCATTCCGCGAGGTCCAGTCCCAGGAAGGCGTCCCGCGCGACGAAATTGGTGGACGTCGTGGGCAGAGAAAGGAGGGGCTACCTCAACCAACGCCGCGAGGGGTGGGAGTACACAGTCGGTCGGTGGTTTACAGCGTCCCGAACCCTGGAAGCACGTGCACCTATCGCTCGGTGGCAGTTGCGACAGGGCATCTGCATTGAAATGCTGGGCCCCCTTCCGGTATGACACCGTGGAGGAATAATCCTGCAAGATTTCCAGCCAGCATGATCGTTGGCCCGCTGGCTGGTCAACATGCAGCGCGTACTGAAGCACCGCGTGGTCAGAGTGCAACAAAAAGCGTCTGCCATACAGATAGGACTGATACTGTTGGATGACAAAAACGATGGTGAGGAGTTCCTGGCGCATAACACAATAGCGTTGTTTGGCCAGTGACAGCATCCTGCTGCTGCATGCTACGACGCACTCTACCCCGTCTACCACCTGGGACAGGACCCCGCCAATGCTGGTGTTGCTCGCATCCACATCCAGAACGAACGGCACGGCGAAGTCGGGGTAGCGGAGGGTAGGGGCGTTAACCAAGGCATCGTGGAGTGGGGTAAACATGGCCCCCTTCTTCTCTTCAGTAAAACTTCCGACCCTTAGCCATCAAGGCGTGAAGGGGCTTAGCGATGGTGGCAAACCCGGCGAAAAAACGGCGATAGTACGACGCGAAGCCAATAAAACTGCGGACCTCCCCCTCCGACGTGGAGGTAGGCCAGCTCCGGACACACGCCGTTTTGTTGGGGTCCATTGCAATGCCAGATTTACTGACAATGTGCCCCAGGTAGCGTACGGATTTCTGGAGCAAGTGGCACTTTTGCAGCTTAAATTTCAGGTTTGCCGCCTGCATTTTCAGGAAGACGGCGCGTAGCCGGACGAGATGTTCCTCGAACGTCTGACTGAAGATGATCACACCATCAAGGTATATTAGGCAAGAGTCCCACTGGAGACTCGCCAGCACTAGCTCCATCAGCCGTTGGAACGTGGCTGGAGCAGAGTGAAGCCCCATCAGAAGCCGATTAAATTGGAAGAGGCCCTGAGGCGTACGGAAAGCAGTTTTGACCTTAGAGGCTTCGTCGAGCGATAATTGCCAAAACCCGGACAGGAGGTCCAAGGTTGAAGAATAGTGGGAATCATCCATCCGCGGGAGAGGATAAGCATCCGCCATGGATATCTTATTCAGCTTGCGAAAATTTATGCAAAACCGCAAGCTGCCATCATGGGGCTCCCCACGGACTAGTGGACGGCGAAATGATATCGGCGAGCATCTCGTCGACTGCCAGCCGCACATGATCCTTCTCCGCCGGGTTGAGGTGGTAAGGGTTCTGTTGGATGGGAGCGGCATCGCCCGTGTCGATGTGGTGGCTTAAGAGCATGGTACGCCCGATATCAAACTTCCCTGTGCTAAAAATGTCCACGAATTCGCACAAAAGTGCCTTCAGCTCAATCTGCTGGGGCTTGGACATATCCACGTCTCTTGAACAAAGCAAATTGAGCCACCCCTCGTCAGGACGCACCTGCGGCGGCGTGCATGGCCCGCTCCCAACATTCCCAGCAACACAGGTGGCGGGAAGTGTGGGGGACGCATGCTCAAGTACGGTGCCTTCCTAAATGATCGACGCTTCCGATCCGTTGTTAAGGACCTGAATTAAGGGTTTCTGGGTAGTGGACACTAGAGTTAGAGCTGCGGCCAGCGATGAACCTCGAGCAGCCCTATTGGAGGGACCCAAGAGGATCCCAACAGCAGTCACCGTTTGGTCAAGTGGCTTACGTAAGCGCAAGGGTATTAACATTTGCGCCCCGGGAGGAATTTGCACCGTTTGGATGCCAGCGCTTGCACGGTAGCGTTGGTAAAAATGACAACCGACGGCCCGATGGTAATTTGATATAACCTGATAGGGGCTGGTACTGTACGCACCCCACCCTGGCAATACGTCACGTGGCGTGCCTTGGCCCGGTAAGTTGCTCACCTGGCAACACGCGACTATTTTGCTACACTATGTATGCACGACTTATAGCTGTTGCGTGTATTTTATGAGGTTAAAACACTTCCCCTGCCCATAAAATCACGACCGTCAAATGTTGTTTTTTTACAAAATGAAAAATTATCTAATATGATTCCAGTTTGTTAGAATCAGATTTTCCTCTTGATCAATTCGGATTGATTCGATGTTGAGACAATCTACCAAGCCGGCGCATCAGATAGGTCATAGAATTCGGGCGAAGGCTTCATTCGTGTAGCCCGATCCAATGGGATCAGTGACAGAACTGAGTGTGAGTGTGTTTGTGTGCTTTTAATCAGCAAGGGTTTAACACGAGAGAAACAAACTCTGCACCTGTTTCGACTTTCAGTGTCTTCACCAGCAGAGTCAGGCTTTCTTTCACCAAGGCTGGTGAACTGCCAGATGTTTATAGGCAATTACCTCTATTACAGATGGGTCTTAGGTTAATGCAAAACTTTAATACACAAAGGTGGTGGGGCGTGGTTCTGGACAACCACTCCATTCACGTGCAGTTTTGTCCTTCAATGGAGCTCGCTAACAGCACTAGCCCCAAACGTCTGTTACATTTTATACGGGGGGGGGGGGTCTGTGGAACGGACCGATCACCTGAGTTTATTTCCCACATCAGTGACGAAAATCTGAACTGATTGTGGGCCTCCCCTAGGTCTATTCTGCCTTCAATTAGTACATTAGAACTGGGGAGACAAGGGCATGGTTCTGAACACACCAACCCCTCGTGCACTGCGCTATGTTGCCTAGGTACACAACGCGCTCTAACGTCTCATCGTTCTCTCCTCCTGCCGTGACTTGCGATCCTCCTATCGGTGCCCCGTATCTCACTACCGCTGTTAACTTCGTCCGAGGACAGCGCGTATCCTCATACCATGGTGCCAACAGCTGCATGGCTGCAGCCAAGGTTTCTAGTCGGTAGACTGTAGACCTGCATCAAGCACATACTACAAGGCCCACACATTCGACTCGGCGCTATTGATTCCCGTGTTTCTCGTGTGTCAACGTGGTGTTGGTGAATGCAAGCACAACGTGAAACACTGCGGCAGACAAAAGGCAGATTCCAGACCACGAGAGATACCGAAACCTGGGTCAGTGGCTCCTCTCTGGGTTTTAAGATCCTTCGGTGGGGAGAGAGAGCGAGACCCCCAGACCCAGGCCTCTAATCTTGAATCCAGGATCCAGCCGTGCTGGCTCCATGTCTCTGATACAAATATTATTAACCAGTTAACGCAGACACATTCAGGTCTCGAGTCCATGTCAATGGTGCTGACTCGGTGTCTCTGACATGATCATTATGAATGCACATATAAGCTCACGACCACTCGGAAATGATGTATGTATACGGCACAGTCTCTCGTAAATCGTTCACGTAACCTCACCCACTCGCAGTAAAAATGTATTAAACGCCACACTTCTGATTGTAATTAATCCGGTTATTATTTGACATTGCAAAATTCATCAGGGCACTTCACGAAGCGCCCCTACTTCATGACCGCATAAAATAAATAAAAATCACCGAGAAATCTTGGCATGAGATAGACTCCAGGGGCTTTCAGAATAAGTAATGCTGTATTAAATGCTAATGTAATCTTTGAGGCAACAACATTACGTGGCACTGACTCCCAGAGTGCACTATGTTCGTGCCTGCATAGCCATAAACGTGTCTTGATGTGTAATATTTTTATTTGTGGGGAGCGGTGGCACAGTAGTCAGCGCGCTGTTACCAGTGCACAGCCACCTTCTAGTTTAATTCCCGGCATTATCAGTGGTAATTGAAATCGAGTATAGGAGCTGATGTGGAGTGTAAACATCAGAGCTGGGAATATGAGATGGCTGGGTGCGGTTCTGACCACAGCACCCACTCGTGTGCTCTACCGGCCTTAATAGGGGCTCGCTAACCACTCTTGCCCTCTGGCAGTATATGCCAAAATAATTTAGCACCGTACGTAGCCAACCGTACTAATCGGAGTTGCGGTTGAAAGGACAACAAAACTAAACACAAAAGCTCTTCTAAAGAAATGAGTTTCCAATCTAGATTTAAAAGTGCATAGCTCCAGCGGCTACCTAATATCGGAAGAGCATTCCAGACGGCCGCAGAAGTGCATCTGAAAGCGCACGATGCGATGACCGTCTTTCTTCGATGTTTAGCCAAAAGCTGCCGCGAGGATGACTGGAGTTCACGTGATGATTTATGCTCCTTGGTGAGCAAACGTAAGGCTATATGTTGGGTCTTTGTCTTTCTTTATTTGAAGCTTTCGTGACTGCAGGAATTCATACTCTTTGGTTCTTCGGTAAAGTCAAGTCGATAGAAAAAATAACTAATAAATCATGTTTCGGTAGCAACACAAGCCAGGTGAAACAATACAGCAGGCGGACTCCTGAGGAGGAAATGTAGCGAGAGAGCTACTGCAACCAAAGGTTATATACGTTTGTGCTGGGTACAACCCAAGGGTAAGTGGGTGGGACTAGGGATGGAATTTGCAAGTGTAAGTTATATGTGTGTAGTGGATTCAACTCAGTCTCAGGCGTACTTCTTGGAGGCAACACATTTATTAACACCAACACATTAACACAAGGGGTTACTGTCCCTTTACCAGATAACCTATGGGGGTGGACCACCAGGCTAACTACGCTAGTTACTGGGAGTAGCTACAACGGACAGGACCCTGGCTTGGGTCCTCGTCCACGTGTTGGTCACTTCTTCTTGGACGTAGATCGTAGATCGTCAGATGACGACAGCAACGCTGAGCCCCGTTCCCTGTGCGGACCCGGTTTATATGCTGCTGGGTCGTGGCTGGCACCGCCCTTGGCCACGACCACCTTCGAGAAACCTCTTATCGTTTCTCGACACCTTCCCGTAGGATCTCACCCTGACACGTGACCACCCCCTAGCCCCCACCTGGGGCCCCTGTGTAGATCCTACTGGTCACGTGCCTTCCAGGGTCAACCAGAGTGCCATGGCCTAGGGTAACCTCATCCCATGGCTGACACTCTCACACTCCCTCCTGTAGGAGTCAGCACTGCACGCCACGCGTGGTGCCACTGCACTAGCCCAGCGCTCACCAAGCCCCCTCTAGGGCTGGAACTACACCCATCTACGGGGTGTCCGCGATGACAATGCATCGCACGCCGTGCCTCGCTAGAGCCGGCATTACACAGTGACATCCGCGGTGTCACTACATGTGTATCGATAGATAACAACTTGCTCTGCTGTGTGAAACGCCAGTAAGAATCAGCCAATTAATTATCAGCTTATATGGCAAAGTTACACCACGGTAGCTAACGGGGGCTCTGATTTGATTGTAAGGGGAGAGGTGAACCCGACCGCTCTCTCAGCAAGTTACTCTCAAAAGTAAAGAATAATTAAAGCGTGCAGCTCGAGGTCCCGAGGAGACAGACGGGTATCTGTGACGTCTCTTTGCCAAACTTCATTTTGTGGAGCCAGGCGAGTGAAATGCCCCATTTAAGCCAACGGTTGCCACTTCCCGGACTGTCCGGGAATTGGCACCCAATCGTCGCGCACTGGAGATTTTCACAATATTGGCAACTGCCTGGTTCTCCTGGTAGTAAGTTCCAGCGCAGTGTCACACTACCCGATTGTTGAATATGCGTGGACAGCTCTCCAGCATACCTTGTGTACTGAAGCAGTAAACACATTGGCCCGTGTGTTCAACGCGTGTTAACTGTTTTGTTATTTGACTGTGTTGGGTGGAGGAGGGTGGATGACGCACGTTGACGTTTTGCTCACGCGGTGATCTGACCCAAAAATTAATTATTAATCTGATGTTGATTCCCCGCCGCGGCTACCATCAGTGGAATGAAGACCTCGTGTGAGATCCAAACATCATCCCACCTCTTTCCCGCATTGACATTCCTCCAAGACACCGGTGTTGTTGTCAGCAATCGCAACAGAACATCAACAGGCCGATGGGCGCGTCCCCTTTGTGAATGGGGAAATTAACGACACAAGCCACAGGAGTGCGATTGTTGTCGTGCAACCAAAGCTATGGACCATAGAGTCAACCACTGGTCTGCGCTCGTTCAATGCGTTCAATGGAGGAGGAACAGCGACACTACACGAACTATCTCTCTCTGCTGGAGCCTTCTCATCGTGTCGAGTAGATCTCCACGTGGGCATTCAGCTCCTGAACGTGTTGCCACACGCAAGAAAAGAACAGTGGCAAGTGATATTCGACCGGTCCTGTGTGCAACTTTCACCAACCCTCACTGACCAACCTGGTAATGTTGTGGTTATCCACGCTGCATCGCTGACAGCGTGAGAAAGCCTTCATCCAGCAGTGGATTGAAAACAGTGATTTCTCTCTGAACTCTTCTCCCTATTGCAATTCCACACTCCTGTGGCAGGGGAGCCAGCCTGTCCATCGGGTATACATTCTACTCCACAAAGTCGTGCCCATGTTTTCAACGCCAGAGAAGGATAATATAATTAATGGGCCGAGTCGACCTCCAACCAAGATTGTAACTCGCAACCATCTCCCTGAAGGGGCTGTTACAATCCCAGAGCCGGGGATAAAGCAAGAATCAGACTATTTATTTATACTGGAGGAGGAATCCGATTAGCTATGAAACTCTTTTTCACAGATCTACAGTTACGGGCACGAGGTCAGAACGTTACAACAATAAACAATACATAAACGAGATAGGAGTGTAAAGTATAGGAACGGTAAGCAAATAACTTAATAAATATATACGAATAAATCGCCATTGTATCCTACAAAACACAAAGTCAAATAATTGTATTCCGCTGCCTCCCGCATTCCGCCGCTGGCATCGAACGCCTCTCTGCTCTGCAAGTGTAATGATTCATGCGCCGCGAAGTCGTTTGGAAATTAATTATGTTGGCTTTAAGAATGAGCGGAGCGAGAGGAAGGCGGTGGCGGAGCGAGGCTGTTGGATGCAGGCAGGAGCAGCCAATTTAGTTAATGGCGAGCGGCGGCTCTCCTGGGACGACGGCCGAGGCGAGCCAGAGTGGGGGTTGGGCGCGCCGTCTCGCTGTGAGTGGGTGGAATGGTAGAGTAATCCATCTCGTGTCAATAACCGACCTCCCGAGCTATAGGGATCATGATCTTATTTGGGTAAAAGCTACGCTAGTTAGCCAATTTTAGCATCGCTCACACTAAACTGGATTTGCCGTTATGTCCTTTGTATTAATACACTTTGATGGCAATGACGTACTGGGTTACGAGGAGCGGTGGCGCAGTGGTTAGCGCAATGCGCTATGAACCCGGCTACCCGAGTTCGATTCCTGCTCACGGCTAACATGGTGACGAATATCTGAGCCTGCCAAAGGTTTACAAAGGCGGCCGGGCGTGGTGCTGGCCACCCACCCCCTCGTGTAGCGTACCGGCCTCAATAGGTCCCCGCTGACAGCACTTTCCCCCAATAGTCGGTTTGTTTTCCTTTTATGTATACAGTACCGCCAATGGTGTGCCTGATAAATGTTACTGCACTACATTCCTGGAAATCTGGGTTCGATTCTAGGAAGCATTTAGATCAGTGGTTCTTAACCTTTACTGCAGACTAGCACCCCTTTGGTTCTCAATCGTAAAACAAAAATGTAAGATTTTTTTATAAATACATTGGGGGTTGATGAAACAAAGTACAGTAGTTGGTGTGTGCACCTCAGGTAAAAAAAAACATTTTAAAATACTTACAAAAAAACACGCTTTAATGAAATGTACCGTACTCGTAATGGCAGAACTCCACGACTCCAGGAAGTGGCCCCGCAGCTTGCCATAGCATAAGGGACAGTTGTGATTTACAGGCAACGTGAGTTGAGCGTTGACAATTAAACCCATAAAAAATATTTTTAAAATATATATTTTTTATTTTAATGATAGAATTTAGTATTGTCATCAGTATGGCATACCTATACCAAGTTTGCAGTCGATGCGACATTGAGAAGACGGTTGAAATAGAGTTACACGATTTGAGGATACGACAACAGACAGCGTTAAATAAAAGCGTGTTAAATGTTTAAAAAATATTTTTATTTTATTTTTAATGATAGAATATAGTATTGTCATCAGTATGACATACCTATACCAAGTTTGCAGTCGATAGCATATTGGGAAGTGGGTACAAATTGAGTTACAATATATTTTAAGGATAGGACAACAGACGGAGTGAGTTAAATACAAGCGTGTAATAATAATAATAAAAAAACTACTGAACTAGATATGAGGCGCTCGCTAACAGCGCGTTCCATTATGCCCGTGGCCGTCGAGGAGCCATGCGCTGCCTTTCCAAGAGAAGGCGACGCGAAAAATGTGGGACTCTACGCCTTCCATCGGTATAGCATAGAGTGTTGGTCCTCTCGTATGCGTGGGGTTTCTCTCGGTGCTCCTTATTTCCTCCCGCATGCAAACACTCATTCATTGGTTGATAGCTCCTAGATATATATAAAGGACCGCAGAGTTTGGGGGTGAACTTGGTGCCGTTTCACCACCTAAACTAAACTATTTGTATTTTACCAGGTAGCTTTTTAGCTCTTTTTCAGAAGCGACCTGGCCACAATGATAGCTCAATGAAGTGACTTATCACGAGGAAATTTAAAGCAGTCAAATACTCTGAAGGCATGTTTTTAAATGTGGGGGAAAAAACTGGAGAACCCGGAGAAAAATACATGCAACTACGGGGAGAACGTATAAAGTCCAAATATACAGGCATCAGGGTCGGGATCGGGATCGAACCGACAACCTCCTGTATACCGGGCAAGGTGGTTAACATCTCGCCACCATGGTACCCTGGCTATTACTGCCTTCCCACTCGTCTCTGGTTTCTGCTCATTGCATTTCCGATTAGCGTGGTTAGCTACGTACGGTGCGAAAGAAGTTCAACATACATGTGTAGTGACTTGTAGCGTCACTACCGTGTGGGCCTACACACACACACACACACGCGTGACGTCACTACATGAAGGGAGCGTCACTATCACGTGGATCCACACCCACATGACGTCATCACGTCTGCATGTGGGAATGATGTCACGGCCGGTTCGGAGGTGTCTGGAGGCTGTGGGTCAGTACCGCGGGGGTTGTGTGAGGCCGTGGCACTCTGGATGAACCCGGCTGGACACGTGACCGGATCAAGGTGGGGGCCGGGGGCACCTTGGGGGCCATGTGGACAGAAGAAGAGCCTTCTCGAGAGTTCTCGAAGGTGGGCGTGGCCGGGGTGTGGCCCGGACACGCTGAGCCGCATATAAGCGGCCTCCGCACCGGGTTCAAGGCTGCTCGGGTCCGGGATGAAGATGCCTCATGAAGACACCTCGTAAAGAAGAAGAGTCAAGCCTCAAGTCAGCGTGGTCAACCAGTAGCCTCCTGGCTTGGCCACGCTATTCGTATCAGAGAGTCAGTGTTAGCGACTGTTAGCGAGTGATGGTGTGTGTTAGCGAGGATAGGTCGGTGGTCACCACCCTATGTTAAGAGTTACCCGTTGTGTTAATACTAAATAATGTTACCCCCCAAGTTCAGTGTGTGCACCTCTATCGAACCATTTCACATAAATACACCCTGAGTCGTCCTTACTCTTCGAGAATGAGCGAATACAGCACGTCAGTAGTTTATTACATGTTGACCTTATTAATTTCATAATGAGTAAATAAATTGGGAATCTTTATGCATGCTCTGTATATATGTGATTGTGTAAGTATGTTTGTAAATGTGTGATTAGGCGTGAATGTGTGAATGCTCATGTTGACCAGATCAACTCAATGATCATTGTAGGAGGCTGCTAACTAGGTTTCTGTGGAGCACCATGGGCTTGTAATCACGAACATGCTCCAATATCGACACATCCACACGACAATGGATGCATGCCGGATTTAAGCGGGAACATTTACTGGATTATATAGTGATAGAACAGCGAATGCGGGCCCATGTCCTTGACAGCGGAACCTACCGTGGAGCTGATAGCCTACTGACAATCGGCTTGTCATCTGTAAGATGTCCCTACCATTATTGCACTACATTGGTGAGTGTCCACCTAGAGTACCCCATTCAAACCCACGATAGCTTGGTTTCGGCAAGCTGATGAAAGTTGCAAGCGAGAATTTCATCATCCGTTGCAGCTGGGGTTGGCATCATCCCTCCTCCTGATACTGAGCAAATATGGGTGAGGTTTAGGAGTGTGGCTAATGCAGCTGCTGTGCCTGCAACTGGGTATGACGTTCAGACCTCCCCAGACAGGCTGGTTGAAAAGCATTCAACCATCTACAACATCCCACGTGAGAAAATGAGGAAGCTTCCTACAGTCCTCGCGCAGAGATACGGGGTGCCGTGCACCACGACACCTCTTTGCTGAGGAGACGGAAATTGCCGCATCAGCTCGAGGTCACAAGCCACTCTTTAATTTAATCAAAAGAGTAGCTTGCATGCGCCACACTTATTCCTGTCCTAGAAAGAGTTATTATACAATGTCCGACCCTCAGGAGCAAGATTGCAGGTTTTGTTGAGCATTTCTGTGAGGTGTCGGTGGAGGGGAATTCCCTCAGCCGAGACATCATGGTGCAAGGTAGGGTGGACCCTGATGGGGCTGTCGTACCTCAAATATTGGAGGAAATAGCCATCCTCTGGGAGTGGCTGCTTGATGTCGATACGGAGCCTGAGATCAGACAAAGCACTGGGCAGACGACCTCCCAAGATAACTGTTGAGGCAATTTTGTGCGGGTTGCCCTATATTATAAAATTGCAACGGTTTATACCACGGGACGGGTCCTTCAGGTTTGGAAAGATGCTCTGGCAGTTATCCTTATTTGTTTATTTAGGGGGACCGCACTAATTATAACAACTATTGGGGCATCACTTTCCTCAGTGTAACGGGAAAGGTCCTGGCAAGGATTAATTATTCAACATCACCTTGCCAGTTACGCTTAGGAAAAACTTGTAGAGCCTGCTACAGCAGAGGTGTAGGGAATTTCAACAGTAACTACATATCTGCTTTATAGGCCAGGGATCTGGGTTATTGTTCGTGCTATCGGAGTCCCTGACCCTCCACTCACAGTCATTAAGTACCTTCATGACGGTGGTCAGGCCTGGGTAACGCTGCATGAATAGGAGTCAGAACCATTCCCTGTTCACCTTTGTGTGCAAAAGGGGTGTTCTCTGGCTCTTACAATCTTTCACATCTTTTTCACCACATATTTGAGAAACTTTCCATGGTTGCCACAGATACAATGGGGAACAGAGTGCGGTCGAGCGATGGTTCCTAATTGGTCATGTTATGTATGCTGATGATCTGGCGATTGCTGTTCACTCTGACAAGGAGCTGCTGCTAAACTTGAAACATGCCACTAAGAGGTGGGGCCTTATCATCAGCCCCACCAAAACTAAACCTGCCTGGGTATTTTATGTCATCAAACACTCCTCGTGAGTGATGGGGCAGTTGAGGAGAGAGTGGAGGAGTTACCATACCTGGACAATGTGCTTATGACCAGCTCCGATTTGGCAGTGGAGTTCTCTGAATTCTTTGAGTACCATTTATCTTTTCTTGCGCTGTATTACGCTGTGTGGAAGCTACCTGGCTTGTCGCTCCACATGAAGCTACGTTTAATCTCAGCCACAGTTATGTCCTCCATTCTCTAGGCTTTTTGAACATGAATCCCTCTGAGTCTAAAGGAACATCTCTGTCAGGTCGAAACATTCAGGTTGACCTGCCTACAATTCATCCTGGGTTTAACCAGGCTGCATGGATTGTGTGATGAGTTCACATATCCTTGAAAGATCTGGACTCAGTCCTATCATTGAGCTCCTCCTCTGGCAGGCGAGGCTTCGTTGGCTGGGTCATGTAGCCCTATGTTCAGCCATTGCAAGTCCAAGCAGCTTCTGTTTGGACAGATGGAGAGGGCTAAATTCGCGGTGGCAGGTGCTAGAGAAAAGATCCGGCTGATGTGGTACTTGAGGATGTGGAGCTGAGTGGGCTTGTCGAATACTGGTACCAGCAGTGTCAAGATTGGCCTCTGTGGAGGAGGCTCATGAAGGACGCTTACTGGATAGTTGGAGACAGTCGCCCTCCAACAACAGCGGAGGGAAGAGGAACCATGGCTCAGAATGATGAAAAGAGTGCTGGGCAGCTAAAAACAGCAACTTGGCACAGTAGGGTGGACAGTGATCTCAGTCAGTCATGTGACCTGAAAGCGATCCTTCAACACTTTACGTGATCTCAACGTGCACCTAGCTTGGCACAAGCGCTGTGGTGACGTTATTTCCACGCATTGGCGAATGGCAGCTGTTGTTGCATCATCACCAGCCATGAGCTGTCCACTACCTAAAGATGGCTTTCCCAAAGCTGTCGACATCTCTCGTGGTCTTTGGAAGCAATGATCCATTCAGCTGCTACACACGAGAAGATGTCACGCCTCCATTTCTGTAAGGGAAGTAACTCCGATGGCACATTCCCTCCTCTGGTTGGGGGAGGAGGGGGGATATTTTCTGGAACGCAGCGCTGGACAGCTCCCTGGATGAGAGCGTGAATACGTTCGCTCGGTCTGCGTTTTCCATCAAGCTGTAACAGGGCAGAGGAGCGAAGCTCATAACGAGCGGAGCGCCGGGCAGTTAAAATAGAGCAATTAGGCACAGTTGAGCATACTGATAGCTGATGTACATCTGCCAGTGGTCTCAGTCAATCAACCCATGGCACCACCTGGGTCTGTCCCGTGACCTGCCAGCAAGCCTTTGACACTTCACGTGGCCTCAAAGTGCACCTGGCCTGGCACAGGCGCCGTGGTAACGTCACCGTCACTTAGTGGCGGGTGGCGGCTGTTGGTGTTAGAGTGAATTGTAGGGAGGAGGTCATGCAGGGGACAATATGGGCCATGCCCAGGAATATAATTGAAGGCACCGAAAAGAGAGGCACAGAAAAATGGGAATAGGGGATTGGGTAAAACAATTAAAGAGATACATATCGGCGGGAAAGAGAAAGAGAGATGGTATATGGGAGAGCGACTTGAGGGTCCGGGAAGAAGGTTCCCAAGTCAACTATAATTCGGTGCCTGCCCTGCCTCTCAAGGGTTCGTGTGGAACCGAAAAACGAAGTTCGCTTGCACAGGACGAATCGCGTGGACTCTCTTTGCGCAGGGGATTCTCCATCACGCACGCAAAATATTATCCCATACGAATGACATTGAAGCGCAAACATCGCATTGCTATTGGGGTGGTGGAGGACTTTACGTGAGAGAAAACCGGCCAAGTTGATTCAACTTGATAGGCGAAGAATACAAAAAAACCTCTGCACTGCAAGGATTTTGCCTTGCCGGCCAATACAATGACGTCATCCCCCCCTGCATGACGTCATCTTGGCTGCACACAATCCTCTCGAGCGGTGCCTCTCAACCCGGGGTTACGCGGATCCCTGAGGGTTTACCGTGAGGCGATTTGTACGTGTGTGTGTGAAATTATATCAAACGTGAGTCATTGGTGGATACTCACGTATGAAGCTGTCAATATAAAAGAACTAAGATAAAATGTAAATCCGTATGGTAACCTAGAACGATATAAAATATCTTTCTCAACTCAGTGATCGTAAACAATGCGGTTCCTAAGAGTTACCAGAGAACGCAAATTCCGTCAGGCATGCAGAGTGTTCGTTGAATTTGTACTTTATTCGCTTGCAGTTACTCGCTAGTTAAGATAACCTCACAAAATTGACAATTGGTTTAAATATCGATCTTCAATATTCCTACATTTATTTATCAGAACCATGTTGGGCCAGGCAAGGGGGTTACTACTCGGTTGAAACTAAATTCAGCAAGGGGGTTAGAGCAGTAGCCAACATAGGTTGAGAATCACTGCATTGTAGAGTCTTCCTTGGCGGTCAGTTGTCTCCTCGTCACTCTTCTCTCGCTACTACCACCGTTACTGTTCCCGTAACCTCCACTCTCTAGTGCAGTGATTCTTAACCTTTAATTCAGCCTGCATTCATTTGGTTCTCAACCGTAAAATGTTTTGTAATGTTAATAAATATATAGGTTTTATGACACAAAGTAGTTGGTACTTACGTGACCGTGCTTAATTTGTGTTTCGATTATTTACCTTCTAAAAAATCTGTCCATGTCTCGCACGCCCAGAAAGGGCATCTCGCACCCCCAGTTAGGTGCGTGCACCCCAAGTTAAAAACCACTGCTCTATTGGAAATCCTACGTGGTTAGTTACACAACTGGAGAGAGCCCGTACACGCAAAAACATTGGACACAAACGCATCGACGTATGTACTTATATTTACTGGAACCAAAGACAACACTCTCCAAGCTAATGAAGCACAGTTCATAATTTTGACACACATCGGCTACGCAAAACCAAACGCTGTGTGTATATATGTTTATGTCCGTGTATATAATGTGAATACAGTTGTTAAACAGAGGACCAAAACGTCACGTGGCCAACAACAGCACTATCAACGTAATAGATGATAGTGTGGCACGATTCTTGATTTGAGCAAGGTTAGCTATGAGTGATTATATAAGAGGCTCGTTATTATAAAAGCTCGGGGAATATTCCACAGTGGAGCAGTGTGTGGGGAGAAGTAGAATGAGAAGTGAGGTGACCTGCAATTTGATGAGTGGGTGATGAATTGGGTGATTGCGTAAGTGTGTTGCTGTGACCTACGGTGTGGTGAGTGATCGAGTGGGTGATTGTGTTGTTGTGACCTTCAGTGTGGTGAGTGATTAGGTGAGTGTGTTATTGTGACCTGCAGTGTAGTAAGTGGGTGAGCTGCTGTGTAGTGAGTGGGTGCGTGTTGTGACCTGCATTGTGGTGAGTCGGTGGATGAGTGTGTTGGTGTGACCTGCAGTGTGGTGAATGGGTGAGCCAGTGGGTGAGTGATTGGGTGAGTATTGTTGTGACCTGCAGTGTGGTGTGTTGTTGTGACCCGAAGTGCGGAGGTGGATGAATACAGTGCAGATGAGACGATTAGTCTGGTAGGCCGAGTCCTCAACATGGAGGAGTCAATGAATGACGTTTACGGAGACGGTAACCACAGTAGTAGTGATAGCGGAGGAGGTGATTTACCACCTCTGAATCAGTGAGTGACTGGAGACTGGAGCGAATCAATAAGTGCTGGGTCATACATAATCCTGACTCCTGCTGTACTCTTAAGTTCTGCCACCTGCAGCGAGGTATACATTTGGTGATTGACCCCAAGATATGACAACGGTAACAGGATTCCAACTTCGGCAGAATGTGTGCTGCTAATAGTTAATGGTGAAGGTATTAGATAGCTGCCATGAACTCCCGCATATCTCGGCCAATCAGTTAGAAAGCCAGATATCTGAGCTCGCAGATTACAGTGGCTATCAATCGATGGTAGCTTGGCAAAATTAGTGCGGATTGGCAGGCACGATCTGTAGGAATGTCGAGTGATAGATGATGATCGTAGACTTCTCCAAACTGTTCAAGACTTGCGCCTCAAAACTCGAGTCACACACACGCCTATGGATCGCGCCTCACGGAAACCACGGTACCCATAATCACGATGACAATGACTCGAGAGTGATGCAGGAGGGGCAGATTGAAGACGAGATTCCGTCGCGCTTACAAAGTAACACAGCCAAGGGCGATAGAGCTCCTCGATAATCGGTGCTTTTGCACATAGCGGGGTTGTTCAACGAGAACCGTTGTAAACCGGTAACCGTTCCCAGTGGGATGTTTGTAATGGATGCACGGAGTGCCTTTAGTTTCTCAGTACAGGCACAGCCTTGCCATTGCTGACGGAAATGCGTCGACTACGAGAGGGAACTCGACAGTGGTGTTTTGGTCTACTCTTCCATGCTGATCAGCCGTCTTGGAAGAACACTCTACCCCGCCACGCATGACATAACTCTTTATACTGTTGATTGCTTCAGCTGCCACGCCTGGAGGTGGAATCGAACCGGCGTGATTTCAGTTACAAATCAAGTGTGTTGCCCATTGCACCACTGTGGCAGCTGGCTATCCATTCTCCTGTTGTGCTTGGATACGCGTTACACGTGGGGGTGTGTCAGCCGCCCCAAAGTGCACCGAGCATGCCACAAGCGTCGTGGCGACGCCACCGCCACTTCGTGTGAACGGCGGCTGTTGCTATCAGCAACTGTGGTGACCTCATTGCTGTCGGCAACAACCTTGCTAACGTCATTTGCTGTCGGCAACAACTGTGGCGACGTCACAGCAGGAGGTGTCTCTACGTATGAGCAATGAAGCCTGTGCTTGTCTCTATTTCTGGCCCTGAGTCAGTGGAGGGTGTCGACGTCATGGCAAGGGGCTAGACTTTGAGCAAGAGGACCGCTGTGTTAGTAAGGAGACAGATACCTGTGCACTGAACTCAGCCCATCATAACTCTTTGGGAGTTTATAAAGAGTACTATATTGTAAGTCAACACGATCATTGTTGCATAGGGAGACTGCTCTTGCCATGGGAATTTATTTTTACAATTGTCGATATAGATTTATTTCAATATATATTTGGAAAAATTTACCAAGGAGAAAGCATCGCGGAGTCTAGGGATTCTGCTCGATCGGCGTTTAATATTATTTGAAAGTTCTTTTTCATGTGGGAGAATTCTCAACTGTAGAGAACCTACTTTGTGTACTGCCTCATCATCTACCATATTCTGATAATTATCACCATCTCAACCATCACAATCATTACTATCATCCCCGTTATTGTCACCACGGCCACCATCATAATCATCACCATCACGACTACCACCACAATCATGAACACCATCATAATCACCACTATCGCTATCATCACCATTGTTTACACCACCGTTTTGATGCGAATTTATTACGGCCACTATTTTGATCACCATCTTCATTGTCAATTTCGTCAACACCACGACCACAAATATTTCCACCACCATCATTGCTGTCACCGTAATCACCATCATGCCAGCATGATCCACCAATCCCACTGTTTTACGGCCGTTCACAACCACCACCATTCACTACACGACGTCAGCCCCCGAAAGCGATCTCCCCACGCGAGGCGGCGGCTCAATCAGCGCATGCCCGGGGGCACTGGGTCGAGGCTGCCACGAGGTGCAGCCGCTCGCAATTAAGAAGCAGTAACTCGAGTGTGACGGCATTCAAACACTCACCCTGCCCCTTCCCATCGCTACTACAGCATGGTCTCATTTATTTTGTAGCTGACATTCTCTACAACGACGCTTATTAATGTGTTGTGCATTATCGCGTTTTGAACCGGAACAAGGACCCACATCTAACAAAGATGGCCTCTGCCTAGAATAACCTGGCAGTTCATCAAGCAGTCCCATCACAGACGGTCACCGCATCGCGCGCTTTCAGATGCGCTTCTGCGGCTGTCTGGGACGCTCTTCCGATATTAGAAGCCACTGTAGCTGTACACTTTTAAATCAAGTAGATTGAAAGCGCATTTCTCTAGAACTGCTTTTTGTGTTTAGTTGTCCTTCCCCGCACCTCAAATTAGCACGGTTGTCTACGTACAGTGCGAAAGAAGTTCACGTACATACATACATCGGTGCAAGCAATCCTAACCCTGCTGATAAAGACACCGAATGTCGTAACCGGTGGAGACTTTGCTTGTGTTGAACCAATGCTGTGAACCATGAAGACCTCATGTTGTAAGACATAACGAAGTGGGCAATGCGCGCCCTCCCTGTGTCTATAATTGACCTGCTGGGGAGCACGTCACTTCAGCAGCATCGGCTCAACACAAGCAAACTCGGGACCGGTTTTGACAGTGTTTCATCTGAATTTTTTTTTTAGTGTGCAGGGACAGCTTCTCGAAGGAGGTGAATTATCTGCATATACATTGTGTTACTTGTAATCTCCACAGCGACGCTCATGATTATTTCTAGACACGCTACACTCCCACACCCTCCAAGTTATTTACCCCATCAGCACTGTGTCTAAGGCAAGATAATTGTTTCTCCTTGATTTTCTAACGCCCCGGTGTCCTCTGAGCCCATACAAATACAGTCACTGTGTAAATAAAATATACGCGGTCACGATGGAAGCTATGAGACATGGCACAAAGTCATTAATGTAAGAAGCTGAGGATGTCCAATAATTATTCGCTTAATGAACGTGTAAACCATTTGAAAACACGTAGGCTTTCGCTCCCAATATCCATAAGAGGTTATTTGGTTATATCGGGTAAATATAAATATGTCGTTAAACCCGCCACCATACGATAACCAATTAATAAGATTTGTCAGGTAAACAAAACATGCTACTTAGTTACTACTGCAGCACACCCGTATTGGAGAGTAAACCCACAACACTTGCAATTCCAGTACCAGTCACTTTTCGTTGGAGTAACACAACCAATAATAGTAATTGATATTAATACGTTAACAACCCCCCCCCCCCCACTCTGGTCTTCGCACCTGATTGGATCCAAGTGATGACATCACATTTATCTCACTATTTAAGACCAAAACAGGAGTATTTCTCCACAACTGGCTGTCGCCTGATGAGGTTGGTTGTAATTACTGGCGAAATGCTGTACACAAATTGTAAATGTTGTGGGTTTCCTCTCCAACACACCGGTGTACTGAACTAGGAACTAATTGTCATATTTTGTTTACGTGACAAACCTTACTAATTGGCTGTTGGGTGGTGGCGGGTTTAACGACACATTTATGTGATCTAACCCAAAAACCTCTATTATGCACTTGAAAACATGAAAACAATTACTTGATAAGATGAAGCTTGTATCAGCCAGTGCACTTTGGCTGTCACCTATTCCACCACAGACCATACCTATACATATTCTCTCAAGTCAGCACTCGGGCCTATTCTCAGAACTGTGCAGGTTACTGTAATAAAGTGCAACACAGAAAAACTTGTACCAGGTCTTGATACAAGTCGGTTCCTGCACGACCCGAACACAAACCCCAATTCCCAGACTGTTCAGGGTGTGTGGGACAACTGGACGGGTGGTATCCCGAGATGTTCATCTCTTTTTGGTGCAAAAGTCCACGTCGCGGTTTTGATAAGACAACACGGATGACGGATCGTTTCCGATGCGATTAATTTCACAGTATCACGACCAACACCAACACACATCACGTAATTGGCCAGAGCCACGAGACTATAATCTTCCCAAGAGGCATGGGAAGGCGAAGACAAATGTCACTACTTTACACAGAGCTGTGTGTATATATGTACGAGTGCGTAGGTACAGGAAGACAAGCCACGAAACACAAAGAGCTCTTGTAGATATACAGGTAGTCCCCGACTTACGATGGAGATGCGTTACGACGATCCCATCGTAAGTCGAAAATATCCTAAGTCGAAAATGGCCTAGTCTACCCAGGAGTCTTAAAGAATGGTGATAATTTAGCAAAACAGAGCAATTTACAGTACCGTACTGTATAAACTATATACTGTATGTATGTATTAATTACAATACTGTATTGCACAGTAAAATTCAAAGTAAAAACAAGGTAAATTCTTAGCCTACCTATATGAACTGCAAGTTCATAGAAAGATTTTTCAGGAAACAATCCTATCTGCTATAAAAACTTTTAACATGCATTGAACACCGAGACAACTTAACTCCATCGACCGCTGGTGAGAGTGAGGCATCACACAAGGCGGGAGATGCGTACAGTACATCCCGGTAGCGTCCCAACGTACAGTATCGTACCTCGTACGCTGCTGCGTTTGCCTGCCGCGCGAAATGTAAAATATCTTACAATTTTGTCATATCGCTATCGTCATCGTAAGATCGAAATATCGTAAGTCGGACCATCGTAAGTCGGGGACTACCTGTATACCTCAACTGTGCGTCCCACAATTTAAAATCACGTTCAGGCACAACACCGGCACTCATTGTTTATACTTCAGTGTCACCCATAGAGTTCTATAACGACAAGCCTGACTGCAATTCTATATTAAATATGTTTATGTTCCATGAAGCTTAATCGGTGAGTGCCACTCTGCTCTGACGCACGGTTCTGAAACTCTGTGGTCATTCACAAAAAATAAGCAAAAATTAAAAAAGTCTGCAAAGACGTACGGAGAGCTGCTTGTGAGTAATTGCAGTGAGAGACAAGAGGAGACTTTAGAACACGTGCAGGTTAATGACAACATCCACACCGTGAATAAAAGTGAGCGGGCTTTGGCAGGAGACGTAACGGTGAACCATTGTCAAAACTAATAATGGAGTGGCAAGCCCAGGAATGGCATGCATCTGAGAGGGCTACCAAGGAGATGGAGCGATACAAATATTTAATGTGTGGATGCTGATGGCTCGTTGCATCATCACAGGATCGTGAAAGATGCCAACCGGCATGGTAGACCTTCACCCAACTGTGGAATTGATCATGGTTGATTATGATTATGAAGATGCTTTCAACTCAATGCATTGGTTCATCAATTAGCATCTACTCTAAGGCTTTTGATCGGTGTATCACTTTGTGCAGAGAATCAATTATTTACAAAGTGTATACGTATAACAAGAATGTCTTATTTTTACACAGCGGCACTATTTAGCGCAAAATGCAGCTCATACTCTGCTGTAGATTTTGTAATGCGCGCAGATTTTTGTTCGCATGGAGGCACAGGGAAAAAAACACGGACAAGCACTTGGGAAGGAAGCCGGATACGGTGCACATACAATTGCCCAAGCTTTGCCATCCTATATTGGGATGTTTGGCCAACTTCATTCAATGAGCGTTTATGCACGTGCCAATATTTGGTTCGAAAAACATTTGAAAAAAACAAAAAAAATTGTAGATTCGTGAATCGGGATGCTAAAGTTTGCCAATTTCATAAACTTGCTGGCGGACGTGAGAGAGGGCAGTTCAGGTGGATCATTACGCACCCATTGCGTCGCTTGTAGGCAAGAGCTCTTTGTCGTGTTGCGAAGTCCATTAAGAGGGGAAACAATTTTTAAACATAGACTGTACTCAATCGAGATACTCTCCAGACATGTTTTAAGAACAGGTTTTACTTTGAAATATTAAGCATCGTTTACCATTGAGGTGGACAGTTTGCATTAAGCATTTAAAATTGATATACTTTACATCTATAAAGAGCCCTTAAAACAATCGTTCTCAGGGCACTATGCATGGAAAGGTGAAAATAGTTAACATCAACCAAAGAAAGAGGAAGTGAGAAAGACGTTTGAAAATAACTACAGAAAGACATTTAAGCAGTTACGTTTTTAGTCGAAATTTGGAGATTTGTAGTGTCTTGACAGTCCTGACCTGGAAGGGCAAGCAGCAGTGACCGAAGATGGAAGGCTGTCTAGACTGAGTAGGATGTGAAACTAGACGGATCTCTCAGTTAGTAACGAGGGTGCTATGTCTAGAGATGAAAGAGCATTTAAAGAAGCAGCACTTGACGTTACTGAGCATTAAACATGTGCAGACCATTCCGAGATGGTATTAAATGTGCGGAGACGCGCGCTCAACAAGACGGTTATATGCGATTGCTCGAAGGGTGAATGATATATTTGGCTGATCTCGATTGTTGAAGAAGAGGAGGCTGTGGAGGACCCATTCTGTAAAATACCAAACGTGAAAAAAATGAACAAAACGTGTGGGCACCAGGGTCAGGGTTAGGCCTAGGCCAGGTTAGGTTGTTGGTTAGGGTTATGGTTAGAATGTGGTTGACCATTGTGCTCCACCTTCTACCGGTCTGCTCTGCCCCACCACCGCCACCTCATCACTTTTTCATTCACGTTTCACGTTTGGGTCCTCAGGAGGCCTCAGCGTGGCACACCGTGAGAGATCTCCTCGGGAGACGATGCAGAACTCAGCACCCCCCCTCCTCCTCCACTGCTGCCGTCGCTGTTACTGCTGTCGTTCGCTGCGGCCTCCGCTGCTGCCACCAGCTCAGGGCCTCGGCGAGACCTCGCAAACCGGGCCCGTCCGCCGCCACTGCCGCTCCCCGCCGCTGCCGACGTCTGCAGCAGCACCGCCCCCCCCGACGCTCGCCAAAACGGCCGGCGCTAACTCGGCCATGAGCAAGCCACCGCTACCGCCACCTCCGCCTCCTCCGGCCATCGCAGCCACGGCCGCCGCTGGACCCACGGCCCCATCGCTCGCGTCCATGGGGTAGGCAGAGCCACCCCGCACCAGCGTGGCCTTCTCCAGCGTCTCGCGACTGTCCATGGCGACGACGCAATCGAGGAAGTCAAAGCGCGGCGACAGGTGTCCCTTCTCGAACAGGTACTTGGCCAGGTAAGAGACGGCAATGTTCACGTGGAAGGACACAAGCATGGAGAGTGTCTTGAACGGGAATCGCTGCACGGTGACGGGGCCCTGCCCAAAGTCGGTGACATAGCAGCCCGGGTAGCATATAAGCGGGTCGAGGTGCAGATAGGGTTCCCCGCCGCTGATGCGGAAGAGCAGGCCCACCACGTAGGCTGTGATCGAGCCATACGTGTTGGCGCCCTTGATGAAGAGCACGCAGATTAGTTGCGGAAAGAGGATGACGTACACCAGGTCCGAGCTCAGATACCAGAGGCCATAGACGGATTTGGCGAGCAGGGCCAAGGCTGTGGCGGCGAAACCAAAGAAGAAGACGGTGATGCGCATTACCCACACAATCTCCGTGTCGGAGGCCTGCGGAACGACAGACAGCGGTGATTACAGTTGTGCGCAACTTCAATCCGATGGGTTTCAAACCTTTTTCTGTATATAGTACATAATCGTGATTTGCATCAATGTGGAGAATATAAGTAATGTATTTTTAAAAAAGCAAACAATACCCATCCCCTCCCTCCCATAGCAGTCCCTACACAAAATATAGTTCTACACGTTCCATTGGCCACACAGGTTTCTGGTAATGGGAACTCTGACCCATAACAGAGTGAACAGAAAGGGTCCTTGTCTATAAACATTTGGCAGACAATAGCATTAGTTTAAGTAAACCTGACTGATTATGAGACACCCAATGCCAAACCCAGTCTAGAATTTGATTGTTAGTCTCAAGATTCTTTGTTTGGGTCCTTGTGTGAGTCTGTGAGTGCCTGCGGGTCCTTGTGTGAATCCGGTGTTTCTCTGTGAGTTTATGGGTCTTTTTGTAAGTCATTGGTAACCTTATATTGTCACCTTTGGCAATTCCATTGCTGAATGTCCGGCTCCACGTGGGAGACACCCCACCCCGCCCAACGAGCGGTGAGCACTGGAACCTCCACACCGCCGGATTAAAAAGTGGCGGTTACATGGCCCAGAGATAAACATGTATGCTGTCTGCTTCACAGTGGACGTTAAGGATTTTAAACGAGTGAGGCCATTGTGTGCTGGTGTCATTGTCCAAATTTGCCCAATTCAAAAACCACGGTTCACCGAATGACGTCTGTGTTTCCCAGAACACGGGGGTCATGTTTCGGCTACATGTGGTTTTACACCGCTGAGATTCTCATCTCCGCGTTGAAAAGTGGTGCACGATCCGCTTGTACTGGCGAGATGTTAACTTCGAGTATTTGACTCACTATAAATTTCCACATGATAGCCAATTCGTTGAGCTATCAATTGTGGCCAGGCCACTTCTGAAGAAAAGCCATATAGCTCAATAGTTTAATCTTGATTTGAAGCTTTCGTGACTGCAGGAATCCATACTTTTTGGTTCTTTCGGTAAAGTCACGTAGGTCGAAAAAATAATAGATCACGACGTTTCGATCGCAACACAAGCAACCGTCATCAGGTGTAAAACAAACACAGCAGGAGGCCTGCTGACGTAGCTCCTAGGTCAGCACAAACACAGCAGGAGGCCTGCTGACATAGGAGGTACGTCAGCAGGCCTCCTGCTGTGTTTGTTTCACACCTGATGACGGTTGCTTGTGTTGCGATCGAAACGTCGTGATCTATTATTTTTTCGTCAATAGTTTAGTTTATTTTTAGTTTAGCTATGCTACAGATTATTTTTTTGTCGCCATCTTCTCTCCCCAACACTCTCATGCGGTCTCACTTTCTATTCATGGCCCCGAAGAGTGAGTTGAGTGGTGGTGGTGGCGATTGTAGCGATAAAAGCAGAGAAAAGTTATAACTTCAGTGAAAAAAGTGCAGTTAGAGATAAGCTTGCTACAGGTGAGAGTGTTGCATCCGTTATAAGGTACAGGCGTGTCTCCCTTACTGCACTTTCTTTCTACGAGAATCCCTATAACCAACAACTTTGACTTTAGACCTGTTTGTCCGCAAAACGAGCAAAATGTTTGCGTATCGATTGGAGAACGATCGTAGCTCAGCTTCTAACATGGGAGTGAATGGGAAAACGACGATCGTTTAACGAGTTTTTGCTTGCCACAGAACATATCTCCCTAGTTAAGTGAGACACAGCCCATACTACGGCTTGAATTAATCGACTGTGAGAATGTTTAAGGAATCGGAGGACAAGGGGCGGTGTTTATGCCAGCACCCCAGCCAGTGCTGTCCTTTGTTTCCTGGCGTGATCCACTGATAGAGACAATGGAAAAGGCTCTAGATGTGTAGATCGAGGAGGACCACATGCAAAGACAAGTGCCGCTTAGTAGTGCAGTGGTAAGGGGGAAGGCTAGCCACCTTCACGGATATTTATAAGAAAGCAAAAGTGAAAGCAGTGCCCAGTACTTTGGCACTTTCCTGAATGCTCCCAGGGAGTCTCCAACTGAACCTGGAGAGGGCTCCTAAACCCTCTGAGCTCCTACTAACATCTCCCAACCAACATCATCTTCACCATCATTCATTGTGAGTACAAAAATGTAATCAGTTTCACTTATTTTATTCTATGTTCTAATTTAAAATATATATTTACATGTATCGTTTGTCTGTTTTTATTTCAATGTGATACCAAGTAGGGGCAGCATCATATATAATTTGTTAAACAAAGAGGGAGGGTGTGATCATTATTTACGTGCGCGTTACAAGATCTATTACACTGGTCAACACACTTTTTCTGGCATAAGGTATTCCAACGGGTTTAAGGTAATTTTGGGGTGCTGATTCCAAATCTGGCATCAGTTTTTGTCTATCACATCAGGTTTTTGAGATATCAAATATTGCATTTTCAATAAAAACTGCAGAAGAAAAATATTAAATAAATGTGGATATCTACATAAAATGATATTATAAACACACTATCCTAAAAATACAGCACCATATTTTAACACTAAAGCAGTCACTGACTCGCAACAACTAGCAATCATAAGTGACAGTTAATTTCGGGTAAAATCAATGAAAATGGGGTATGCCGATAGCATAAAAATGAGATGTGATAGAGAAAATCTGAGATCAGATTTGGAATCAGCACCCTGAAATTAAGTCTAAAACACCTGCAAAAGTCCAGGCCAGAAAAAAATGTTTTTTTTGTTGACCAGTGTTATTTGTCAAACGCGGTTTTGACCCACATGGCATTTTCCAGGAACGTAAACCTCTGCATTCAGCGAGGTTTTTCTGTACTCCATGGGGATTATGCACAGCAAACATCGCCCCCCTACTGCCTAACTAATGCCCGTTCGCAGGCCAGGTGCTGGGTTATCTCGCGTCACGTGGTAACAGCTGCCACTGAGGGTGCACTTTCACACGTGCGTTGAGATGGGATTTGGTGTAAGTTGCTTGTTAAGCGTAAGAGATGCCCACCGCCATGAAGGAGGGCAGCTCAATCAAACACACGTGTCACTATTGTCACTCTTATTATGATCCACCACCACTACTACTACCACCGATGTTGGCACCTGCTGTCGCACGGCCAACTTGTAGATGTTGCGAGCGAACATGGAGGAGGCAGAGAGGATGGAGGAATCGGCGGAGGACATGACGGCTGCCGCCACGGCGCCCAGGCCAAAGAAGGAGATGTACTCGGGGCACAGGTGCTGCATCACGATGGGCAGGATCATGTCACTCTCATTGCGAGCCTTGGGGTCAGGCAGGCCGTAGCTCGTCTCGTTCCAGTCTGCAAGACACGCGGTTATAGGTCCAGATCAAGATGACCTTGTGGCCAAAGGCGCCGATGCCACAACCACACCTCAATGCAACTTGGAGTTGGCTAAACATCCCAATGTAAGAGCGTAGAGCCTGGGACATTGTTGGCTCCGATTATGGCTTTCCTTCACTGCCACTTGCCTGTGGCTTCCCTTGCTGGAAAAACCTTTACCGTTTTTTTGATCACCAATTTGCATCAACGACGTTACATTGCATCACAATACCATGACAGATGGCAACTGCTTGGGGCAACTTCCATCAAACGGTGGATAGTTTAGCAATGATGTCTGATGATAACAATGTTGGGGTTGCCACCTGTCTTGGTTTGACCAGGACAGTTTGGATATCGGTATCCGTTTGTTCAGGTGACAGTTAATTTATTTGCTACAATGCGGTGGGCTCTCATATTGTTTTTTTCCGAGACCAAGGTGCTCTGCAAACCCTCTGGCTACCATCAAAGGTTTGTACACGAAGCCATTCAGATATACAAACACAGACATAATTTCAACCGTGATGATGGGTACAAACTTAGTAATCATTGGAAAGATGTCATTAACCATGCAAAAAAGATTTAACTACACATTTTTGGACCATCTTATCTGACAGGCACTATTTTACTTTACCGAGTGTTAACATCCCCAGCGTTTAACAGTACTCTCTTTATTGTCAGCCAACACTGGTATAAACAACATGGGCATTTTCGTTCTCTTCTATCATGTGCACCAACAGGTACTTGTGCACAGGCATGTCCACGTACACTTGCACCTCGTGCTCTCTTTTAGCCCCGCCCCCCCCCTCCCGATACGTTCCATTCATTGGCTACCACATTCTGATAAGCTCCCCCCCCCCTCTCCTCCCCCTTAACTTGTATTTAAGAACTTGCATCTTGGAATCCCTGCCTTACTTGATACAGCAAATCTGGCTGTGATGGTCCCACCTGATGACGGAGACTTGTGTTGCCTCCGAAACGTCGTGATTTTTATTATTTTATTTGTATTAATTTTTATTTCATTTTTTACCTACATGACTTTACCGAAAAAACTAAGAGTATGTTCATTTATTTGTAACTAGATATGGAAATATTGTGTCGAACTTTATTACAGTAGACTACTGCACGGTTTTGATAGACCTAGGTTGACTGAGAAATTTGTCAGGGTTTAAAAACTAAACTATTTTTATTTTGCTAGGTAAGGCCCACTGAGCCATGTAGCTCTTTTTCAGAAGCAACCGGACCAGAAATGATAGCTTAACAAAGTGGCGTATCGTGTGGAAATGTATAGCAGCCAAATACCATAAACGCATGTTTCTAAATGTGGAGGGGAAAACCAGAGGACCCGGAGAAAAATCCACGTGACCACAGGGAGAGAGAACATGCAAACTCCACATATACAGCAGGTGTCATCAGGGTCGGGATCGAACCCATGACCTCTTGCATACCAGGCAAGGGAGTTAACATCTCGCCACCGCGGCGCCCCTGTGTGTGTGTTTGGTCTCCTATGTGAAAGGTGACAACCCTACATGATGATGATGATGAATGAGGCCAGAAGAGACCGAGAGAAACGGTGATCCACGCTTACTCGTCGAGGCCCCCACAGCACCAATGATGATGCAGGGCACAGCCATCACAAGGCAGCCGAATGCCGCCAGGTAGGACAGCACCTGTGCGTAGGCAGCTGACGACGCGGACAGAACACGCTGGAAGTAAACCTGCCATGGGATTCCGCCCAGCATCTGCGAAAACGTTTAAAGATTTCAAGTCAAGAAATCAGAACAAAAAACAAGAAAACAAATCAGGGCAGAGAAAACAGAAATTAGTGCAAAAACAAACAAATTACAGGAGATATCAAAAGCAGTGCACAAACATACATCAGATGATAGAAACTGCAACCATGCAAACTTATAATAACAATGCTTTATTTGTATGTTGCATCATTCGTGCAAATTGCATCTCAAAACGCTGCCGAGTTGGTAACGGGCAAAGTTTTCGCTGGGAGATTCAGGGATGCTCATGGGTAGGGAGGGAGGTTTGTGAGTGTGTAATCCACCAACCCTCGCTGACCTCCGCAGTGCCAGATTAGAAACCACGTGCAGCGCAGCTGCCAACGTTGATTCACGCAGCAATTGCTCTACAGGTCAGAGTGGCTCCATATTCAAATGGGTATTAATTGGCGCTCATTCCCGGCCAAGGGTCTCTAACTAGCTATGGAAATTCCATATTCCAATGGGTTGTCTCTATTAAAGATCAAAGCAACAATGTCAGATCGCCATGTGACGAAATGTGAGTACATTTTGATGTAAAATGATGAAAGGCAGGCAATCCGCAACTCCTTTGGACATGGCCATCATATCCCTTTCTCTGCGCCAGCCAGCCAGCCAGTCATCAAAACGTCTAATCTGTCTCCACCTTTCTCTTGCCTTCTTGGTACTATATATCTCAATTAATATCCATTTCTCACACTGCCTCCGTTTATATCTGTTTCTCTATTGCTGTCCCCTTTTATACCTTTCCCTCTCTATTCCTCTCCTCCCTCCATGTTATCTCACCCACCTCCCTCCCCACATCTCCCCGTTTCTCTCGCACACCTTTGCTCTCATTATTTCCCGTTGTAAGATAAGCTAAATCACAAGGGCTGAGTCAATAAGGGGGAAAAATGTACCTAAGCTATGCTCAGAGAGGGAGGGGTGAACAGCATTTTCAAGAAATACCAGGAATTAAAAATCAGAGTTCACATTATGCCGGAGGGCTGACGCAGATGCAGCGTTGCAGAGGAACACATTCCTTCGTGGGTGCTTGGTGAAGCAAGGACGCAATAAGCATTAGTTGGACAGAACATTGTCTCATCGCATTACACTGACATCTGAGGTTGCATTAAGTGAATATGAGTATATGTGGTGTAAGAAAGAATTAGATATATTTTTTATTTTATTTTAGCCTTTCAGGAGTCCGGAGGCAGAACACCAATGAGGGTCCGTGTTGGTTGGATAAGCGGTGAGGTATCAGAACGTGCCAAGCGAGTCTAGGCAATTTAGTCCATGCTTAGAACGAGCATGCAAGCCGACACCTTGGAGAACAAACCGATGGGAAGACGAGCGACGAGCTCGCGTGAAGCGAGGTTTAATCTGGAATAGGCTGCCAGTGTCTGTTGAACGTGTCACAGTGTAAAACTAATGAGGTGGTGGGTGCCAAGAACAAAATAGACCTGTGACTATTAAGGAAAATAACATACTCTTCTGAATGTCCTACTATAAGAAGAAAAAATACCATGTGTAACAGTGGTGAATTTTTTGCTCTGTGATGGTGTGTGATAAAGCGGTTCGCTAAAAACAGAAAACTTCTCCACTCTGAACGTACAATTTCTTTGGGTTGGATATCTTTCTTGTAAAACCTCTTGTATGAAGAATGTTGTTACGAGAACATTGACGATTGTTATTTCCAAATACATTTAGCATATTGCTCAATTATTTTTGGATCCTTGATATTGTCGGGGAAGTTGGGTGATTAAACTATCTCCATATCTCAAAATGCACCCTTGGATCAGGGTCACTGCGAGTTTGCCCTGGACCCACCCACAGCCACATCATCAACCGAATGCCTCTCGACGATTTGTTGTGATTGTGACGTGCCAAACGTACGAGCAGGAGGTAGTTGTCCACCCAGATGAAGGCGTCACGCGGATCCACGCTGCCCAGCCAGCCGGGCTGCGTGTCGGACGCGTGAGCCGTTTCCGAGATGCTGCTCACGGCCGGGTTCATCAGGGCAAACGGAACGCTGAGACCCTGCAATGACAAACACGCACGTCATCATCAGCCATTCTCTTTCCACTGCTGAAAAAAGACCTTGAGCCATCGCCATCTTAAAATCAGAGTTAATAATGTAATGCGCTGCTGATCAATATTGTAAGTGGAGCAATACAAAGTCACTTTCATATTTCCTATTTCATGGTCTTGCAATGCAGCAATATTAGTCACCTCTTACACAGGTGGTGATTTCAACACTCCCATCTCTGTGGTGGACAATTTACAGTATGTATGGATGTTGAATTTCTCTTCTCTTGCACCGTACGTAGTCAACCAAGCTAATAGGAGGTGCAGGGGAAGGACAACAAACTAAACACAAAAAGCTGTTCTAAAGAAAACTATAAAGCAGTTCTAAAGGAAAAGCATTTCTCCAGCATGCTTACTCCCTTAACTGTCTTAAGTCTCGACCACCGGCTATCATCTCTTCTGGCCATGATGTGTCTGCTCCTCTGGAGCTGCCCTCGGGAGCATCACTCTGTGGTGTTTTTCACTTTCTTAAAGGAAGATGCAGCTCGAAAAAAGACTACTCATTTGGATGATGTATGTTGGCCGTGGCTTGGGCTGTCTGACACGATTTTCAAGCTTGAATAGTGAGAACAAATGCTTTAAATTGACAGGTGCATCATAAAGGCTCTATAGCGACGCTGTTATATCACTGGTTTAATTATTAGCTACTCCTCGTCGTGGGTCAGTGATTGTGTCAAACAAATCGGCCTGGGTCTATTCACCCGGCATACAGATGCCAATTCTTCGAATGTAGCGAGTCAAACCTTAACAGATGACAACCCTCTTGGCTGTCTGGGTGAGTGGGTGGGTAAGTGGTTGGGGTTGCCATATTTTTACACAGATCAAACCCTGACATGTATTAGTCAGCCTAGGTCTAACAAAACTGTGTATGTTTCTGTTATGAAGTTAAACAATTAGTGCTGGTTATCAGATATCAGTACAAATCAATCTCTGCTATTTGAACAACTCTTGAACTATTCTGGTCCAACCCAGATCAATGGCAACCCTGGGGGTGGTCGTGGGTGCTGTGTTAGCGGTGGCGTAGCGGTTAGCGCGCTATGCTACGAACCCAGCAACCCGAGTTCGATACCTGCTCATGGTCAACACCAGTGTCGATTATCTGAATCGATCCTGGGCCTCCCCTAGGTCGACTCAGCTTCAAATGAGTACCTGGTGCGGTTTATAAACATCATCACTGGGGAGACAAAGGCAGTCGGGCGTGGTGCTTGCCACCTCGTGTACCGTGACGGCCTTCATAGGCGCTCACGAACAGCACTTGCCCCAACAGTCTATTAAGGCTATACGGAGGATCTTTATCTTTTTTGTGATGTGACGGGACCCTGACCAGGCCCAGGAAGATGCAGATAAGCTGCACGACGTCCGTGTAGGCCACGGAGTAGAGCCCTCCCACAAGCGTGTAGAGCACCGCAATGCAGGCCGATACCACCACGGCCATGTCGATGTTGATGTCCACGATCACGCTCAGCGTCGCTCCTAAGGGGGACATGCGGGCAAGGGCTGGTTTTATGTTTTATTCTGTTTTCATTTATTTGTTCATGTTGTTTTATGTTGTTTTTAAAACAGATGCTCAGCACGGGCCCAAACGCACAAGCAAAAAAAGTCAAGCAGCCAATAACACACCGTGCAATAACATTTGTAAAAGAGTTTAACACGTTTCCTGATAACGAAAATATATATATAAAAGGGGAATTTGTGGATATGTGTCTGTTCGAAATGTTTAGCATACTTCCCAACATGCTACAAACTTGAAATTTGGCATGTGGGGAGCTTCCATACTGTACACAATGTAAAAAGTATAAAAATGGACTTTTGTATTTGGGGGGGGGGGGGGGGCCCCAAAGAATGGATTTAATATATTGCGCGACAAGTGAGCAGTGACGTCACATTAGTGACGTCACATCTGTAACGTCACATATGTGACGTCACCCGCATGCGGCAGCGTTACGCAGTGTGCCTGCTGACATCACGCATACCCCCACCCTCCGCGTAGGCCATGTATCCCGCACAAATGAATGAAAAACATCCGATTTAGTTAAATTGATTTGTTTTGGCTTTTTTCTTTCTTGCAAGCATCACATTTTTTCACGGGTTTTCAGTGAAATATAAGGGAATATGAAATTAATCCAAGACAAGAATCCAAGTCCTGGGCGAAGCCGGGTAGTAAAGCTAGTATATTATAAGAGACTTTAGGGAAGAGATGATCGGAACGAGATGCCAAGTTGAGTCGTGTGAAAGAAGACGCAGAGAGAGAGAAGCGAGGTGATCTGCAGTATGGTGAGTGTGTTGTTGTGACCTGCAGTGTGGTGAGTGTGTTGTTGTGGCCTGGATTGTAATTGATCACAGTGTGGATGAGATGAATCCGTGAGTCTGGTAGTCCTTATCCTCAACTTGGGTGCAGGAATCAATGAGGGTCGTGGGAACAATGATAGTGGTGGTGGTGGTAGTGGTAGTGATGGTAGCAGTGATAGTGGTAGTAGTGATAGTAGTGTAAGCGGTGGTATTGATAGCGTTGGTAGTAGTGATAACAGTGGTGGTAGTAATAGTGGTGGTAGGGATAGTGGTTATATTGGTGGTAGTTGTGATAGTGGTGGTAGTAATAGTAGTGATAGTGGTGGTAGTAAAAGTGGTGGTAGTAGTGATAGTGGTGGTAGCAGTGATAGTGGTAGTAGTGATAGTGTTAGTGGTGGTATTGATAGTGGTGGTAGCAGTGATAGTGGTGATAGTGTTAGTGGTGGTATTGATAGTGGTGTAGTAGTGATAGTGGTAGTAGTGATAGCAGTGGTAGTGATAGTGTTATTAGTGATAGTGGTAAACACACACTCTCACACACGTAAACACACACATAAACACACACGTAAATACACACACTCGTAATACACACACAATACACACACGTAAATACAACCGCCATTCACCACTAAGTGGCGGTGACGTCACAACGACGCTTGTGCCAGGCTATGTGCACTTTGAGGCCACGTGAAGTGTCGAACGCCTGCTGGCAGGAGGTCACGGGGCAGACCCAGATGCCACAGGTCGACTGACTGAGATGACTGGCTAATGCACCACCTGTGCCCCCTACTGTGCCCTACTTGCTGTGCTTTAGCCACCGGGCACTCCGCTCGTTGTTGTGTCGCTCCTCCGCCCTCCGTTGTTGTTGGAGGGCGACTGCCTCCAACTGCCCAGTAGCGTCTTTCACGAGCCTCTTCGACAGAGGCCGATCTTGACACCGCTGGTACCAGTCATCGGCAAGTCCACTCAGCTCCACATCCTCCTGTACCACATCACTTCATTTCTTCTCTAGCCCGTGCCGCACCCATTTCGCCCCCTCGATCCGAACGAACGAAAGCTGTTTAGGCATGCAGTGGCTGGGCACGCGGGCTACATGTCCCAGCCAACACAGCCTTGCCTGCCGGAGGATCTCACCAATGGGACTTTGTCCAGATCTTTCAGGGATTTGTGAGCTCACATAATCCAGCCTGGTTAAACCCAGGATAGATCGTAGGCAGGCCAGCCTAAATGTTTCCAACCGGCAAAGATGTTCCATTAGGGGGTCCACAAGCATAGAGAAGGGAGGGAATGACTGGCCGAGAAGACCTGAAGCTTCATGCCGGAGTGACAGACCAGGTAGCTTCTACACAGCGTTACGCAACCGATGAAAAGATAATGCCGCTCGACTGATTTGGAGTGAGACCTCTGCTGTTAAACCGGAGCCGGTCATGAGCACACTGCCCAGGTATGGGAAACTCTCCACTCTCTCCACAACTGCCTTAACTCCCAATTGGGAGTTGTGGGGGTGGAGTGTCCGATGGTATAAAATACCCAGGCAGGTGCTTAGTTTTGGTTGGGCTGATGGTAAAGCCCCACCTCTTAGTGGCAAGCTCCAGGTTCAGCAGCAGCGCCTCCAACTCCTCCTCTGAGTGAGCAGCAATTATCAGATCATCGGCATACATAACATGGTTGAGCAATAGGGAGCCATCCCTTGACCACACCCGGGCATTGACCAGCCTCCCATTGTGTCTGTACCAGATGGAAATTCCTCCGTTACAGCTATTGAAGGCTTCATGAACTACGTGGTCGAAATATGTTAAATAATGTGGGAGCCAGAGGACATCTCTGTCGCACCCCAAGGTGTACAGGGAATGGCTCCGATTCCCGGCCACGTAGTTTTACCTGGGCCTGCTCACCATCACGAAGGTCCTTAATGATCGCGAGCAGAGGGTCAGGGACTCTGAAAGCACGAAGAACAACCCAGAGCCCAGGCCTACTGATGGTATAATAGGCCTTGACCAGGTCAATAAAGCAGAGATGTAGGTCTTGTTGGAATTCCCTCAACCTCTGCTGTAGCAGACGGACAGAAAATATGGCATCTGTGCAAGACCGCCCTTTCCTGAAACCGCATTGGAGCTCCGCAAGCCTCTCCTTAGCGTGCCTAGCGAGGCGATGTTGAATAATCCTTGCCAGGACCTTTCCCGGCACACTGAGGAGTGAGATGCCCCTGTAGTTGTTAGTCTGTGCGGTCCCCCTTCTTAAAGTGGGGGACCATCAGGGCATCCTTCCAATTCTGTGGAACCTGTCCAGTGGTCCAGACTGTTATGATGTAATGTAGGGCAGTTTGTGCACAATCGCCACCCTCAGCATTTCGCTTGGGAGATCATCTCTGCCCGGTGCCTTTCCTGGTCTCAGACTCTGGATCACCTTCAGTACTTCCTCAACAGATGGCACCTTAGCCAGCCACTCACAGGGGGTGACTTCTTATTCCAATATTTGAGGCACGTAAATACACACACACATAAATACACACTCACATTTTATATACACACTGCTGCACGGTAGCGTGCCTGGGAGTGTCACAACAGCAAGTTACTGGTTTGCCACACACACAATGTCTGGCAATGCACGTAAATGTGTAACCTCATTAACAGAGAAACGGAGGGAGCTGCTCGACTTACAATTCGGATTATCCAGTGCGGCAGTGAGAACAATTGGGCAAGTAGCCTAACAGTATAAAGTGGGTTAATCCAGAAGTCACTAGTTCTATTCCACGTCCTGGTGGGAATGTTGAAACAATGGGAACGTTTATAGAATACTCTCAAATCTGTCCACCGAGCAGACTCAATGGGTACTCCAATGCCTATCAGCAGGTCCGCGTCTAGTTAAATATGGGTACACTCCAGTCACTTGCTCACCAGTGGTCAGTCACCTTTTCACTCTTCTATCGCTACTACAGTGGTTATCGTTCCCGTTAATTTCACTCGTTGATATCTCCTCCCATGGTGAGCACTCGGTCTATACCAAACACTGACTGTTGAATCTCATCCACCCTGTGTTTCACCACGAATACTGCAGGTCACAGCAACACACCCAACCCACTCGTCGTGCTGCCAGTCACAACAACACACTCACTAACGCACTCACCGACTCGCCCACCTACCCACTAACCACACAGCACCTTCTCCCGCACTGTTCCACAATTTAAATGCCCTGTCATTTATTTATCCAAGCTCTCATAACCTTACTCAATTCAAGAAACGCATTTAACTCTTACCGATAATTACATATACATCGATTACATTTCGTATAATCGATGTATAAGCCATCGGATATATAATTATACATCCGATCTCTTCGGGGGGAGGGTGTGCCAGATTTTTTAAAACGCCAGATAATCACTAATCATCATTATTTAAAAGAAGCTATTATTTTTGCACATTCTTGCACAATATTATGCATTTAGGTGTTATGTGTATGTGTAGTGACATGTAATGGGTCACTGTGGCGCATAGCACTGGTTGCTGGCACAGAAGGGGATCAGAGGTGTAGTAGCCCTGTCTGCCAGCAGGATGTGATGAGCCAGAGAAAGGGACGTGGTGGGGCAAGGGGGACAGAGTGGGTACGTGTGTTAAAGCCCGGGAACCTTCTGGTGGGTTCTAGAAGGGGGGTGTGGCCGAATGTGGAGTGAGGCCACGCTGGGTGCTGGAGTCCTCGTCACCGTCTTCACCTCGTCGGCGTTGTTAGTCAGGCAGCCTGTTAGCTGTCCTGACCCGAGCATAGTTACCTCTTGTACCTATGAAGGCTATAATAAATATTGTGCCTCCTACTATTCGTGTGTCCGAGTTATACACTACATATATATTTAAAAAAATACTATATAAAATTGGTACCTATAAATAAACATACAAATATACAAAAATATCCTACCGTAAAAAGTTACTCTATTTAATGTAGTGTACTTACCACTCCAATCTCGAAGACTCTGCAAGGGGTGATGTTCGCAGTACTACTACACTCGTGTTTCAACAACCATGTGTATTTAATGATTGCTGGACTCGTTACAGCCTTTGGAGCGGGTTTGCCGGTTTCGCCGGATCGGCCCGAGACCGCCGGATAATGGTGGAAGCCGGATAACCACGCACCTGATAAATGATGATCAACTGTATACATATATATTCAATTTGTTTTTAACTGTGTTTAATACATGTGCCAGATGACAGAAGGGCTCACGACCGAATGAGAGATGGGTACCGGATCATAGAGACACCACGTCTTAGAAATCATTTGCACGCATTCAGCACCCGGTGTATCATTAAAACTGTACGGTTCCCTCTCAGAATGCGTATCACAATACCGGTAGCAGATCTCAGTACTAATCAACTCCTGCCACATGTACAGAGACGCCAGGTCAAACCTGGGCAGGTGGCAACCATATCTACCTCTCGGATTCGGCATCGACTCAATGTAGGTTGCATCCCTCCTTGCACGGTTCCACGAAATCGTGGAGTGAGATGATGGAGTTAGATGATGAAATGAGGTGGTAGAGCTAGATGGTAGAGTGAGTGAGATGATAGCGTGAGCTGGTGTAAAGTGAGATGGCGTAGCTAGATGACGGAGTGAGATGTGAGTCGAACCCAGTGCAGACAGGATGGCACCCGACCAGAAGATCTCTCCGCAGAGCGCAGGCAGGAAAAGCAGGCCACCCATGCGTTTCCCGTAGAGCAGCTGGAAGGGATCGAGCATCGTCACGTAGCCCCGCGAGCGCATCGGCTTGGCGAAGAAGAGGCCTCCTGCAAGTGACAGGAGAGAGAAAGCATGCCCCTTGTGGGAAATGTCACAACATGAATAAGCAAACAATTTGTCTCCTTCACACATCTGTCCTTCCACATGAAAACATAAAGTTAGTTTTTTTACACATCACAACAGCCACATGGCCTTCTGGGAGTTAAATCTTCAAAAGCATGTGTTTAACACAAGAATACTTGAGGACCCACATCCAATAGATAGGTTCTTAGCCTATACATATCTAGCAGTTCGCCAGCATTGGGTCAAGCAAACATGACTGAATGTCGAAACCGGTCCATAGTTTGCTAGTATCAAACTAATGCTTCTGAATAGAAAATGCATCCCCAGAAGGCCGTGTAGCCGATTGGACGTTTTCAAACATGCTTTAAGTTGTTATGTAGAAAAAGCAACATGTGAAGGATGCATGTTATCTGATTCTTTATTTTTTACGGAATACAGGTTACCCAAAATATTGCACTATATCTGTCTGTAAAGTCTGTTATTGAAAAAAGGTGGCCGGTGAAAATAAACGTACGTTCTTTGCGGGACCTGGAATATTGTTTCATAGTAAACATTATTTTTATGAATTGTTGTAGAATAAAGTGTTTAAAAACGAGAGAGCACAAAGTTGCCATGAGGATGCCGTGCGGTGGACCGATGCGCCTAAGGTCACCGTCTCACCGACTGCTCTGCTCGCGGTGACCTTGTGCTCTCTTGCCAAGTCTGGCATTGAGAGGTTTTTTTTTTACTACCGTGTAGGGCTGTGTTTGAATAACACCAGTCGGTTAATAATATTGAGAGGGCTAAGCTCTGTTGGCTATCACTACCCACCGCCTATGATTAGCCAGGTCGTGCTGTCGTCTGGATGGTTGGCAGACAAACATCAGCCTTAGAGAAGGTTGCCACCTGCCCAATAGTGATACGAATTGTCCAGGATTTGGCAACTGTGTTCGGGTGACAGGTTTGATTTGTATTGACATCTGGTACTGGTATTATTGTGTTGGACTTCATTACAGGATACTGCGCAGCTTTAATAGACACAGGACGACTAGAAACATGTCAAAGCTCAGTCCTGTGGAAAAAGTGGTGACTCTATACCCTTATAGCTGGCGACTCCTACCAAGAACGAGACTCATGGCGTATCCGAAGGGAGCTTGTGCCCACGCGAGCCCAGAGCTGGGCAGGTAGATCGCCTCTGCCGTCCCGTTGATGTATCCACCTCCCACCCACGTCGCTGTGCACACAATGATACAACAATACTGGTGGTGCTGCTTCACGCAATTTCATGTCAGCTGGTGTTACACTTCCTTTATAACTCTTCTACCACCACGATTACCATTGCAGTGAACTTCACTTAGTGATTCCTCCATCCCCGTTGAGGACTCGGTCAACCAGACGCTGTTTCATCTTACCTACGCTGTGTTCAACCACCTCACCGCAGGCCACAATAACACACTCACACTCACCCACTACCTACACACTCCCACATCCACTCACTCAACCACCACACTCCAGATCAGAGCATCTGCCTCACCTACTCACTCGCCCGATCACTCCCCTAATCCACTCTCCCACTTACCACATGTCTGATACTTGCCTCGCACTGCTCAAGTTTATAATTTCCTACGGTCGTCTCTTTTTCCCAAGCTCTTACAATAACTACAATAACCTCGCTTAGTTCAAGAACCGTGTTTATGTCTTATGTCTTTGGGCCTGTGCTCAGCACCTACGCTTAAAAACTAATTTCCAAAATTGCATGCAAAACATTTTTATTTGAGATAGCTTATACTTCTATTTAGTATATTTAGTGATGTTAACAGCTGTTCTCCACTGATTGCGCCCATAGTGTTCAGAGATGGCTCTTGTCTATGTAGCCATGCACCAAGAAACACATTTTAACAGAGCACATCCTATTCAATAGACTCAAAGCAGTTAAAGCAACGTGAGGGTTAGATAAATTCTACCAGAAAACATGACGTAGGCCTATATGCCGATTGGGTTGATAGAAGAGCACCAGAAAATCGAATTGTCAAACATTGTAATATTAGTGAGCGACTTCAGTTAAGATCTGCAACTTCCTCCTTGATCGTAGCATCTTAGTTCATATGGCAAAAAAGAGAAGTTGTTAAATATTCAGCTGCGAGTGTTTCAGCCATTCCATTGCTTTAACCTGTGATTAACCATGAATAACCCAACCAAACATAGAGAACCATTGTAATTAATATAAATACAATAACCTTCTCCCCTCTGGTCCTCGCATCTGATTGGCTCACAAGAAACAATATCACATTTATCCCTCTATTTAAGACCGAAACAGTAGGAGGATTTCTCAAAAACTCTGGCTGTTGCGAAACGTCACAGTACTCGAATTGTAAATCTTGTAGCGAGTTTACTCTCCAACATAAGGGTGTGCTGAACTAGTAACGCATTGGCATGTTTGGCTGTCAGGTGGCGGCGGGTTTAACGACACATTTATATTAACACGATATTACCCCAAAAAACCCCTATATTGTGTTTAATCTGTGAGTTGGTGACTTGCAGATACACTGCTACCCTCAATTGCATATTTCTGGCTGTGCAACGTTTTATAGTCCACTAGTGGGAAGTACACGGCGTTGCCCGGGTGAAAATATATTTCAAAACTTGTCTTTAAAACCTTACATATACATACACAGATACTAAGGTATTGTGAAAGCCCGGTGGGCCGTTTGTCCATTTCTCCACCAAAAAATTATGAGAGGCTTGCACAAGTCCAAAAAGTTATAGAAAGTGTGGGGTAAATAGTTGATCTAAAAGGTTTCCGAAAATTGTCGACCCACCCCCTCAAAAAATATCTTTACACCCGCGTAGGTATATATACTTACACACCCTACATACAACAGAGTAAGTAGTATCTATTGACTTTGTAGTTGTATCTACTGACTGTACAATAGTATCTCCTGAGCCAGTAGTAGCTACTGACTGTATCGTATTATTTACTGAACGTAGTGGTATATACTGACTGTTTAAGTATCTACTAACTCTATATAGCAGTATCTACCAACTCAACAGCAATATCTACTATCGCTACAGCAGTGCATACTGACTGTGGTGGTACGTGCTATAATTATAGCAGTGCATACTGACTGGTGGTACCTGATTTTACTACAACAATGCATACTGACTGGTGATACCTGCTATCACTACAGCAGCGCATACCGACTGTGGTGGTACCTGCTATGGTGGTACCTGCTATCACTACAGCAGTGCATACTCACTGTGGTAGCCTGTGCTATGTTTACAGCAGTGCATGCTGCTGTGGTGGCACCTGCTTTAACTACATCAGTGCATACAGCTGTGGTGGTACCTGCTTTCACTACAGCAGTGCATACCGACTGTGGTGGTACCTGCTATCACTACAACAGCGCATACCGACTGTGGTGGTACCTGCTATGGTGGTACCTGCTATCACTAGAGCAGCGCATACCGACGGTGGTGGTACCTATCACCACAGCAGTGCATACCGACTATGGTGGTACCTGCTATCACTACAGCAGCGCATACCGACTGTGGTGGTACCTGCTATCACTACAGTAGTACATGCTGATTCTATCTATCTTATATATAAAAGGGAAATGTGTGAATCTGTCTGTTCGAAATGTTTAGCATACTTCCCGACATGCAACCAACTTATATTAAATTGGAATAGGCCGATTCTAAAGAAATCTACAACCTTCGATTCCTTTGCGCGATTTAAAGAATCGAATCTTGGTGCGCTTGGGTTTGATTTTATTTTTAATTAATGAGTTATCTTTTCATTTGTATATGTCATGTTTTTAAGTTATCAGAAGTAAAAAAAAATCCCCCCGGGCAACGTCGGGTATTTCCCGCTAGTAGCAATATATATCGACTATAGCACAAAGTACTCACCTGACAGAGTGCCGTCGTGAGGCCTAGTCCCATGCAGAGCCCCCCGCCTCGCCTAGATTGCCCAGCCGACCGAAGCTGGGGGCTGCGCCGCTACCCCCCCCCCCCGCGCTACAATAATACTGTCTAAGCGCTATAATTTTAGTATCTATCGACCCTATTATAGAAAGTGCACACATTGGGGTGGGGGGGAGAGAATAGGACATGACACTTTGATGAATTTACCTCAGCGTTGCGTGTATTTTTTTTGCATTTTGAACGCGAATGAGAATCCCCCCACCCTCCAGCGATGGCGTGTGCGTTGCCAGGGGCAACTCCTGTCAGCGTTTCGCGCATGTGCAATTGCGTGCTTTGTCCCTCGTCCGGGCGGAAAAAGTAAATAAATAAAGATTAATCGCACAAAAACGATATTTTAACTACTTTAAAGTTTACGGATGGGAAAACAGAATAGCCTATTCCCACTGCGGGGCTTAGGGCGTGCTGCCTACCTAAATCCCACCGTTAGAGAGCCAAATCCCTCGCAAGCACGCACACACAGACGGACAGATGGACAGACAAAGAATGCCTTTTATAGGTTAGTATAAGATATATATGTATAATAACAAGAGAAACATGGATTAACGAGGGCATTATAGATAGGACATCTTATCGACTGTTAAGAAAAAGTAATGTGCTCGGCAGGACATATCGCAAGTTGGAATTATGGTCAAGGGTCGAGAATAATGATGGAATCGCAGCCAAAGGAGGGGAACACAAATGTTCACCAAAGACATGGAATGAAGGGATCAGCTTTGCGTGAAGCCGCGAGATAAATAATTGAATTGTGGGATGATGGGGCGATGGTGACGTTGGCGAGTCCTTTATCTAGCAGCAAATAGATCATTGCTCAGAGTGATGATGACTCGTCTTATTCTGCTTGCGAAACCTGCGCTCTCGTCTGATTAGTTATTGTATGGAGGCATTTAAGCTGTAGAGAAAGAGTTCATGGGGAAGGGCGGGATGGGAGGGACGATTGTTGAATTGGTTTCGCTCGACACGCACCCGTCATCGTGAACACGCCGACGAGCAGGCCGATGTCTCTGCCGCCCACCATGATGGCCTCGCTGCGCTCCATCCCCTCGCCCACGCCGACATTCTTGGTTCGGCATGCGGCCCAGATCCCCACGGCCAGGATAATGCCATAGAAAATGATGATGGCTATCAGACCAGCCACGTGAATCGCCATTTTGACAGCTGCAGCCAGAAATAATCCCTCTCGCTGTTGCTGCTGCTCAGGTTGTACAGATTTTTAGGGGGGGGGGGGGTTGGTCTTTGGTTGTGTAGTCTGGTAATATCGCTCCTTGTAATATCACGATTGATGGGTGGTTTACCGTTAGGCTGTTTTTTTTTTGTTGGATGCTCTTTGGATAGTCGTTAGTGGTGGTGGTGAGGATTTAGAAACGTCGTCAGATTGCTCCGTATTGGTTGTACGTGCTCATTGATGTTGTCGTCAGATAGCCATGCGCTGCGGGTGGTCTGCGAGTTATTTGTAACTCCTGGGCTGTTAATAGTGTCAGTGATGAAAATATGTTTGCGTTCTATGATTGTTCAGGGGTTCTTCTGGTCAGAATATTCTTGTAGTTGACATTAGATTGGTCCTCAGCTATTGCTATTGCATTGATGTTGTGAGGTTGTCAATTGGTGTTCTTTGAGCTCTTGTTGTTCCTGGTTGGCTGTTGCCAGATTCTTTGAGATTCGTTGGTGCTCGTTTAGCTCCTGTCAGGATTGTAGTTGGTTAAAGACATTATCAACGGGTGATATTTGAGTATCTGGGGTTGTTCTTGGGGCTTTCTCCGACTTTGTGAAATTCGTTCTTTGTGTGCTTGTTTGACCGTGTGCCGGATTGCCGTCAGATTTGTTACGATTCTTGGTTTGAGCTGTCATCAGGTTGTCATCGTTAGCTTGACCAATAGCTGTGTTCCAGTCAACTTCCTTGATGGTCAGAACGCTGTGAGTTTTTTTGCAAGGCTGTTTCGCACCCTGCTCTCTGAAGGGTGCTGCACACTTATCAGTCTATCTTTGACGTGCCCCAAGTTTCAGATGTTGAGATGGGTACTTGGCAGGGAGTTTAGAGTACGAATCTCTTGAATCGTAACTCCTGCAGGTCGAATACACGCCTTTGTCCACTCTATCTGAAAAAGAAAATCCCAAAAATATTAAACAGCATAAGTATTCACAACGGTTGTAGCAATGGTGGTGGTGCGTCGCAGTAAAAGACAAATACTATACACAGCCATTCCACTGAAGTCACCCTTCTACTCTTCTATGACCAGGTGGCACAGCAAAAGGGCAGGCGGCTTGCAAGTGTAAGGTTGAAAGTTCAATCCTGGTTGGGGGTTGACTAGGCTTATTCTCATTCCAGGAGTCAATACATTATTACCACTTAGTGGGGAGTTTAACACGTAGGCCTTCGCGACCAATATTATTCATAATAAAGGTTTTTTGGCTAGATCGCGTTATTTATAAATGTGTCGCAACTCTCCACCACGCGACACGGCCAATCAGTAAAAATTGCGTCACCGGTGTGGAAGAGTGAATCCACAACATTTACAATTTTTGAGTACGACGTTTCGCTTGTAATTACATCCAGCATCATCGGGCAATTTGCCAGAATAGTGAAGCCATCCGCCTGCTCCCGGTCTTAAATAGAGCAGTAGGGTGACGTCATCATTTAACCCAATCAGGTGCAGAGATCAGAGGCGGAGAGGGGGGGGGGTAATTATATAATAGATTAGTAATCGGGAAAATGTCAAAACTGGGTGGTTTTTAACTTTTGCCGACAAAACTGGATCGCAAATGACAAAACTGGGTGGTCTTGGAAAATGACAGGCAAAACAGGGTGGTGCTTTAAAACCACCCAGTTTTGCACACTGTACCAGTAGACAAATGGTAAGTGTAACTGTACATGCGTTGTTGCAAAATGTGCTACAGTGTAGTAGACAAATGGTAAACGTTACTGTAGTTTCGAGGTGGCATACTGTCATTGATCACAGAAGACGTATGTCTTACTGTGTACAGTGTGTTGAATATCGCAAGGGCCATAACTTGTACAAATTTCATTCAAGTAGTCTATCGCGTTCACCATTTTACCCAGTTTTGACATTTGTTCACGTCGATAATTACCCAGTTTTGTCATTCAAGTAGTCTATCGCGTTCACCATTTTACCCAGTTTTGACATTTGTTCACGTCGATAATTACCCAGTTTTGTCATTTGCAAAAGCACCACCCTGTTTTGCCTGTCATTTTCCAAGACCACCCAGTTTTGTCATTTGCGATCCAGTTTTGTCGGCAAAAGTTAAAAACCACCCAGTTTTGACATTTTCCCATTAGTAATCAGTTAATTGTTATGATTAGTAATCGGTGGTAGATTAGTAATTAATTCTAGATTTGAAGCTTTCGTGACTGCAAGGATTCATATTCTTAGGTTTTTTTTCGGTAAAGTCACGTAGGTAAAAAAATTTAATTAATAAAAGTAAAATAAAAAATAAAATAAAAATCACGACGTTTCGGAGGCAACACAAGCTTCTGTCTTCAGGTGGAACCGTCACAGCACGATAGCTGTATCAAGTGAGAGAAATTCCAAGAAACAGTATTTGTATATATACTGGTTGAGGGTGGGAGGAGCCAAGGTAGGCCCTGAATATTATTTTTGTGAGGTTCGGTGCGGCTAAAGCACGCTGTTAGGAATGAGCCTTTGCTGGGTAAACTAGGTGCGGATGATGTAAAGGTGCGTGTAAAAGGGACTGAGCGTTTTTGTTATATAGAGATGATGCGGCTGAAATCACTGCCAGGAAATGAGTCTTTGTTGTGTAGAATGGTTGACTGAGCCTATTATTATGTAGAGGTGGTGCGGCCTAAATCGCTGCCAGGAAATTAGTCTTTGTTGTGTAGAATGGTTGACTGAGCCTATTGTTATGTAGGATGTTATTAACCATGCAAAAAAGATTTAACTACACATATTTGGAGCATTCCTAGTAATTAGTTAATTGTTATGATTAGTAATCAGTTGTAGATTAGTAATTAGTTATAATGTGTCTTATTGAATAACTAAACCCAATCACTATACCCAATCAGGTGCAGAAATCAGAGGTGGTGGAGGGGGGAGGGTTATTGTAATTATATACTACGTTATTAATCAGTTAATTAGTATGTGTTTCCATATAAGGAATTGTAATATGTAATGTTTTGCTTTTGCAAAACACGGGCTAATTTGTCATTTACTCCTGAGATATATGGTATTTTAATTTGATTAATAATCTTATCACTTTCAGCAGTGTTGCTTTGCGATCGTGATTTGGCATTCAGTGCTCTGTTCATTTGAGCATTATTGTAGCCATTCTGTCGTAGTGCTTCTTTAAGATGTTTAATCTCTCTCCCTAGACTTTCACCATCTGACACTGTTTTACACCGATGTATCAGCATCTTGATAAGAGAGGATTTCTGAGCTGGGTGATGTCAATCTGCATTCAGATAGGCATCAGATAGGCACCTTTCGGTAAACGCTGTGTATTATTTTGCCATTTAGGCCATGTCCAAGCAAAATATCTAGGAAAGGGAGTGTGTTATTCACCTCCGTTTCCATGGTGAACTGGATGGCTGGGTTTAGTGCATTGAGATGATTTATAAACTAATCAAGTGTATGTTTCCCATGTGGCCAGACAAGCAAAGTATCAACATATCTAAACCAAAAATATGGTTTTAATGTACTTGAGGCATTACTTTGTTTCAAAGTTTTTCATGCACAGATTTGCTATAGCAGGAGAAATCACCTATCCATAAGAAGTGTTAAATAAACAATGGTCAGCTAATTTTGGAATATCTTTTGGTAAACCTGTATTCTTTACTAGTGTATCAAATAATTTAAGCGACTCATTAACTCACCAGAATATCGTTAGGGTTAAGTTTAATATCTTTAATCACATTCACAAGATATTCTGAATTTCTTATGAATGAAGATGTCCTACCGAGGTAGGGCTGTATTTGTTTAGTTATATATTTTGCTAATTTATGTGGCAGAGCCAATTGTACTTACTATGGGTCGTAATGGGATGCCGATTTTATGAATCTTTGGTAGCCCATACTGTCTAGGTGGTTTTGAGGCCCTTGGTTTAATTTGGTATTGCTCAGTCTTGGGGTTTAATGAATTTGCAATGATCGCAGTAGTCTTACGTTCTAAAGTATTTGTTGGATTACTATTTGGTTCTTTCGGTAAAGTCACGTAGAAAAAAAATAGCATACGACGTTTCGATTGCAACACAAGCGAATCATCATCAGGTACAAATGAAAGAGAAAACAATCCTAGTAAACTTAGAAATATAATGCAATACAACACAGAAAGTCGGCTAACATAACAGTCAACACCCTACCTGGTTGATTTTGTTCTTCCAAAAATTGCTAAATTTGAGAGAGAGACAAAACACAGACACGGAGACACATAGAGAGACACATAAGCAGAGAGAGATAACACAGAGACACACAGAGAGACACACACATAGGCACACAGAGAAACAACGCCTCTGTGTCGAAGCCTTAAATAAAGAGAGAGGGACATGGGGCAGAGAGAGAAGTGGGTCTGCTGGAGCAGCTGCTGGAGCAGAGAAATAAGCATGTCAATGAAAGACCCAACAAGACTGGTACATTTTAGAGAGAGTTGTGTGGAAATCCACGCCGAAGCGACCGAGGGAGAGAAAGAGCGAATGGACCTATGAGAGCCTGGTAAATTTTAGAGAAATAGGCCGTTTGAGAAAACAAACTTAGAAAAAAAATTGGAAATGTAATGCAATGCAACACAGAGAGTAGGCTAACACACAGTTAACGTAGATCCTGGTTGATTACGATCTCCAAAGATTGCTAAAACTAGAAGTTAAGTGTACAATTTGACAAATAGAGACACACAGAGATGTGTGGAAATTCACCACGAAGCGGTCTGTTTCTTGTCTTTCTCTCAAATGTCACACTTAACTTCTAATTTAGCAATCTTTGGAAGAATGCAATCAACCAAGCTATGCATTAAATGTGTGTTGACCGACTCTCTGTGTTGCATTGCATTACATTTCCAAATTTTACTAAGTTTGTTTGATTAAGTGTGTTTTCTCTTTCTCTGTGTCCTCGTGTTGTTGCTCTATTATTTCCTGCAGTCACGAAAGCTCCAAATCTCTCATTGACATTCTAATTTCTCTACCCCCCCCTCTCTCTCTGCCCCCTCTCTCTCTATTTAAGGCCTCGACACAGTGGCGTTGTTTCTCTGTGTGCCTATGTGTGTCTCTCTCTGTGTGTCTCTGTGTTATCTCTCTCTGCTTATGTATCTGTCTATGTGTTTCCGTGTCTGTATTTTGTCTCTCTCTCAAATTTAGCAATCTTTGGAAGAACGTAATCAACCAGGTAGGGTGTTGACTGTCATGTTAGTCGACTCTCTGTGTTGAATTGCATTTTATTTCTAAGTTTACTAGGTTTGTTTTTTCTTTAATTTGTACCTGATGATGATTTATTATGTTGCAATCTAAACGTCGTATGCTATTATAAAAAAAAAATCTACATGACTTTACCGAAAGAACCAAAGAGTAATTACTGCAGTCACGAAAGCTCCAAAACAAGTTTGAACCACCTCTACGGGGAGATTTTAAGTTTGTTTTCTCTCTGTGTCTCTGTGTTGTCTCTCTCTGCTTGTGTGTCTGTCTTTTTTTCTCCGTGTCTGTGTCTTGTCTGTCTTTTTGTCTCCGTGTCTGTCTTGACTCTCTCTCAAATTTCACACTTAACTTCTAATTTAGCCATCTTTGGAAGAACATACTCAACCAGGATATGCGTTAATTGTGTTGACCGACTCTCTGTGTTGCATTGCATTACATTTCCAATATTTACTAAGTTTGTTTGATTAAGTGTGTTTTCTCTTTCTCTGTGTCCTCGTGTTGTTGCTCTATTATTTCCTGCAGTCACGAAAACTCCAAATCTCTCATTGACATGCTAATTTCTCTACCCCCCCCTCTCTCTCTGTCCCCTCTCTCTCTATTTAAGGCCTCGACACAGTGGCGTTGTTTCTCTGTGTGCCTATGTGTGTGTCTCTTTGTGTTATCTCTCTCTGCGTATGTGTCTGTCTGTGTCTCCATGTCTGTGTTTTGTCTCTCTCTCAAATTTAGCAATATTTGGAAGAACAATCTAGATTAGAAGTTTTCGTGACTGCAGGGATCCATACTCTTTGGTTCTTTCGGTAAAGTCACGTAGGTATAAAATAAATAAAATCACGACGTTTCGGGCGCAACACAAGCGTCCGTCCGTCATCAGGTGAGACAACCACAGCAAGAAAGCAATTGTTTTCTTGCTGCGGTTGTCCCACCTGACGACAGACGCTTTTGTAGGATGGTACAGAAGGGAAAGAGAGCCATGAAGTTCGCTATCCCAAGAATTTCGCAGGAACCCACTGACCACTCAAGCAACTGCTACTTTTGCATGGTGGACCCTTCCAAACGTCGAATTGGCAAGAATGCACCTGCTATTATGTATCCGGACCTTTCTTCATCCATCGCCCCCGTGCCACATTGCTCTGAGCTTCCCGTACCCACTCCTCCGGAGAAAGAGCAGCAAGTCAGAGAGCAAGGAAGACGTTGTAGATCCAGATGATAATTTCAGATGTGGAGCTGAGGAGAGAAACCCATACTACCCCAACCAAAAAGACCTCAACGACTTGATCAGAGATCTTGGTCTCACCAAGTCCAATGCCGAGCGTTTGACATCTAGGCTCAAGCAGTGGAACTTGTTGGATGAAAGTGTGCAAGTCGCAGATTAGAGGAAGCGTCACCAACTTTTTTGCAGCTTCTTAACCCGTCAAGATGGGCTCTGCTTCTTCCACAATGTAACCAGTCTGTTCGAGGCAATCGGAATCGCCTGTAACCAGAATGAGTGGCGCCTCTTCATTGACAACTCATCCAGGAGCCTCAAAGCCGTGCTGCTCCATAATGGTAACAAGTACCCGTCTCTTCCCCTGGCTCACTCGGTGCACCTCAAAGAGGATTACAACAGCATCAAGGCCTTGCTGGATGCCTTGAAGTATGATGAGTATGGCTGGGAGGTCATCGGAGACTTCAAAATGGTTGCATTCCTGATGGGTCTCCAAGGCGGTTTTTACCAAGTTTCCCTGCTATCTTTGCCTTTGGGACAGCAGGGACACCAAGGAGCACTATCACAGGTGGGACTGGCCACAGTGGACTGAGTTCTCTGTGGGGAGGAACGTCAAGTGGGAGCCATTGGTGGACCCCCGGAAGGTGCTGATGCCACCACTGCACATCAAATTGGGCCGTATATAAGGAGTCGGCAGCCTTCAAGTACTTTCAAGACTTCTTCCCTAAGCTGTCTGAGGAAAAGGTCAAAGCCAGTGTCTTCGTCGGACCACAGATAAAGAAGATCCTGGAGTGCAATGAATTCCCCAAGAAGCTCACTAGTAAGGAGAAAGCGGCTTGGAACAGCTTTGTCGCAGTGATTTGTGGTTTCCTGGGCAATCACAAGGTCGAAAACTATGTGGAGATGGTTGAGACTGATGAAGAACTACGGCACAATGGGCTGTAGGATGTCCCTCAAAGTCCATATCCTTGATGCGCATCTTGATAAATTCAAGAACATGGGAGCGTACTCGGAGGAGCAAGGCGAGCTCTTCTACCAGGATATACTGGATTTTGAACGTCGCTACCAAGGACAGTATAACGAGAACATGATGGGAGAAAGTGGTTTACAGTATAATCGTAAATCTCGAAAAACTACTCACTACTAAATCTTGTAGTCATTTTTGTATTACTTTAGTATAAATACATGTTAATTTTGATTCATATGTTGTTTTCTGACTTTATGTGAACGAAAAGACACAAATTTGCCCGTCTTCTCATTGAAAATAGGTACATTTAAAAATATCACTGTCCTGGTCACAAAAGCAAAGTTTGTGGGGAATAATAGCCATTTTCTATACTTTTTAGGCAAAAGCAATTAGGAAACAACACTTACTACCTAGGACAGTGGTCGGGAACCTTTTTGACTGGGAGAGCCATAAAAGCCAAATATTTCTAAATATATTGCATTGAGAGCCATATAGTATTTTGAACGTATAATAAATGTAATGTCTTACTTTTAATGCAACTTCTGGTGCTGCATGGTTTTGCTGATGGCCTTGTAGTCTGGTTCGTACGTGGTGAGGTTGAGCTTCATGCAGGCGTTGAGGCCCCGTGACCCGTGAAATTTATCTTCAAAAACTAATTTCTGTTTACTTTAAAATGACACAGTATTATTAAGCAATATCACGAGTATTTTAAAATCAGTTCCAAACTGATTTTTTTTATTTTTTTTTCAACTAAAAATTGTCTGGGAGCCATATGCCGTCACCAGAAGAGCCATATATGGCTCGCGAGCCATAGGTTCCCGACCGCTGACCTAGGAACAAAATTTGTGTTACATAGTGTAATTTGCCTGATACTCAGCAGTACGTGACAATCATCACCCCCCTATTGTGTACACTTGGCAGGCGTGGTATGGTACTCATGCTTGTCAATGACCCAACGCAGAAGATCCCTATGTTTGATCTTCCACGAAGCTCATGGTCCACCCTAAACCGCATCCACTGCACAAACCATAGCTGCAGATACCTGATGATGCACAAATTGAAAATTAAAAACTCTCCAGTAGCATGCGACTGTGGTCATCCAGAAAAGACGTATAGCATATAACGACGAAATGCCCCGATCCACAAATACGAAGGATACATCACAGCGACGACGGTACACTCCGCTAGCTCCTGACGCCGTTATCTGGCTTGACCATCTGAATATAAAACTGCAGTCGTTGCGCTACAGCGACATCAGCAGCCATACGAAAGAAAGAAGACTGTTACATGCTAATTTCTCACATTAACATAATTAGCCCCGGCCACTTCTTTATGACCCTTTTTTAAAAAAGTCTGCCTCAGCAGCAGACCATGCTTTCCCACCTGATGACGGACGCTTGTGTTGCGCCCGAAACGTCGTGATTTATTTTATTTTATACCTACGTGACTTTACCGAAAGAACCAAAAAGTAAGAAGACTGTACTTTATTGCCCTTGGGCGTAGGGATACGTCAATTCAGCCATTCACATCATTCGGCTGACACTGCAGTACATTACAATCATCGACCCCTACTGAGTACACTTGGCAGGCATGATCCTCAGGCTTTTCTGGTGAACAAGCGTAATGATTATATATGTATTCCTATGCTTAAGACACACATGCATGGAATTATGCATGCAAGAATCATGTTTGTTGTTGTCCAATTCGTTTGCGTATTGTTTACGCAACTGGTTCATGCGATCGATGCAGCCACTGAATGTGCTACACTGTATTGTATTTACCACTGCTAACCGTTGTGCCACCTCTCCCCGTAGACACACAACTCTAATTGTAACTTCCAGATAAATAGACTGGTATCAGGTATCTTGGCTAGTCCGCCGATTCTCTACAACACCGCTTGGCAGTTGTATTTTACAAATATCCATTTCTTGAAATACCAGTGCAATAATCGCCAGATATATCTTGACGTCTCTGTAAATTGATTTTACTCTCCATGCAGGACTCGTTTAGCACCGCAACCCCGTGGAACGCCGATTCGTCACGGCGTTTTTGTCCGGGATAAAAAAAAAACTATTGTTACAAATTAAATAAAGAACATTTAAAAATGAATTCCACAAAGTGCCTACGAGTGGGATCGCGCAGCCAAACCAGAGCCCCCGTGATGCTATTCTCACGCTTCGTGAGGAGGGTCCGCGGAAAAGAAAAAAATATATGCAGTAGTCCCTCGGTTAACGTTTTAATCCGATCCACGAAAACTACTGTTCACCGAAATAACTTCATCGGAGACAGCGAGAGAGAGCTCTTTCCACAGCCCATAACATAAACGGTGTAATGTGTGAACAAAGGCAGTAGAGGTCTAAACGACTCATGAATGGGCGTTGCTGATTGGCTGAGGGCGTGGCTCAACTCCCACTTACGGGCGCTCGTATTGGCCAAAATTGGCGCCACCACGTGCACAACGTGAATACGCTACCGTGAGTTGACATGCGAACGTTAGTCAACTTGTTAACGTTAGTCGACATGTTAACATTAACATGCTAACGTTAGTCAACTTATTCACGTTAGTCGGACATGTTAATGTTAGTCAACATGTTAACGCGAGTCGACATGTTAACATGAGTCGACATGCTAACGTGAGTCAACTTGTAAACGTTAGTTGACATGTTAACGTTAGTCGACATGTTAAAATTAGTCAACATGCTAACGTTAGTCAACTTGTTAACGTTATAGTTGAAACTATAGGGTCCTATGGAAGGCGAAACGTTTACCGAAAAAACGTGAACAGATGTCACTGTTAACTGTAATAACATCCTCACCAACGAAATTTACAATTTCAAAAAACATATCGTTTATCAAACAAACCTAGTACTAAAATGTATTTACCAAGTATGTTTAAATTGTATTTTTTTATGTTCTGTGGCGCTAGTGTGTGCCTTGAGCATGACAGCCCAGCATGACTTCTAAGTCAAGCTGCTGATCTTCACACAAAGTTACCCGACTGGCTTTTGCCCTACACGTTGGGTTCTGAGTAGCTAGAACAATCCGAGACAATGCAGTGAAGTACCTGATGATGCCTAGCCAAATGAAAGTGCCAAAAGTAGGCTGGATGTGGAATCATCTTTAAGACTCCAACCTGGCATCCTGTGTTTGAATTCAATGAAAGAGCCATCTCGTTAAGCGAGCCACTCAATATAAACACGTTCCTGCACATGTACTGCTTTGCTCCGCAAATGTATTTGTTGAGGTAATGAATACCAATTTCACAATTAAGGTGTGTACCAGTACAAATGATTATGTATTTCTTGTTATGTTAGATTTCTATGTACAGTTTAACGGAGTGTTAAAAACAGCGTGTGGTGGTCCGCGAGATGTTTGAATGCTGAAAAAGGGTCTGCACACTCGAAAAGGTTGAGAACCGCTGCTCTATGCCTCTTCCTCCCTCCTCTATATTCCAACCTCACCTCCCTCCTATATCTCCTTCTATCTGCCTCCTCTATATCCCACCCTCACCTCCCTCCTCTGTCTCCCTCTATATCCAACCCTCACCTCCCTCCTAAATTTGTCTCCCTTGCCTCCCTTGCTCTCTCGCCTCGATCGCATTTGCGTGGGACCCACGGCTGGAGTGGAGGGTGAGTGGGTTTTCTAAACCAAAACTACTTAAGTGTTTAACACGTAGTAGGCTGCAACGACCAATATTATCCATAATAGGTTTTTTTTGGGACAAATCACGTAAATATAAAAGGTCGTTAAACCCGTCACCACCAATTAGTAAGATTTGTCACGTAAACAAAACATTCCAATTCGTTACTAGTTCAGCACACCGGTGTGTTGAAGAATAAACCCACAACATTTACAATTCCTTATCAGGCGACAGCCAGAGTTGTGGAGGAATCCTCCTGTTTCGGTCTTAAATAGATGGGGGATAAATGTGATGTCGTCACATGTGAGCCAATCAGGTGTGAAGACCAGAGGGGGTGGTTAATTTATAAAACGAAACAATTTATTTTACCAGGTAAGGTATACAGCTATTTTTCAGAAGCGACCTGGCCACAAATGATAGCTCAATGATGTGACTTATCACGTGGACATTTATAGCAGCCAAATACTCTAAATGCATAATGTTGATTCTAAATGTGGAGGGAAACCCCAGAGGATCTGGAGATAATCCACGCGACCATGGGGAGAGAGAGAGAGAGAACTCCAAATATCAAACACGTGCACGGTGATGTCACCACTGCACACGTTCGCCACACGCCAGGCAGACAGGAATCCAAGCAGGGAGCCAGGGAGAAAAGTTTTTTTTAAGATAGTATGATACACACTTATGAATATTTATTGCAAGTTTCACGCTTGTGTTTCAACTATTCCTTTGGAATTTGCGCTCATCTGCTGCACTATAGACAGTAGCGTCCTGGGATAAAAGCAGAGGTCGCAAACTGGTTTTGATTCCTTACCCGTACCAGTACCCGGCCGCACCAGGGTCGCAAATGGGTACCCGATTGCGACCTCTGGGATGAAGCCATGTTGCAGGCGCGGGTGGGTTGATTCTAGGAACTTGAATTGTGAGAAGAGACAAGACGTTGGGAAATGAGTGACAAACAGTTACTCACCAGTGACTCACGGCCTACCCGTACCCGTACCCGGCCGCACCAGGGTCGCAAACGGGTAACCGTACCCGTACCCGGCCGGGTACGAGTAGCCAGGTATCGGGTAGGGTACGGGTATCGGGTACCCGGTTGCGACCTCCTGATCAAAGTGGGGAAATACAGAGGTCGTGTGGCTGTCAGGATGTGTAAATCATTATCTTATCTTTTGTGGAGCGACAGATATGGGATGGAGGTGTATTGGCTAATACACCTCCATCCTGTAGTGCAGTGGGGTTTTTTTCGCTCTGCATCTATTTTGCTGGTTTTGCTGTGAACTCTATTTGCTTCATTGCTGTTATTGTTCTTATGTTCTTTTGTCAAGACCCAGCTCACTCACTCATGCACGTGCCGACTATCCTGGCCTCTCCAATTCTCAACTCGATAAACGAATAAACTTGAAATACAATATTATACAAAAGCAGGGATATTTTTTTTTACCACCCAGCAGTGGAGCATCAAGCAACCTCACAATTGCAACAAACAACCTTGGGGCCGTATTCCTCATCTTGGCTCAGCTCAGGGATTGAGCCTCTCAGTTGCTTTCCAAGATGCACGAGGAAGCGAATCGGCCCTGGCTTGGGTCAGCCTCAGCTTATGGAAATCCTGAGCATGGCTGTGTCCATGCTCAGGATTGTCGCATCAAGTTAATGTGTGTCGCATCAACCATGGATTTTGAGCTGTGGCTCACCTGAGCCAGGGCGAAGCCTGAGCAGAACCGTGACGAGGAATATAGAGCTCACAGTGTGTAATTTTACAGGCGTGCGGGGTGAGCGGATGCGACAGGGTGAGTGACAATTGGTGATGGATCTGTGTTCTAATCTGTGTTCTAATCTGGCTTGCTCAGTCTCCACGTAGGGATTCATTTTGAGTGGGAGGTTGATGCTTTAATTAAGACTTCCCTCTAGAGGAATAGAGTTATATAGACCATGATTAACGGCAGGCAAACGAGAGTTAAGAGGGTTATGTGCGAGTGTGTGCATTGTTGATTGTGTACATATGTGTAGGCAGATGCAGGGCTTTGTATCCTGGCTCGAACCAGAGTTAGATTCCCGCTCATAGCCAACTTCGGTGACGATTATCGATATCGGTCCTGGGCCACCCCTAGGTCTACTCAACCTCAAATGAGTACCTGATGCAGTGTGTAAACATCGCCACTAGGGACACAAAGGCGGCCGGGCGTGGTGCTGACCACCCACCCCCTCGTGTGCTATTCCGGCTTTTATATGTGCTCGCTAACAGCGCTTGCCTCAACAGTCTATTATGGCTATACGAGGGATCTTTATCTTTGTATGGGGAGCGATAGCGCAGTGGTAAGCATGCAAAACTATAAATCCGGCGACCCGAGTTGAATTCCCACTCGTAACCAGTAAGAGTGGCGAATATCTGCATCGGTCCTGAGCCTCCCCGATGTAGACTCAGCTTTAAATGAGTACCAAGTGTGATGTGTAAACATCGCCACGAGGGAGACAAAGGCGGCTGGCCATGGTGCTGAACCTCGAATATGTACTGAGAACATGCCTTACCATTAGTCCCACAAAAACAAAGCACCTGTCTGGGTATTTTATGTTATCAAAATAATGTTCCTTCCTCTCCACTGATTTTGAGTGACAATTGTAGAGTGAAGGAGTTCCGATACCTGGCAAGTATGCTAATGACCACCTCAGGTTTGGCAGTGGAGTTCTTCAAATTAGTCAAGTGACGTCGTTTCATCGGCTGCATAACGCTGCGTGGAAGATACCTGGACTATAGCTAAATATGAAACTTCGGGTCTTTTCAGCCACAATTATGCCCCCCTTCTCTATGCTTGCAAAACATGGAGTCTTTTAAAGGAATATCAGCACCGGTTTGAAACATTCAGGCTGGTATGTCTATGATTCATCCTGGGTTTAACCAGACTGGATTGTGAGGATCTAGCATATCCTTCAGAAATCTGCACACAGTTCCATCAGTGAGCACCGGCAGGTGAGGCTGTATTTTCTCGGTCAAATAACCTGAATTTCCCAACCATCGCATGCCAAAGCATCTTTTGATTAGCGGCACGGGCTAGAGATGAGATGGAGTGATGTGAAACAGAAGGATATGGAGCTGATTGGACTTTCCAATTACTGGTGCCAGCGGTGTCAAAATCGGCCTCAGTGGAGGAGGCTCGTGAAGGGCGCGACTGGGCAGTTGGAGGCAGTCACCCTCCAGGAACAACGGAGGGCAGAGGAGCAACGTTCACAACAACGAGCGAAGCGCCGGGCGACTAAAATTCAGCAAGTTGGGACAGTAGGGGAACAGGTAGTGCATCGGCCAGTTATCTCAGTGAGTCAACCCATGGCACATGCGTCTGTCCCGTGACCTCTTGCCAGCGGGCGTTCGACGCTTCACGTGGCTTTAACATGCACATATCCTGGCACAAGCTCCGTGGTGACATCACCACCACATACTGGTGAATGGCGGTTGTTGTTGTGCTGTTAAAGGGTGGTGTAGTGGTTATCGCACTGCCCTATGATACCGGCAACCCAAGTTATATTCCCGTTAACTGCCAACACCAGTGACGATTACCAGAACCGGTCCTGGCCCCACCCTAGGTCAACTCAGCCTCAAATGAGTACCTGGTGCGATGTGTAAACATCGCCAATAGGAAGACAAAGGCGCCCGGGCATGGCATTGGTATCCTACCCCCTCGTGTGCCGTGCCAGCTTTCATAGGTGATCGCTAACAGCACTTGCCCAAAAAGTATTTTAAGTCTATAGGGGAGATATTTGTATTTGTCCCGTTAAAGTTAAATGTACATGTGTAATGTATAAGCCATGAGGAACGTTATGGGGTAAAACCTCCTCTAGCTGGACTAATATGGGAGTGCATTAGTCTGGCTTCCCATGGTCCGTCTAGCTCAGGGGTCGACAACCTGTGTCTCCGGAGCCGCATGCAGTGGCTCTTTAAGGAGTGCAGTGAAGCTCTAACGTTGGGAGTCCAGTTTACCATGGAAGTCCAGTTCACCATGGAAGTCCAGTTTACCATGGAGTCCAGTTTACCATGGGCAGGGGTTGGCAATTTGCGGCTCCGGAGTCGCATGCGGCTCATTAGGGACCGCTTCACGACGTAATTTTTACCACGTGCATTGTGGCCCTTGAAATAGAGTTTTTTTTTACCGAATTTGAAAAAGGTCTCTTCTTGTTGGTTTGGTTGCCAACCTCTGGTCTAGCTGCACATATAATGAAAATCAATCAACGGTATATACATGTGATGAGGTTGCTGTGTGCGAGCTGATTTACAAATGTCAAAACCTGAATATCACGCACGGATACATAAGACAAAGATCCCTTCGTATATCCTTAACAGACTGTTGGAATAAGTGCTGTTAGCAAGCACCTACTGATGCCGGCACGGTACCAGCACCACGCCTGCCCGCCTTTGTCTCCCCAATACATCATGTTGCACACTGCACCATGTACTTGCTTTAGGCTGAGTCGACCTCGGAGCCGGAATCAAACGTGGGTCATCGGGTTCAGAGTGTAATTTGCGCTAAAACTGTGCCACCACTCTCCATATGTGTAGTGTCATAGGTCTCTTCTTCTTCTCTCCCTTCTCGAGGCGTGTGTGTGTGGGTGGCGTGCGGCGCACACACTCAGTCGGAGGCGAGGTAGTCGCAGGGGGCACCGTCTTTCTCTTTATTAGGTTCATACCACCAACTCTGGCCCCCTCTCTCACGACCACGCGGCCGGAGGGTCAGGCTCAGACACGACCCTGTCCGCGTTGCACCGACGGCATCAATCGAAACTACTGTCCTGCCGCGCAATTATCTGGCGAAGGTGGCTTCGCTCCACCCTAGCCGCGCCTTTCTTCTCGAACCCACCAGAGGGTTCCAGGGGCCTACCTATGAAGTCTACCGTGATCCTTGCCCCCGTGTATATGCTCAACGGCGTGTGCACTAAGTGTCCACCTGCAGCTGCTGTACAGCAGTCAGCGCTGTGTCACTACATATTATCCTCATGGCAGTACCCTGGGGTACCAAATAATACAAAATGGCTGACGCAATTAAATATTTTATTTCTGGGACACTATTTTTTCCAAGGGTGTACTTAACTCCGCGACTGGGTCACCAATCAATCTAAAAGCAGTGCTAGTCCGCGATGTCTAAACGCAGCGAGGACGATTGCGCTGAAACCCTAAATGCTCGTATTCACCATCGTGCATCGTGTACAGCTCGTCGAGACGAGTCAATTGCCGCATCGCCGACCATCAACAGACTAAAAATTACTGCATTATGGACATTTTGCGAAAACCGGGGTATTATAGTACCCCGGGTTACCGCCATAAGGTTCATATGTCTATAAAAAGCATGTACCCATACCTGCACATTCACAAGGACAATATCCCCCATATATTCTTATATTTTTGGGGCAAGGTCTGTTAGCGAGCACTTATTAAGGCTGGCACGGCACAGGGTGGGGTGGTGTGCATACAAAAAAAGACTACGACAAAGATGTCCATACAGCCTGAGCAAAGATCCCAAATATATCCATAACAGACTGTTGGGGCAAGTGCTATTAGCGAGCACCGCTGAAGGCCGGAACGGCACACGAGGGGGTGAGTTGCCAACACCACGCCCAGCCGATTTTGTCTCCCCAGTGGCGATATTTACACACAGCACCAGGTGCTCATTTGAGGCTGCGTCGACCTAGGGGAGGCCCAGGACCGGTTCAGATGATCATCACTGATGTTGGCCGTGAACGGAAATCGAATTCGGGTCACCGACTTCGTAGTGCAACGCTGTTAGCATACATAAATACACACATGCATATACAGTATACATCATGCCTTCACACACAGTCCAGTCTTCTCCCATTGCCAGTGCATCTGATTTAAAACAGCCTCCCCTGGTTAAATCGAAAATATATAATTGGGAAGAGAAACTGCCCTGAACTCGTCCTCCATTCATTAATCTTCCATTACCAGCCGTGCTTAATGGGCCACCCACTCACTTATACGGGGACATCCCGACAGGTGGCATGGCAATGTTCCCTAGCCGAGAAAACAACCCTTACTAATATCATACTTTACCAGCAAAAACACTTTTCTGGCTGTCTTCCTACCTGGATTCCTGTCTACCTGGCTAGTACGCAGGTTCAAATTTGTGGTATTAACGTCACCCCACACATATGCGTGATGACGCTGATGTGACATCTCCACCCCGGAGGCATAAGATCAGAGATGGAGGAGATAAAGGGAGGTAAGGAAGGGAGATGGATAAAGAGACAGTGAGGAGAGGGTGGGGAGAGAGTGCAGGGCATGAGAGAGAGCAAAACGGAAAGAGTCGAGTGAGGGAGAGAAACATATAGTGGGAGGATTAGGGAGAGACAAGAGATGGGGAAGAGAGCGGTTTGGATGAGAAGGGCGAGGGTGAGGGGTGTGGGAAACGGGGAGGAACATCTGGGTGAGTGGAGGGAGGGGAGGAATATAGAGGCGAAAGTAGAAGAGGGGACTGAGACCCAGGGGCGTGAGAAATGGAGATGAATTGGGATATACAATACAGAGAAGGCTAAAGAAAGATTAGGTGAGACAGGTATCTTCAAAAGATTAAACGTTTTGCTGGCTGGCTGGGAGGCACGAACAGATGGTCACGTCCCAAGGACGTGCGGGTTGCTCGTAAATATATTTTTAAAAATCAGTCTTTTTCATTAAATTCGGCAGTATCTGAGGTGGAACACCCAGTTCACACCTCGCTGCACTGAATACAGGGTGTCCGAAAATGAATTTACCAGAAATAAAGTTTCATAGTTTTATTGTTATTCGAGATACTGACATTCATATTGATACATGCATTCCACGTATAAGTTTCAGTTTAATATGCATATTGATTGATACTTTCTGTCCGCCCCTTCACCTGACTAAACACAATTCGATTTTTGTCTTCAAAGTGTGTTAAAAAGTAAAGTCTTACACCAGCAAACCAAGGGATCTTGAAGAACTTAAACATTATTTTGTCGATGCTGCTGTGTCATCATCCATCCCTACAGCTGTGTTGGGAATTGTTTTCTCAGAGTTTGAACGCCGAATTAGATGAGTGATAGTGAATGATCGACGACATGTAGAGTGTATTCATAATATAATTCGAAAACATCCAATCAATACCATTAAAACAAACTAAAACTTATAACTCTATTACATGTGTAATGAGAGCCATGTAGGGCTCACGTGGTGATTGGCTGCCGGTCCCGCTTTGTAGCCAATGAGGGGAGAGCCCGGGAGCATGGCCTCGGCGTGATCAAGGCATGCTAGCTTGGCCGATCTCGGCCTCAGCTAATGGGAAGCCGGATCAGAGGCGTGGTCCCGGGAGTTGACGGGGAATGATCTGGAATGTTCCACGCTGACTACTGAGGATTGGCTTAGGGGTACCACGTGACCCAGGGGTTAAAAGGGGGAGAGGCAGAGGAGTCGGGAGCAGACCTGGGAACGAAGAGAGCAGGAGCCACGCACGTACGGGGCTCTGGGTGCCACGTGGCGTGCGACTTAGCTGACTGTCTGCCCGCTTCCCGTTGCCTGCCAGCAACGGGGAGTGTGAGTGTAAACTGTGGAAGTGGAAAATAAAGGACTAATTCCAAGAGCCGTCTCGAGAAGGTTTATTACACATGTATTCATATAAAATTGATGTGAGTATCCCGAATAACAAAACTATTCAACGTTCATTTTGGTATATTCATTTTCGGACACCCTATTCAATTTAACGTAAAGCAGTCAGTGATTGATGGTCCAGCGCTCATTGATTCACTACAGGAACTCGCTCACCAGTGGTCAGTCGCCTCCTAATTAATGTTCTATCGCTATTACCATAACGACTGTTTCCGTGAACCTCACTAATCGATTCCTCCACCCGTGTTGAGAGCTCGGTCTACTCACACAAGGATCCCCCATATTGACTTTAATAGACTGTAGGGGCACGTGCTGTAAGAGAGCACCAATGAAGTCCTGCACGGCATACGAGGGGGTGGGTGGCCAGCACCATGCCCGGTCGCCTTTGTTTCCCTAGTGGCGATGTTTTCACACCGCACCAGGTACTCATTTGAGGCTGAGTCGACCTAGGGGAGGCCCAGGGCCGGTTCAGATAATCGTCATGAGCGGGAATCGATCTCGGGTCGCCAGATTCGTAGTGAAACGCGCTAACCGCTACACTACCGCTCCCCACACAGTATATACATCATTTCTTCACAGTCTACTCTCCTCCCATTGCCAGTGGATATGATTTTAAACAGCCTCCACGGTTAAATAAAAAATTTATAATTGGGAAGAGAAACAGCACTGAACTCGTCCCCCATTGTTGGCTGTGGGCGGGAATCGAACTCGGGTCGCTCCACCGCTCCCCACAATCATTCCACCACTCACCCGCTGAGCCACTTACCAGACGACCAGTCACAGAACGCCTCTTTCAGCTTCTTTCCTCGCACTGCTCCACTGTGGAAATCCTTCCCATCGCCTCCTCTAATAATTACCTCGCACTTTGATGGTGCTGTTTGTTGCTGGTCGCTTGAGGCTTTGGGCCTGTGTTTAGCGACTGTGGAAAACATTATTACACTGCTGGACGAATGCCAGGTTTGACCATACTTAGCCACCCTGGTAAGTATCGCTTGGTAAAGGTGTGAAGCGTATACGTTTGAGCAGAGGTACAATGGATTCTTCTTCTGAACTGTCTTTTGCTGACGTTACCGGCAACAGTCATGGTGCAAGCGCCGTCGTGCTGTGCGCTATAACACGCCGCGTCCGTGAATTTAAGTCGGATCGCTAGGTTCACAACGCCAATAGCGAACCTCGCCACCGCTCCGCCCTGTTAATGGTGACATCGCATCGTGGCGACCGACCTTGTCAGTGTCGAGCAGCCCCTCTCCACCGCGTGGTGATGAGATCTTAAGATGGGGTACTCCCTTGAAGGACGCGTCGACACTAACAAGGGGATAAAGACCTGACGCCTGATCGACGGTGGTGGTGGTTGCGGCGAGATTCAGAGCAGGCGCTGGATCTCCGCTCGTAATAATTCAGGAAGCGAGCGAGCGATGGCAATGCTTTCTGACGTCGAAAGCCTCCATTCAGTGCACAAGGATCGCAACGCTCACGGCGAGAGGAAGGGTTTTCAGTTCACACTACAGGGACTCATCTACTTGCGAACATTCGACTCACGAACTTTCAGAGATACGAACAAACCTGTCCGTCCAGTTGCGTAAGTTCAACCGCCATGAAATACATGGCGGTGGTGGCATCTACATCTGCAGGAGAATATACAACTTTAAAGCCATTGTAGATGTTTGGAATCGACAGGAGTAAAGTGGGACTTACGAACAGACCTCTGGAACCTAGCTCGTTTGTAAGTAGAGGAGTCCCTGTACAGCAGTGGCGTAATGAACTACATTTACCAGCCCAAAGTGGTGCGGCAATCGGTCAGGTGGGGCCCCAATATTTGATTTGTCTCTCACACGGTTGCACCTTAGAGGCTATTGTATATATATCACGACTCATCTTGCCCTCATCACAGCAGTTACGCTTACGGTCTCGAGCATTTAACGTTGTAGGGCGCGCTCCATCTTCACATAAACTCCTTAAACTTTTTTTTTCAACAACGGTTTTATTAACTTCGTTTAACTCACGGCACGGTCAATGGCGCCTGAGACACGTGACGCCTGCTTTTTGTGCGAGCCGATTCCAGTTTAGGGACCGCGGCGTTTTTGACCTACACAAAAATATATCAATAATCCGTCCATACAACAATTGTAATTGCTTGAAAGGAGGCAATTAATTTATTAATTTATGCCGTTTTCATACAGGCATGCATTGTCACCGGATCTGAGTACGTGTGCAACATTTGGAATTGATTGGACAACAGGAAGTAGACTAACTTTTGATTACAAGATTTGACCACGACGAACACAAGTGAAGTTAAATAAAACCGTTGAAAAATGCAGTGCTACCTCGATGCAAATATTAAGTTGCCGCTGGGATTAAAATACAAGGTGGAACGTAAATGAAAGCATTTTTAAAGAAATGTATATGTAGTAACTTACCCCGCGTTTTCAATAAGTGTTGTTACTTGACACTGTTAACAAACTTAATGGTGGTTATCAAAAGGGGGGGGGGGGGGGTGCCAAATTCGTAGCTAAGGCCACGAGGGGCGGGTGTGCTGCAAGGCACCCTTGCCTGCCCCCCACGCTAATTTACGCCATTGCACGACAGTTTGGTTCTTCAAATCGAGTTTTTGTTTTCATTACCAGCTACCGTATATAATAAACTCCTTAAAACGATGTTTTTAAAAACGCTAAAAAGTAAATACAGTAACTCGATTGGACGACGGGAAGTGGACCACACGTGACGCCTGCTTCTTGGGCGAGGCGATTCCAGAGTTTAGGGACCGCGGCGTTTTTGACCTACCCAAATAAATATGTAATTAATCAGCCGTCCATACAAAATGTTAATTGCTTCAAAAGAGCCAATTAATTGATTCATTGATGCCGATTTTGATACAGGCATGCATTGTCACCGGATCTGAGTACGTGTGCAAATTTTAGAATTCATTGGACAACAGGAAGTAGACTATTTGGCCTTAACAGGTGTTCACTAACATCACTCGCCGTTACATTGTTTAACGGTCTCATTCAGAGTCAATAAGACAGCGGTGTTTGTGTGCGGCGTGACTGTGTTTGTGTGCGGCGTGACTGTGTTTGTGTGGGGGAGCCGTCGTGAAATTGGTTAGCGCGCTGCGCCACAAACCCGAGTTCGATTCCAGCTCACGGCCAGCATCAGTGATGATTATCTGAATCGGTCCTGGGCTTCCTCTAGGTCGACCCATCCTCAAATGAGTACTTGGTGCGGTGTGTAAACATCGCCACTAGGGAGACAAAGGCGGCCGGGTGTGGTTCTGGCCACCCAACTCCCTCTTGTGCCGTGTCGGATTTCATAGGCGCTCGCTAACAGCACTTCCCCCAAATGTCTGCCGAGGCTATACGGGGGATTATTGTCTTTGTGTAAGAGTAAATATATATGTGAGAGTATGTGGTACAGTATATATGGGTGGTATATACGTGTCTGCGTGTAATAGTGTATGTATATGGGGGTGGAGTGGTGGCGCGGTGGATAGCGCATTGGACATCAATCAGCGAAATGACATTTATTTCCAACAATGGCTAACCTCAGAGGCTCGTGAAATCTTAACACGTCCAGCAACCCACACTAGATAAACACTCAAGTGACTCAGTGTAAGGGAGACGTTCATCCAGAAGTGGATTGAAAATGGGCTTTAATTCGTATTGTGAATTGAACTTCCACGTATGCGTAATTAAATATACATCTGTGTATGCTCGTGCGTGTTGTGTAACAGTTAATGTGTATATATATGTAAAACTTATCATAAGAATGTGGAGCCCTTTTGTTAACCCACTGCTTGATGTGTAATGTGGTTGTTGAGCGATAACCGGCAACCGTTTGTAGATTTCTGGTGGAATGTTAGCAGTGAACAGTGATTGGCTCACACGTTCACCACGTCCCTTCTTTTCTCAGTTAAAACAAAATAAAGGCGCAGCCCCGCAATTGTTTCGCTCATGCTTTCCTGCTGGCGGAATAACCTGCACTCGAGGGAGCTCTAGGGGATGTTTGGTCTACTCTTCCACGCTAACCAAACGTGTTGTAAGAGAAGGGCGTATCCACACTTCCACCCACCATATGCGACAGAGGCGGTGGGGATTTAAGAAACCTGCTCCATCGTTTCCACTGCTGCACCGGAAGACGGAGTCGAACTACCACCCTCTGGATTGCAAGTTCCGTGTGCTGGTAATCATTGCGGCTTCTCCCTTCGTTTCTCAGGTTACAAAGGTTACATACGCTATGTTTTTTGCACGAGAAGTGCAGTAATGCAGATAATCGGCGTGCCACTGAATACTTACATTTCAAACATGTTACCAGTATCTGGGACAACAGTTATGTGCAACCCAAAAGTTAGGTTTGTTATTTTCAAGTTCACCCCCCCTGGTTTTATTAATTTGCCTGTCAAACGGAAGGGTTTCGAGTTCAAAGACAATCCGTCAATTTGTACTGGATGCTAAATGGAGTTGAGCAATGCATTATGACAGTCAATACATATGGAGTCATCGTAAGGGTGTGATCCAAGACAAGCCACATGCACTCTACAGCACTGGGGATAGTTTTTGAAGACAAAGCGAGATCAACGAGATGCAAGAAAGCGGTAAAGGAGAGCAGGTTTTAGTGGTTTTGGGAAATCCGAACTTGACAATGACAAGTAACAGACCGATGCGCCTCACTAATACGGCCACAACACATTCGTCAAATAACACCTTAACAGGTAATCGTATAAAATAGTCGACGTTTTGGGTAATGGCCCCTCTTCATAGCACGATGTGCCTCGTAACTAAATCGATGCTGCTGCAAATAATTGCTCCCAGAACGCCATTTGGGATGTGTATTTCTTTTTTTTAATGGACAGATAGGTACGCGAGGAGGTATATTGTGCGCCAATTTATGTTGACCTTAATAGGCACTCGCTAACAGCACGATGTGTTGAGGCTGCATGGGGGTTACGTGTGATGTGTTTTGCTCTCGCCATCAGCTCACAGCGGAACCTTTAAAGTTCCCATGGTAACGAAGACTTCAAAAGGACACAGAATGACCGCAACAGCAACATCCGCTATTCGCCACTGAGTGGCAGTGATGTTAATACGGATATTTTTTGTGCCGGGCTAGGTGCACTTTGAGGCCGTCACGTGAAGTGTGGAAGGCTCGCTTTGAGGAGGTCACGGGACAAAGAATGGTTTATGGGTTGACTGACTTGGATGACTGGCAGATGCACCATCTCTGCCAACTTCATAGTTAATCTGAACGTTGCTGCTCTGCCCTCTGTTGTTGTGTCAAGATCGGCCTCCACAGACACTGCTGGTACCAATCATCAGCATGTACACTCAGCTCAACATCCTCCTGTACTACATCAACCCATATCTTCTGTCCATGGCGTGCCCGTTTACCCCCCACTATCCAGCGAAGCAGAAGCTACTTTAACAAGCAGGGACTAGGAAACGCGAGGCTCATGACCCAGTCAACGCAGCCTTGCTCACTGGTGAGACTTTGTCAATATCTTTCGAGGGTCCGAGAGCTCCTCACATAATCCAGTCTGGTTAAACCCAGGATTGACCTAAGCAAGCCAGCCTGCATTTTTGGCGCCAGGGCAGATGCTTATTTAAAGGAGTCTATGTTTCGCAAGCATAGGAAAGAGAGGATATAATATTGCCCAAGAAGATACGAAGCTTCGTTTAAAGTGACAGACCAGGTAGCTTCTACACAAGGGTTATGCAGAAAACAAGGCAGCTCTATTGATTCGGAGTGCAATCTCTGCTACCACATCGGAGCCGGTCATGAGCACACTGCCCAGATATAGAACTCCACCCTCTCCACAACTGCCCCATCATGCTACTCATTGGGAGTTTAGGGGGTGGAGTATTTGATTATAGAAATACACAAGCAGGTGCTTTGTTTTGGTGGGGCTGATGGAAGGCCCTGCCTCTTAGTAGAATGCCCCAGATTCAGCAGGAAAGTATCTAACCCTTCATAGTGAGGAGTAATTATCAGATCATCAGCATACATAACATGACTGACCAGTGGTAAGCCATCCCTTTACCACACCCGGGAATCGATCAGCTTCCCCATTATCTGTACCAGATGGAAATTATTCTGGTCCAACCATGGACAGATTGCCAAACTGCATGGTCAAAAGTATGTTACATATTATAGGGGCCAGAGGACATCCCTTTCGCAGACAATACAAGGACAAAGTTCCCCCATATAGGCATAAGAGATTATTGGGGGCAAGTGCTGTTAGCGGGCACTTCTGAAGGCCGGAAAGGCACACGAGGGGGAAGGTGGCCAGCACCATGCCCGACCGCCTTTGTCTCCCTAGTGGCGATGTTTGAGGCTGAATCGACCTAGGACATGCCCAGTACAAATTCAGATGATAGTCACTGGTGTTTGGCCATGAATGGGAATCGAACTCGGGTCGCCGGGTTCGTAGCGCAGCGCACTAACCGCTACGCAGGGTACATATACACGTGTACATGCACACGTAAACACACATCCACATTTACCAAGATAAAGATCCCCCGTATAGTCTAAACGGACATTTGGAGCAAGTACTGTTAGCGGGCACCTATGAAGGCCGGCACGGCGTACCTATGAGGGGGTGGTGTGGTAACATACCCGGCCGCCTTTGTCTCCCAATTGCCGATATTTTAAACACCACAACATGTATTCAGTTTAGGCTGAGTCGATATGGGAGAGGCCCCGGACTGGTTCAGGTTTTGGATTCGCTCACACATTCGCCAATGACGTTAGCTCTGAATGGAAACTGATTGTGTTCATGTCGCCGACTTGGTGCGCAGTACACCAATTACTGTACCACCATACTCTTTGGTTCTGTAGGTAAAGTCACGTAGGTAAAAAAAAAGAAAATTAACCACAGCAAGAAAATTTATACTGGTATACATTTTCTTGCTGTGGTGTTCACACCTGATGATGATTGTTTGTGTTGCAATCGAAACGTCGTGATTTAATTTTCATTTTTATTTTATTTTCTTTACATATGTGACTTTACTGAAAAAACCAAAGAGTATGGATCCTTGCAGTCACGAAAACTTCAAATCTAGAATACTGTACCACCGCTCTTCATTTCACACTTAAACAAATGTTCGTGCGACAGCACTGGGGACACACGAGCTCATGTACGTGGCTCCATATGATATGCAATACAAAAATACATGGAAACTCCTAAACATTTGGACACCCGCACACACGAAAAGCAAACAGTGCTTATTGTATTTAATATTGGTTCATGTGCTGTATTTGCAGTGTTCAATTTCTTTTGTAAAGCGTTTGCTTTTGTCTGATTTCTATTTCCTTCATTTTTTTATTTGTATTTATGTCATTGCATTCGTCATTTGGACGACCCAGGTTAGTCTGGGCCAATGAGTCCACGTGACTTCTCACCTGGTTTTAACAATTCCTTACCCAGGTACATGCGCAGGCCTGGAATTAGCTGTTCATGGCACCCTTGGCACCCTTGGCGGAAGGCCCCCCACTAGAAAGGAAGTTCCCAGAGAAGTCTTCTGGAGAGTCATTGATCGACTCCTGCACGCTGGCCAGGCGTTTTGGAAGAGGAGCGAGCACTCAAAACTTTACCCCACCTCCAGCGAACTGCCGAAAAACTGTGGTACACCCGTCTATAGTACCAATACATTAATACCCACAGCTCAATTTTCATACACACATACAAACCCCCCAAAACACACAAAGACCCCCCATATAGCGTTTAACATATTGGTGTAGCAAGTGCTATTAGCGAGCACCTATGAAGGTGGGCAGGGCACACGAGAGGTAGCCAGCACCACGCTTTTGTCTCCTTCATGGTGTGATTTACACATCACACTGGGTACTCGTTTAAAGCTGAGTCAACCTAGAGGAGGTCCCGGATCGGTTCAGATAATCGTCACTGGTATTGTCCGTGAACGGAAGTTGAACTGAGGTAACCGGGTTTGTAATGCAGCACGCCAACCGCTACACTACTGCCCCCCACACACACAACAACAGCTGCTATTCGCTCCTAAAGTGGTGGTGGCGTCTCAACATTTTGCTTGTGCCAGTCTAGGTGCACATTAAGGCCACGTAAAGTGTCGACGGCTCGCTGACAGGAGGTTGTGGGACAGACCCAGGTGCCATGGGTTGGCTGACTGAGATGACTGGCAGATGCACCAGGTGTGTCCCATCAAGGACAAAGATCCCCGTATAGCCTTGGTGCCATCTCATTGCGTTTTAGCCACCTGGTACTCCGCTCGTTGTTGTGAGCGTCACGCCTCAACCATCCATTGTTGCTGGAGGGTGGCTGCCTTCAACTGCCCAGTAGCATCCTTCATGAGCCTCCTCCAAGTCTAATACGCTCGAAATACTTCTGTACCACATCGGTCAATCTCTTCTCTATACTATGTTGTGGCAATTTAATCTATTCTCTGATAAAACAGAAGATAATCTTGATTTGAAGTTTTCGTGACTACAGGAATCCCATACTCTTTAGTTATTTCGGTAGAAAAATAAATAATAAATCACGGCGTTTCGATCGCAGCACAAGCAATAGTCATCAGGTGGAAAGATACAGCAATAGAACTGCTGAACAGGAAATGGCTACTGCAACAAGAGGTTATATATAGGTTTGAGATGGGTGTCACCCAAGGCTATTTAGGCAGGGTCAGAGATGGAAAGGAGTCCCGTCGCCGTACACACACACAGCAGCTGCATTAAAGGGAGAGATTGGCAAGTTCATGTAAACGAGTATAATGGGAAATGAGCCCCGTCGTCGTACGCATGCATGGCAGCTGTCTGAGACCCTGCTTCCATTCACGTGCAAGACCACCTCAGCTGTACTTAACTCAGCTCACTTGGTTGCTCTAATCGCAGACATCTCACTGTCTCCACATGATTTGCTTGTCAGTTTCCATGTGGTCTCTCTGTTCACCAAGGTATCTATGCCTGACACCATTGCAATCTTTGAAGACTTGGTCAAACAGGGACTGAATCCGGATTTACCAAGTTTGGTAAGGTACTGCCTTACCAATACTTACTTCACCTGGAATGGTACATTCTACAAACACAATGAAGGTACCCATATGGGTTCTCCCTTGTCGACAGTGGTAGTGAATGTTTTCATGGAGAAATTTGCAACAGATGCCATCCTCACATCCACCTTCCTTGTGGAAAAGATACGTACAGTGAGGGAAAAAATATTTGATCCCCTGCTGATTTTGTACGTTTGCCCACTGACAAAGAAATGATCAGTCTATCATTTTAATGGTAGGTTTATTTGAACAGTGAGAGACAGAATAACAACAAAAACATCCAGAAAAACGCATGTCAAAAATGTTATAAATTGATTTTCATTTTAATGAGGGAAATAAGTATTTGACCCCCTCTCAATCAGAAAGATTTCTGGCTCCCAGGTGTCTTTTATACAGGTAACAAGCTGAGATTAGGAGCACACTCTTAAAGGGAGTGCTCCTAATCTCAGCTTGTTACCTGTATAAAAGACAGCTGTTCACAGAAGCAATCAATCAATTCGATTCCAAATTCTCCACCATGGCCAAGACTAAAGAGCTCTCCAAGGATGTCAGGGACAAGATTGTAGACCTACACAAGGCTGGAATGGGCTACAAGACCATCGCCAAGCAGCTTGGTGAGAAGGTGACAACAGTTGGTGCGATTATTCGCAAATGGAAGGAACACAAAATAACTGTCAATCTCCCTCGGCCTGGGGCTCCATGCAAGATCTCACCTCGTGGAGTTGCAATGATCATGAGAACGGTGAGGAATCAGCCCAGAACTAAACGGGAGGATATTGTCAATGATCTCAAGGCAGTTGGGACCATAGTCACTAAGAAAACAGTTGGTAACACACTACGCCGTGAAGGACTGAAATCCTGCAGCGCCCGCAAGGTCCCCCTGCTCAAGAAAGCACATATACATGCCCGTCTGAAGTTTGCCAATGAACATCTAAATGATTCAGAGGACAACTGGGTGAAAGTGTTGTGGTCAGATGAGACCAAAATGGAGCTCTTTGGCATCAACTCAACTCGCCGTGTTTGGAGGAGGAGGAATGCTGCCTATGACCCCAAGAACACCATCCCCACCCTTAGTTCTTTCGGTAAAGGCACGTAGGTAAAAAATGAAATTAAAATTAATCAAAATAAAATCAAAATCACGACGTTCCGGAGGCAACACAAGTCTCCGTCATCAGGTGGGACCGTCACAGCCAGATTTGCTGCATCAAGTGAGGCAGGGATTCAAGATGCAAGCCCTTAAATACAAGTTGGGGGGGGGAGCTTATCAGAATGTGGTAGCCAATGAATGGAACGTATCGGGAGGGGGGGGGCTAAAAGAAGGCACGAAGTGCTCGTAGGCATCGGCGACGTGGACGTGTTTGTGCGCAAGTAACTATTGTTGCACATGCTAACGTATTGGACGAGGAGGGGGGGGGGGCTAAAAGAGAGTACGGGGTGCAAGTGTACGTGGACATGTATATGTACAAGCACCTGTTGATACACATGATATAAAAGAACGAAAATGCCCATGTTTATACCAGTGTTGGCTGACAATAAAGAGAGTACTGTTAAACACTGGGGATGTTAACACTCGGTAAAGTAAAATAGTGCCTGTCAGATAAGATGGTCCAAAAATGTGTAGTTAAATCTTTTTTACATGGTTAATAACACCTGATGACGGAGACTTGTGTTGCCTCCGAAACGTCGTGATTTTTATTTTATTTTTATTAATTTTAATTTAATTTTTTACCTACGTGACTTTACCGAAAGAACTAAGAGTATGAATCCTTGCAGTCACGAAAGCTTCAAATCTAGAACCATCTCCACCGTCAAACATGGAGGTGGAAACATTATGCTTTGGGGAATTTTTTCTGCTAAGGGGACAGGACAACTTCACCGTATCAAAGGGACGATGGACGGGGCCATGTACCGTCAAATATTGTGTGAGGACCTCCTTCCCACAGCCAGGGCATTGAAAATGGGTCGTGGATGGGTATTCCAGCATGACAATGACCCAAAACACACAGCCAAGGCAACAAAGGAGTGGCTCAAGAAGAATCACATTAAGGTCCTGGAGTGGCCTAGCCAGTCTCCAGACCTTAATCCCATAGAAAATCTGTGGAGGGAGCTGAAGGTTCGAGTTGCCAAACATTAGCCTCGAAACCTTAATGACTTGGAGAAGATCCGCAAAGAGGAGTGGGACAAAATCCCTCCTGAGATGTGTGCAAACCTGGTGGTCAACTACAAGAAACGTCTGACCTCTGTGATTGCCAACAAGAGTTTTGCCACCAAGTACTAAGTCATGTTTTGCAAAGGGGTCAAATACTTAATTCCCTCATTAAAATGCAAATCAATTTATAACATTTTTACATGCGTTTTTCTGGATTTTTGTTGTTGTTATTCTGTCTCTCACTGTTCAAATAAACCTACCATTAAAATTATAGACTGATCATTTCTTTGTCAATGGGCAAACGTACAAAATCAGCAGAGGATCAAATACTTTTTTCCCTCACTGTAGATGACACGTTCATCATCTGGCCACATGGCCAGACAGCAGTGGACCAATTTTTCAACCACATCAATTCCATCCATCCATCCATAAAATTCACCATGGAAGTAGAAAATGATGGCAAGCTACCCTTTTTGGATGTCCTAATTAAAAGGAGACCTGATGGTTCAATGAGCCATTCTGTCTACAGGAAAGCTACCCATACGGATGCATACCTAAAACCGGATTCCCACCACCATCCATCCCAGAAGAATTCCTTAATCAAGACTCTATACCATAGAGCCCAATGCATCTCCGACCAGGAACACATTGCCGTTGAACTCAAACACGTACGCCAAGCTCTTAAGGCTAATGGTTACTCCGACTACACAATCCGCAAAGCCATCACTCCAACTATCAAGAAGGATCCCATTGAGGAGCCTTTCAAGACCATCACCTTACCCTACATTGCTGGGGTCACAAAAAAGATCTCCAAAATCCTGATAAAACACAAGATCCAGGTCAGATTCAACACAGTACATAAAATCCGTGATCTCGTCCCGTCTGTTAAAGATGTGGTACCAGACATACAGTACCCTGGCGTCTACAAACTAAGTTGCCTCTGTGGTAGCAGTTACATTGGAGAAACCAAACGACATGTCTCGGACCGCATCCGTGAACATAAAGCAGACTTGAAACACGGTAGGACAAACACCTCAGCCGTGGCAGATCACTGTTACAATTCAGTGGGCTCACATGATATTGACTTCTCCAAGACAGAGGTTCTCTGCAAGCCATCTGGCTACCATGAGAGATTCGTTCATGAGGCTATCCACATATACAAACACAGAGACAATTTCAACCGAGAAGATGGATTCTGGCTTAGCAATCATTGGAAGGACGTAATAAACCATTTCAGATCTTAACTGATTGTGTTCACGTTTACGGTGACTTTCAGACCGCGTTCCATTCACTGGCATTGTATTCTCCCAGGGGAATGGATTCTTTGCTCTGCTGCATAGACATATTTTGTTGCTTCCTCTTAGTATCTTTCACACTGTATAATAACAAATAGTTTTAAAATGTATATGCTTAATACAATGTACAAAGTAATATATAGTATCGTAATTGTATAGTGAATATACAGCAGTGTGATATACATTAGGGTGGGTTATAGCAATACGGTATATAATTTAATGTTTGGGTTTGTCTATGGCAGTATATAGTACGGTGTAGACGCGTGCGATGTAAGAGAATAAAGTTTAGATGGAAACATATTATATTTTTTACGACGTAGAATTGTAATGTATTACCTACTGTTAGTAACTCAGCTTATTGTAGAGTATATTTAGTATAATTATGATACTATGTAGTTTATACTTTAGTTGTTTACGTGGTGGTTTTAGCTACTGCAGCTACATACTATTAACACTTCATCCCTTTATTAATGCTACCCCCACCCCCTCCCTGTGATACTGCTAATCCTGCATCATGCACGGGCAAAGTAACACTATTCACATACCTGCATTTCCCATATCCGCTCCTTTGATGCTGCTAATCCTGCATAATGCACGGACACAAGTAGCACTAATTACATACCTCTTGATATGCAAATTCTTTTGTTAAGGCGCCCCCCCCTTCACCCCCCCTCCCAACCCAGCTTATATATATGCTCCAAGCACGTGTGCTGTTTCATTCAGACGCTGTCGCCTCGACAGACCTGGTTTCACCTGAAGACGGCTGCTTGCGTTGTGGCCGAAACGTCGTGAGAATTATTTTATTATGTTTTATTATTTTTATTATTTTATTACTTCCCTTCTACGTGACTTTACCGAAAGAACCAAGAAGAAGGTTGTTAAATGTATTTACATTAACAGACTAAGGTCTCACTAACATAGCCACCGCTGCTCCCTTTTGCCTCGATGTAATGGTAGCTCTCGCTGTTTAATAGGCTGTATGTCTCAATGGCACGGCCACCGTTATGGTGGTTCTTTTGCATTGATACGCTGGCCTCTCACTATGCAGCAGGCAACGCCGCAGCTTGTGTTGCCCACGATGTGGTGCTGCTATGCCCGGTCCTCTGACACAGACATGCTATCTTCCCATTAAACTCGTTTACATTGAGATGCCAATCTCTCCCTTTAACGCAGCTGCTGTGCGTGCGTACGGCGACGGTGCTCGTGTGCGACGACGGGGCTCATTTCCCATTATACTCGTTTACATTAACATGCCAATCTCTCCCTTTAACGCAGCTGCTGTGCGTGCGTACGGCGACGAGACTCCTTTCCATCTCTGACCCCGCCTACTTTCCCTTGGGTCACACCCACCTCAAACCTATATATAACCTCTTGTTGCAGCAGCCATTTCCTGTTCAGCAGTTCTACTGCTGTATCTTTCCACCTGATGACGATTGCTTGTGTTGCGATCGAAACGTCGTGATTTATTATTTCTTTTTCTACCTACGTGACTTTACCGGAAGAACCAAAGAGTATAAACAGAAGCTACTTGTGCATGTGGTGGCTGGACATGCGGGCTACATGACCCAGCCAACGCAGCCTTGCCTGGCGGAGGAGCTCACTGATGTGAATTTGTGACCTCACACAATCCATCCTGGTTAAACCCAGGATGGATCGTAGGCAGGTCAGTCTGAATATTTCAACCTGGCGCAGATGTTCATTTAGAGGGGTTCACGTTTCACAAAGCATAGAGAAAGGAGGACATGACAGTGACCGATAAAAATCTAAGCTTCATATGGAGTGACAGGCCAGATAATTTTTGGTGTGGCTAATGATAATGCTCCATCTCTTAGTGGCATGCTGCAGGTTCAGCAGCAGACTCTCTAACTCCTAAGAGTGAGCATAAATTACCAGATCATTAGCATACTTAACATGGTTTACCGATAGGGAGCCATCCCTTGACTGCACATTGGCATCGATCATCCTTTGTACCGGATATAAATTCCTCTGGTATAGGCGTGGAAATATCGAACTACGTCATAGAAAAATATGTTCAAATTATGTAAGAGCTAGAGGATATCTCTGTTGCACCTCAAGGTGAATCAGGAATGGCTCTGACTTCCAGCCACGCACGTTTACCTGGACCCGCCCACCGTCATGACGGTCCTTAAGGGTTGTGAGCAGAGGGTCAGGGACCTCGAAAGCACGAAAAATAGTCTAGAGCCCTGGCCTATTGATGATATCATAGACCTTGACCAGGTCAATAATGCAGAGATATTGGTCCTGTTCAAATTCTCTACACTTATTCTATAGCAAACGGAAAGACAATAGGTGATCTCTGTGCAGGACCACCATGACCTGAAACCACATTCGGGCTCCGCAAGCCTCTCCTCAGCGATGAATAGCGCTGGGCAGCGACGATCTCCCACATACAAACCCACTCACACACAAACTCACACGTATAAACTAACGCTTTGCATTACCGATATAGTATTAGAATAAACCGGTTACCAGTTTTAAGTTCATATACAAATGCCTCGTAATACACATAAAATGTATAACCCTTTAAACTGACAACCGAAGCAATTTGCGATGGTGTACAATACTGGTTAGCAGCAAACAGGATTTGCAATCCAGAGGTATCGCAAATTCGATTCCAACTCCTGGTGCGGCAGTTGAAGAAATAGTCTAGGTTCGTATATCTTTAAATACTCGACGGATACAATGAAATCATACAATACGCGACGTTTGGGGCAATGGTCCTTTTATAGCACATTAATTAATTATGTTCAACATCATATTTTTTTTATATCTTAAGGCGAGAGTGTTATTAATGAATGTGTTGAGTTGTTTTTATGCGTGCTTATGCACCACTGCCAATGCAGCAGGAGCATAACCGAATAACACGCGTGTTTAATAACACATCACAGACACAAAAGGCCACACACGTATATACAAATATACGCAAACGCACAAACCACACATGCACAAATATGATTACATGTTTAATCGCCCTGTCTCTGTCCACCCAGCATTATGGGTAGCTTCAATCTCGATTGAAAACTCATTTCGTTAGAACTGCGTTTTTATGGCTAGTTGTCCTTACCTCGCACCTCCGATTAGTACGGATGGCTACGCACGGTGTGAAAGAAGTTCAACATACATACGTTACACCACATTCAGTCGACCGGCAGGTCGCGCGTCGTTTCGGAAACTGCTTCTTCCAAGACGTCTCTTCAGCTTGGAAGAGTAGCCCTAAGACCACTCCAGAGCTCCCTCGAGCGGAGGCCCTTCCAATCAGAAGTGGCGTGAGCGAGAAACTGCAGGGTTGCAACTTTATCTTGAAATTGAGAAACGTGGGCATATTTATACCATAACACACGATGACTTGCACTGTCGTTCGGTTTGTACACTCGCGTTTGCCGATCAATATATTAACTCCTGACATTCCACTGAGAACGAATGCCGATCCTAACTTATGGAACTGGTAATTGATGAGAAAATAGTTGCGGTTTTGCCGGCTCTCATTGAACAATCCGAATGTAAACCAGCGTGCACCCACACACACATACGGCGACCAAGCATGTGCAACAATACGGACGTAAAGAACGCACGATAGCCTTTCATCGTTGGAGCAAGTGCTGTGCCCGAACACTTAATAAATCAGGCACGGCGCACAAGGGAGGCCTTTTTCTCCCCAGTACTGATGTTTACTTATTGTAGGTACTCGTTTAAGGCTGAGTCGACTCATAACTGATTCAGATACCACTCACCACTGATGTCAACCGTGGCTGGAAATCACAAACTGTGCCACCAGTCTCCACATGCAAAGCCCACAAACATGCACATAGATACACACGAACTACACGCATATATATAAACTCATGCACAGAGAAACACAAATACATTAGCCTTAACAGACTGTTGGGACAAGTGCTGTTCGTGAGCACCTATGAAGGCCGGTACGACACACGAGGGGGTGGGTGGCCAGTACCACTCCCGGCCGCCTTTGTCTCTTTAATAGCGATGTTTACACATCGTACCATGTATTCATTTGCGGTTGAGTCGACCTAGGGTATTCCCAGAACCGGTTCAGATAACCGTAGCTGGTGTTAGTCATGAGCGGGAATCCAACGCAAATCGGCTGTATCGGAACACAGCGCCCTAACCACTACACAACTAATAAATAAATAAATATTAATCCCCCCTGTAGCCTTAACAGACTGTTAGGGCAAGTGCTGTTAGCGAGCACCGATAAAGGCCGGAACGGCACACGAGGGGGTTGGGTGGTAGAAACTACACATGCAGAAATACCATCCCACACACATACGGACACATACGAATGCATACCACATACAAATCCACAGACATAAACCCACACGTAGTCCATGCAGATCCACACAAAACACATCACAGACACATAAGGCCACGCGTACATACAAATATACACAAACGCAAAAACAACACATGAACAAATATGATTATAAACACGTAAATATGTAAACACGCACACATGCAAACACACACGTCAACACAAACTCACGTACCACACCACACCCTCACACAAACCCGAACATAAACACAAAGCTACACGCATATATACATATAACCCCACACACAAATAAAATCCACACAATACGCAGACATCCCCACACACGAACATATAATGACATATAACTCCATACAATGCACTTCCACGCATCATCACAACAAATCTGCTTACCTTGCTTACAACTTTTCAATGTAACAAAGCATTGGCCAGCAAAACGAGCCAACAGCGTCTCGACAGACTGACTCTTTGCAGCACGAGCCACTGCTATTGCTATATTTCCCCGGTGATACTACGAAGCACTGCACCAGTGAGTGCGCCTAATGACCGTGCCCCGGTGCTCGGCGTGCGCGCCTCTGCTCGCAAGAAATAATCACGTTGAGCTGTGAGCGCAGAGGTGGAGGCGGAGCTACCTCGGGAATGTCTCGCACTCCACAGTGACATAATTATACACGCCAATGACGTCACGTTCAGGGTTTCCACGCATTTACCAATGGTGACGTAACCATTTGGATGGAATTGTCCCAATATCGATGTGTGCATTGCCCGTTGGCTTCACTGCTTGACTGGCTGTCCTTTAAGCCAGCGGATCAACACGTCACATGTTCACCAACCCTGCCTTCACCAATCCGCAATTACCAGCATGGGGAAGTATGGTCTAATAACCACCCACGACCAGCACGGCGTAGAGATGCCGTTATCCTGCAGTGGATTGACGAGATGTCTGTACAATATACATGGTGGATTCAATATTACAACCAATCATGTGTTTTTATAGCATGTGTTTTGCCAGTAGTTGTCCTATGAAACACCATCCCGTATTTTTTTTGTATTTCTATTTTTCTTGTCACCTGTTATGCACGTTATGTTTGCCAGGGAACCGATGTTTTTGTTGATGAAACCCGATTCAAGAGCTTTTTAACTCACAGAGCACTTCAAAATAAACTGAACTAATTTGGCAGCCATCAATACAGCTGTTAGCTCAGATAATTTTGTAAATTAGTGTTTTTTACATACCAATTAATAGTGACTGAAGCCATTACATTAATCATAATTCTCCACTCACAATCATTAGGTCATGAGTTCAGACCCTAATGGAGATTGACTTTTCCCATAATTATCACCGAAGTATTATTATGATAATCGGTTTTCCCCTTTTTTCTGGCAACAAAACAGGTGTTAAGATGTTAAAACACCAAACTGACACCTTTTATAAGGAATTATGTCTGCATTAACCACAATACTTGTGGTCAGAATGCAAATAAAAAACATACTCTGATAATATATGCATTGTCTTTGAAACTGATTGGTTCACACCAGAGACAGCTTTCTTTGGAGCCTAGTCTCAAAAGGGGAAAAGCTATTCTCATATTTTGGTACTGGTGTAGTGACATAGGACGTCACTACTGTGTCTGCCCGTACGAGGGCTGGGGGCCCCAAGGGGGTGCCTGGGGGGTCACGTGGTGGAGGGACCCAGACCTTCCCATGAGGTGGGGGAAGGGAGGCATGGCCTGGGAAGGGAGGCGTGGCCTGGGCAGAGCCGGCCACGCCTGGGCGGAGCCGGCTACGCCAGAGCGGATATAAGCGGGGTGTGGATGCAGAGCGGGGCTGTTGAACTCCGAAGTGAAGACGACATCATCGGTCCTCAAGTCCCGGGTCGTCGTCCTGGACCAGGCAGCCCGTTGCCTGCCTGGTCCACTCTGTGTCGTGTTCCAGAGTGTTAGTGAATTGAGGAAGGTGGTCACCACCTTATGTACAGTGTTATATTACTTACCGTTTAATAATTAGTGTTGCCTCCAAGCTGTGTGGGTGCACCTAATTCGAACCCACTACACTGGCAATGGAGGTTCCATGACGAAGTACTTATTAGTTTAGTGTTATTTTATTTATTTTAATAATTTTTAGAACGCAAATGTTAAGGATAAGAAAGTGTTGCATTTGTAAGCGTGACCAATACAATAAGATAAAACAAATACAACAATCAAGCAAATAAAAGTGAGACCAAAATGAAGTAGCTTCTGATGATAGAGATGTTTGACAACACTGGCAGCCACGGAAGTGGATTTTAATTAACGGCAGTTTGCTGTGGTCGTTGGAGTGAAAATGGTTTAGAGCAGTAGTTCTTAACCTTGTTGGAGGTACTGAACCCCACCAGTTTCATATGCGCATTCACCGAACCCTTCTTAATTGGAAAAATAAAATATCATTTTTTCAAATTCAAAACATAGGTATATGTTTTACTGGTGCACAAAATGAACCGTGCATCAACATCACTGTGTTCAAAGAACAAAACCAGCAAAACATGATTTTCACACAAAAACATAATAATGAATACTTACTGCAAATCAGTGTGAATTCTGCTGTTGCCTTTCAGAGACCAGTTCAGAAATGCGCGGCTTCACCTTGGCAAGTGCCACTCTCATGTCATTTTCGCAACAAAGTCTGTTGCTTTTCTTCGTTTTTATGTCCAGCATCCTCGAAAAGGATTGCTCGCAAAGATATGTTGTAACAAACGGTATGAAAATCTCCAGGGCTTTCTTAGCAATAACAGGGTACGTTACCATTTGTTGACACCAAAACGTTGAGAGCGTTTTGTTCTGAAGAGTTGCTGTTGAACCTGGCTCTGCTGAATTTCCATGATTTCGTCGAGGTATTCATCATTGACATCTGCTGTCTCAACAGTAAACGTTAACGGCTGTCTCACCCATGCTGGATATGACTCTCTTGTAGGGAAGTATCCGTCGAGAGACTTTGCAAGCTCATCTAAGTGCGTGGCAATTGCTTGCTTCAGTTCCGCGGGTACAGAAATATCTCCGATTCCAGATACATCTTCGATCTTACTTACATAGTCGTCCAGCAGGGGAAAGTTTGCGAAGTTATCGTTCTCTGTTCGCCGTTTCCATAACGGTAGCTTTTTTTGAAAAGCCTTCAGGTTTTTATTACGCTTCAATGATGTTGACTCTACCGCCCTGCATCTGCTGATTGAGATGATTGAGAGCTGCGAAGATATCAGCCATGTACGCTAAAATGAGAATGAACTCAGAATTTTTGAAGCAATCTGCATGCCAATGTTGGTGCTCTTGCAAAAACAGGGCTAATTCCACACGCATGGCAAAAACACGATTCAGCACCTGTCCCCGGGATAACCACTGAACGTCAGAATGGTACAGAAGTACCTCGAATTCAGATTCCATTTCTTACACAGCTCACTGAAGATGCGGTGCCTCAGAGCACTATTTAGCACATAGTTCACGCATTCCACTACAATTTTTAATACTTCTGTCAGTTTTGGAGGCAAGGGTTTTGTTGCCAACGCATGCCTGTGCAGAATACAATGCGTAACAATCATGTGTGGTGCATCGGCTTTCACTAGCGCACCAAAACCAGACTTTCTTCCCAGCATGACTGGAGCTCCGTCCGAACAAACTGCAGAAACCATATCCCACGAAAGATTGTTGTCTTTGAAGAAGTCATCCACAAGTTTCTTCACATCGGCTGCCTTAGTTGTTGTTGTAAGAGGCTTACAAAATAAAACATCTTCCTTTATCACGTCGTCTTTCACATAGCGCACGAATACAGCAAGCTGGCTTAGATTGGAAACGTCTGTGGTCTCGTCGAGTTGCAGGCTGAATTTTGCCGGGCTTGAAATCAGATTTGCAACTACTTGAGCCAAGATGTCTTTGCTCATGTCCTCTATTCTGTCGCTGATGGTGTAATTTGAAAGAGGAATTTGGGATAACATAACTTCAGCTGCTTTTCCCAGCATGCTATTCGTCATCTTCAACACAGCTGGTTTTATGAGTGTTTCACCAATGGTGTGGTTTGCCCTGCTTTGCGATCAGGTAAGCAACTTCGTACGATGCTGTGAGGATCGGTTTGTTGATGGGTACAAAGCCGAGAACAGGCAAAGTAGCCTTTTCATCGAATCTGGCTCTCTTCACCTTGAATTCAGCGAGCGTTGTGTTCTTGTATTCCCCATCTCCATGCAGCTTAAGGAAGTGTTCCCTTAGTTTTGCCGGTGCTAGACTAGAATTGCTCAACTTGGCATTGCAAATCATGCAGTTAGGACGCTGACTCCCATCACGTTCCGTTATACATGTGAATCCATATTGTACATATTCGTCTGACCACTTTCTTTTTTTGCTCGACATAGTTAGTATGAAGGGATTCAAATATTAAGAAAGAAATCACACGACGTACCATCACGACAGTCACAAGTCGACTACCGAGCGCACCAAATTCCCTGCAGCACAGATAGGCCAAGCGATGTAGCGTGATCACTTGTAGCCAATGATGGCCAAGCCGGACGTGTCATCACGAATCATATGAGTCGGGTGTGTGTCTTAACCTCCGCCGAACCCCTGGGACTGACTCACCGAACCGCTGGGGTTCGATCGAACCCAGGTTAAGAACCACTGGTTTAGAGGTATGGGGGGAGACCTTGAGAGAGAGGTCCGTGGCACAGGATAATGATGTTGTAATGTATCATTCATTTCAGATCAAATCAGAATTTGTATTTATACTGGAAGAATCTGATAAGCTCTTAAGCTCTTTTTCACAGATGTTCAGTAAGGGGCACGGGGTCAGAACGTTACAACAGCAAACAATACATAAACACGATATGGGCAGTTGGAGGCAGTCGCCCTCCAACACAGCGGAGGGCAGAGGAGCAACCCTCACAACAACTCAGCGAGTTGGGACAGTACGGAGCACAGAAGGTGCATCTGTCATCTCAGTCAGTCAGCCAATTGATGCGTAACCAGTGCAAGGTTTTTAGCATAGCTGAGGATGGCGTGCGAAAGGTTGTTTTGGAGCTGCTATAGTTTGTTGAGGTGCTTTTCTGATGTCCAAGTAAGGATGGCGTTGCAATAATGAAGGCTAGTGCCAACAATGCAACATGCCAGAGTCGTTAAAATATGGGCGGATTTGTCATAAGGCCTCGAGGTGGTGATTGTATTATTTATAGTGTTCAGCATATGGTGGTCAAGGTGATGCCAAGAGCATTTAGTAAGCCTATTGTGATGCCTGATGTGCAAAGTCAGCATGATTGTTATTTACCAGGGAAGATGGGATTAAGAAAGGTGGTGGGGGAAACAGTCAGAAGGGTTACGGTCTACTGCCATGTTTATGGTTCGGGTGAAAGAGGTCAAACCTGATCAGTTTTGCACTGAGCGAAGCAAGTGATACTGAGGAACGGCCGCAGTAATCAGAAGCATCAAATCGAGTAGGAATGACCCGGTGATGGGGGGGGGGCACCAGGATGGATGGCAATGCTTTGCAGTGGATGGGTGGGATAGGTGACCTTCAGGTAGGCAGCTCGTGGTAAGGAACTGCCGCAGGATGCGTCCTGTTTGGAGAAGCCATAGGTGGTGGTCGGAGGCGGCCGACATTGCTGATGGAAAACAGTGTTAGGATGCTTGATGGCAATGCGCTGCTCGCAGTTGCAGGAAGTGTAAACCAGTTGTCCGCCAGGGGCAGCCCAAAGTGTCGGTGCCATACCCAGCCAGCTGCGGGGCACAGCCCGCTCAACGCGAAGGTCAATGTAGGTGATGGGGCTTACACGGAACCAGGTATATGTAGCCAGTGTGGGCTTACTTGATATCAATCACACATATAATTATGCACTCTGCTAATTGCTACTGGTGCAGCTTTTTATTATTTGAGAGAAGATAATGGTGATCAGGGATTGGACCCCGAGCCCACACATGCACAGTAGAGTTACGAGGCATGCCCCAATGTTGATGTGGGCTGACTTCTTACTGAGGAAATGAGCTGCAGTGTTGTGACGGGGTGGTGCCTCTGATCGCTATTGCAGCAGATATGCCACTGCCCTTTTGAGGAAAACTTCGAAATAAAGTCTCGCCGTTCCACAAACCCCTGGTGTGCTCATCTGTTGTGGAGTATCCAACATCTCCAGAGGACAGAACACAATACAGTCTCCACTCATCGTCTCCGAACTTTATTATTTTCATTGTCATCTATTTAGCCGACCTGTCCCCCTCGCAAAGATTCAAGACGGGAGGAGAGGGACAGGGCATACTGGCAACACATAGCGACAATGTGGCACCGGCTGGCACCAGGGTGAATGTCCAGAGGCCAATGCCACTGCAAAACGCTGTCAAACCAAAGGGGCCTGCGGAAAGAGTGGCAGGTGCCTGGCAGGGGAGGTCCCAGCGGGATACTTCCAGAGATGCCAGGCGGCTGCTCAAAAACAGCGAGGACAGTGTGGGCCTGGTAGAGGATATGAAAGGCAGCAAGGATGTCGGTGCACACAGCACGGGGTTGGTTAAATCCAAGCCAGAGCGCCACAAGAGTTGCTACTGGATGCAACCACGAGCCAGGGAAAGCCCGAGCAAAGCTGACACCAGCAGGCGCACGCAGCCAGCAGGGACGATACAGATTTCAAGGAAGACGAGAGCTAGTGGCTGGTGGGTAGTGGCGAGCTAACAGCCACGGCAGACATCAAACCCCAGAGGGCAGCAAATAACAAGCAAGGACTCTGGACAAGGCCCAGCACAATTGGCACACACGTTGGAAATCCGAAGCCACCTGAAGCCCAGATGATGCGGTGCAGGCACCCCCTAGGGGTAGATACAATTCCGACCCGAGGCATGGGCGCTGTGGTAACATTAAAAGTGGGCTACGATGGAATCACCTATGATCGTGCTGATGTTAGCCAATCAAATAAAGGGGGGTGGGTGTCACACGACTACTCGCCTGCCTATTAATCTATTGGCAATTAATCAATTGCCTATATTATCGACATTTTTGGTTCGACTGAGCTGAATCGATATAATCAATCTCGATTCATGATCCGCAATGACCATATATGAGCAACGCCATGCCTACTTTCTTCCATATGTAGTGACGCCGACACAAGTTGTACTTTACTCATAGTCTTTATTCGAACACAGCGCTATATCTACGCCTGGGCTTCTTTCTTGATGCTTTAACTTCATCTTCTCTCCAACCGTCCCCTCCCCTTGTGCTATCCCCTTCTATATTTTCAAAGCCCCCTTTCTGGAAGCTTTGCTCGCCCCACTCGCTTCAGCCAATCCTTGTCCTCCTCGAACAGTTGTCAACCATCGCCCCTACAGTCAACCTCGTTTCCCGCCTTTTACATTTGAATCTCTCATCCAATCCCTTTCAATCTCATCTCCTGACCAATTGTTTTTTAGGCCTCCCTGCACCAATCAGAGGCCTTCGTTAACTTCCTGACTGTCCGTTCACCGGTACGCTTGTGTCGGGTAAGTGGTCTGTTGCTTTGGTGACTTTGGTCATTATATCACCCCCCCCCCCCCCCTTTAATAAAATGAGCCATCCCAGCTATCACCAGGGAGCGAAAATGACCAGCCCAACAGACCACGGGAAGCCAAGTAAAACCCTACCCACTAGAGCTTGATGACATCATAGCAATGTGCCCTTGTGTCCGAATTGTGGCAATAAACAATTACATTAAAAATAGTAATTGTGTGGTGTGAGTATTTTCGGTGTGCGGATTATGCACCTCCCACAGTTAGCCAACACAACAGCACCAACAACAAGGCTGTGGGAACAACGGGGTGCGGCCATCGCCTTAACCATCAGGAACAGTGTTAGTGCAACCAAGCACGTTTTGCACGGGTCCTTGTTGCCGGACTGCAGTATGCTGCGGGGTCGCTATTTGGCTCAGTCCTGTAGGCGGCACAGGAGCATGCACAGGTGATTACATTTCTTTGCGCGGCTGCTGTGGCTCATCGGACATCCGAGACCCCGGCGGAACAGGACATGGAGATGAGGTGCTTGTGTGATGATGAAGGTAGGGTTTGAGACGTATACACTTTGCGACTGATTTACTTAAACGATTTTGACCAGGCCTTTCCATGGTCGGTGCATTTTAGGAGTGGTCCGTAATGGGGGCTGCGGGCAATGCAACCACGACTTGTTGCCGACTGCCCTGGGAAGTGTGTAGGGATTTTAGCAAATTGGGTTTTCATTTGTGAATGATGAATTTTATTTGTTGTTAGCCTTGTAAAAATACATTTTCTTTAACTTTGTTTTCCTTTTGAAAATATTACTGGGGGCCTCACAGTACCTGTAGCTTAGGGGCCTACAAAATCTTTTATCCCGCCCTGCTCCTGGTCGTACATGCGGAAAAAAGGGCGGAATCCAATAGAGGCATGTGGGGCCAGCCTATATGCTGCCAAGACCCCCAGAATATTGAGATCCCAATCGGTTTGTGCTTCGTCTACAGCATGGCAGAGCATGGATGTTACCATTCCGATCAGCTGTTCCACCATCCCATCTGTCTGAGGGTGGTATGGGGAAGTGCGTATATTTTTCGTGCTCAGTGCCTCACACACTTCTCGAAGAGGTTTTGATGAAAAATGTCATCCCTGATCACTGAGGAGCTGTTTTGGTGGGCCCTTGTCCATCACATATCCATGGAGGAACGTATCTGCAATAGATGCGGTTGTCTGATCAGGTAGTAGCCATGCATTGGCCATCTCAAAGTATTCGACTCCCACCAAGATAAATGTTTTTCCCCTCGGTGCGCATGGGAAGGGCCCGACGATATTGAGGGCAACTAGCTCATTCACCCTGGAGACTGTGATGGACTGCAAGGGAGGCTGTGACTTGTGAGCTAGCGGTTCACGACACGCATACTCTATGCAACCCGCAACCAAATCGTACACATCGGCGGACATACATGACCAGTAATAGTCTTGTTGTAAGGTTAACAGTGTTTTTCAGGACCCCAAATGTAGTCGTTTATTTGTGTGTACCTCCCACGTTAGCCTCCCTTGCAAGGATGTAGGGACCACCAGACAATGTCGTCGAGTAATCCCGTCCCACCACATCAACAATCCCTCATGTAGCACAAACTGAGACCCTCCTGGGGAGTTTGGTGTAGATTGGTCTATTTTTGCCTGCCTTCGCAGGGACAGCAGACTGGTATCATCAACTTGTAGCTACCCCCATTCTATATAGCTACCCCCATTCCATATAGGTGAGACCTTTTGTGGTTTGTCCGCAGGTGCCTCTGCAGGATGCACTGATGCTATCGTTGCCAGCGCTTCCAGAATAGTGGGTTTGCATCGGCCGGCACCCAATGCACACGAACACGGTTCCTCGCTAAGTAACCGAGACAAAGCAGCGGCGTGTGGATGTTTTAAGCCCTTGCAGTGTATGATTTGATATGAATATTCTGATTGGGTTCAGTGATGATGTCATCCTGCTCTATTTAAGACCGGAAGAAGATGGGTGGCTTCACGACTGGCAAATCGCCCGATGATGCTGGATGTAATTACCAGCAAAAGGTCGTACTCAGATTGTAAATGTTGTGGATTCACTCTCCAAAACACCGTTGGGCTGAAGTAACTATTTGGCATTTTATTTACATGACAAATCCCTTACTAATTGGCTGTGTCTGGTGGTGGAGGGTTTCGATGCATTTATACTTACGCAATCTAACCCAAAAACCTTAATTATGAGTATCCAGAGAGGCAATCTGTTTAAGAAATCGGTTTCCAGCAGGCATGGACTGCTAACGTGCTGGAGACCAATATGGGTCCCGACAAGGCGAGTTCCGCAATTTGTACCTGTCTCGATTTACCCTATGATTCCCATGTTACCCCCATTTTCCACTACATACATACTGGTGACTGGTGACAAGCGGTGGCTACTGGGCGGTAACAGGTGGAATATTAAATAAAAGTTGTTTGACGCACCCGTATAATCCAGCAGGCATGGACTGCTAACGTGCTGGAGACCAATATGGGTCCCGACAAGGCGAGTTCCGCAATTTGTACCTGTCTCGATTTACCCTATGATTCCCATGTTACCCCCATTTTCCACTACATACATACTGGTGACTGGTGACAAGCGGTGGCTACTGGGCGGTAACAGGTGGAATATTAAATAAAAGTTGTTTGACGCACCCGTATAAATGAAGATGCGTACCTCTACCCTTCCTATTGAGCCCACTACTACCAAGGTACCCACAGCTACCGCTACAACCCGCCGAGCCAGTTTCCTCCACTGGTTTCCCGACTTGGGCCACTGGTGGAAACCAAGTTTCGGCCTTGCCCAGAGGATTTAGTGACCCCATTGTCACCGACGTTCCCCGAAACAGATGGTACACACTAAATGGCGATGGAGGTGGAGAGAGGCAATGAGTCACTATATGTGTGAGGTGAACTACCCAGCCAGGTATCTAGGGTGTCGCGACTCGCCTGGTTTTGCAGCGCCAATGGAGAAATGAACGCTGCTGGCACTGACGTTAAAGGGTCGCTCCTGCATCCTCTGGCGATGTTCCCCGGTCAGCCGCAGCGATGGTAGGTGATGGGTGGGCTCCGTGGCAGAGTCGCCATCTCCCCCCTCGGGTCCCATCCCTGAGGTCACTGCGGGATCATCCCACTGGGTCTCGTCTACCCGCAGACCACCGCCACCACCTCCTCCTGTGGACCTCCGCTGTCTTTGGCTGCCGTCGAAATGATCAAGTCCCCGCCAACAGTACCCCTCATCCTAAAGCCTGAGCATGAAGCGCAGACAGCGGTCTCTAGGAATCCTTCTAGCCGGGCCACCACCCGGGTCCATCGATTCATCTCCTCCTGTGCCCGCAGACACCAGGCCAGCCACAAGGAGGTATGTGCCTCCTCCTCCACTATAGGCCGCACCATGGCCATCTCGTGCAACAGGGTCCAGGCCGCTTCATCCAGCCGACGATAAGCCGCCTGGCCAAGTGCCATCAGCGCACTGCTGTAGGCAAGGGGCGATTTGGCTTCTACGCGCTTCTGCTGTTATATTTTCCTCTTTGCATTGGAAGGTGGGTCGAAGACCTCCACCATCTCGCAGCACGCTGCTTGCAGCATGCTCCTCCGCTCTGCCGGTATAGCCTTGACGATGGCGAGAGCTTCGTCATTCAAGGCTGTGGCCAATGCATTCAGCGCTTACGCTTTTGACCAGTCCAAGGCCTGATATGTGGCCTCGAACCATCAGGTGAAGGTCCCCCAGTCACCACCCACTGCCACAAGTCGGGGAGGTTGGTCATCTACTCTCTCCCTCTTGCCACTGGGGCTGTATCCGGTGATGGTGCCCTGGCTGCCGCCACTGCTCCGGGCGTCCCTGGCTCCCCGGCCTCCATAGCAGTTGGTCAGACAGCTCCGACTGCCAGTTCTTGCTTTGCCATCTCTGCCACTCCAGGTCTCCTCTCCTCGGCAAGCTGTATAACTAGCTGGGAGACTGCATCCATGAGATGGTCTATACATCCTTCTAGCCGCCCCCATCCTTGGGTTGTGAGCAGTGCTCGGTTGAGTAAAAGCTCCAGTTGCTGCTGTTGCCCTGTTCTACTTCCACCAGCGCCATCGCAGCCTATCTTCCATCTCCAAGGTTGATTTACAGGTCCTCCTCACCCGGTACGTTATGGATTTAAGACCTCCTCGTCGTTGGACGTCATCGGTGGGTTCGTTAATTGGCTTGGGTGCGACATTCTTCAGATACTCCACTTTATTGATACCAGTTGGAGTGACGTTGACACATGTTGTACTTTACTCAAAGTCTTTATTTCAACACAGCACTATATCTATTCCCAGGCTTCGTTCTTGGTGCTTGAACTTCGTCTTCTCTCTAACCGTCCCCTGCCTTTGTGCTATCCCCTTTTACATTTTCTGAGTCCCCTTTCAGGAAGCTTTGCTTACCCCACTGCCAATCCTAGTCCTCCTCCTCCAACGGTTGTCAACTGATGCCCCTACTGTCAACCTTGTTTCCTGCCTGTTACGTTTCAATCTCTCATGCAATCTCTTTCAATCTCATCTCCTGACCAATCGTTTTTTAGGCCTCCCTGTACCAATCAGAGGCCTTGGTTGTCTTCCTGACTCTCCATTCACCCGTACGCTTGCGTTGGGTAAGTGGTCTGTTACTTCGGTCATTACATATATGTAATGGTGTTATGGAACGAATGCACACCATCTCCGGCTAGCACCCACTACTTACCTGCAGGGGGCTGTGGGATGTTTGGATCCCCCACACCCCTCCCAACGGGTGGGGGTTTCGGGGTGTCCTGGGATCCCACAGAACCCCGCCCCTTGGTGGGGAGATGTATAAAAGGCAAGGGCCGAGAGAGTGGGAGGCAGTTGTGCGCACGAGCTGAAGCCAGTAAAGCCAGTAAAAGACTGAAGACCGGCTAGCTAGACCCTAGGACTCCTCTGGGCCGCCGTCCTTGTAAGGGCCGGTCAGAGTGAGCCGGTGGTGCAACCTGGAAACCTTGGAGCCCGACGTCCTTGTCAGGGCCGGGTCCGTGTGGCTGAGGGTCGAGACCTGTACCTTGGCTGGGTCGGGTCAGCTAGCCTCCCTTAGGGCCCTTAGTCAGAGGACCCGAGACTTTAGGGTCAGGTGTGTTAGGCTTAGTGTATATCCCAGCTCCCAGTGGTTGAAGGGGCCGTTACCCCTTCAGCAAGTAGTCTATACACAGTGTGGTTAACGTGTTGTTTGTTAATAAATAAGCGTTGCCTCTAAAAGTCGTCTGCGCATCTTAAAGAACCCACTACATATATATGGGGGAGACAAATTTCTGATCAGTGATTTTGTGGGGTGTACGATTGTGTCACTTTAGTACAGGCCACAGAGCATACCTGTGGGCCCAGCACAGATTACTGAAGGCAACGAATGCCCCAAGCAGAGTCGGTGGAGAAGTGCAAGCCAGGTGGGAAACGCCAAGCTGCACGAATGCCAAGAGGTCAAGGCCGGATTAAGGCTCTTGTAGGCCCTAGGCACAGGGCTAAATTTGGTTAGTTGCATAGAATAGTAGTGTAGTGGCATATGGTAGTAGCATGGCACTGGCTGCTGGCAGGGAAGGGGCTCTGCGGCTTACGGCAGCCCTGACATCAGCAGTCCAGGATATACACCAGAGGGGGATCTAAGGGAAAGATCACAGAAGGGGCACACCAAGAACCCGCTAGTAGGTTCTAGAAAGGGGGCGTGGCCGGGGGCAGAGCCAGGCCACACTGACCGTATAAGAGGGGCCCCTGTAGGGGACCTCGGGGCTGTTGTTGGAGTGGGATCTCCGTCGTGCTGCTGAAGTCTTCGTCACCATTCTTCTCGTCATTCTTCACCATCCTTCTTGTCATCGTCTCTGTCTTTGCCATCTTGAGGCTTCACTAGTCAGGCAGCCTACCAACTGTCTTGACTGAGTAGCGTTGCCGACAATAGATGGACTAATTATTAAGAGTGTTATCCCAGATGGTGCTTGTTAATAAAGAAGTGCCTCCAAGACTTATCATCTCTGAGTTAATCACTACACATACAAAGAAAAAAGCATGGTCAAAATTAGTTTTCATAGGCCCTAGGCACAGTACCTACTGTGGCATATTAGATAACATGGCCCTGCAAGAGGTAGGTGGCCCAAAACCGGCAGGCCTAGGAAGCAGCCGAGCCAGCAATACCTTTCCATGATGTAGGTTGTGAAACCATGCTTAGCATGACCAGGCGATGAAGGTGTAGTAGAGTCGGTGGTCTTTGTTTAGTGGTCTCCTCAGTGTCTGCATGAGTTTCTTGAGAAACATAAATATGAAGATGACATTCGTTGCTTATTGTTTTGTTACTCATGTAATGACGACTTGACACACTTTTCTTGAGGTGTTTTTTTTAATTGATGAGACACGTTCATCCAAACAGGCGGAGACCCCACTGCAACAGCCCCAAGTCTCCCGTGCATCTCCCATATATATGGACCGAGGCTACGCCCCCCTTCCCGAACCTTCTCGCTGGCTCTGACCGCTCGCTCCACCAGATTCAGATTCCAAAAACACAGGATGAGATGTTACTATCCTTTGTGCAAGCACTTCCAAGAGTTCATGAACAGTGAGCCTGGTGAAATTTGGGGAGTGCATCGTCAGTAGTGTACCTTTGGTTCCTAGGGTGTTTTGGCCTTTCATACTATACACCCTCCCCAAAGGCGGCCAGCGACAGGGTGATCAATCCTACGCTTGCGTCCCATTCCCAATTAGTCATAGGAGTTGCCTTGTTGTTGATAGCAAACATCCCAAGGGACTATGCATGGCAGGGGCGTCCTCTTCCCTGAGTCAAGCATTGTTGACAGCATACCTCCTGGCCCTCTCACTTCGGGGCCCAGCTGGGGTCTTTCCTCTTTATCCAGAGCCACTGACTGCTGCCTTCTGCCGCCTCCAATACAGCTCTGATTGCCGAACGCTGGCTCTGGCCCTTAATTCCCAGGTCTCTAAGCATTCTGGTTGTAGATGTTGCCACAAAACCTCTGCAGCCCACCTCCACTGGTCGGACTTCTGTGTTCCAGCCATGATGCCGTGCTTCGGCAGCTAGATCGGCATAGCGCAGATGTTTTCGCTCATAAGCCTCATCTACTGAGTCCTCCCAGGGTAGTGTGAGCTCAATGATGAAGACCTTCTTGAGTGAACGGGACCAGAGCACCATGTCAGGTCTTAGGGTGGTGGTTGCGATCTCCGGAGGAAACACAAGTTGCCGGCCAATGTCAGCTAGCATTTTCCAGTCGCGGGCCAAGCGCAGCTGGTCTCGCTCTAATGGTGTAGAGCCGCTCTTCGGTGGTTTAGCCCCTTCGCGGACAAAGGTCGTCCGTAAGGGGTGTGATGCTGCTGGGGGTGGTAGGGAGTTGGTGGCAGCTCGCTTGTCCTCCAGGGCGGACGCAAGGTTTTTAAGGACTTGGTTGTGACGCCAAGTGTAGCGTCCTTGGGTGAGGCTTGTTTTACACCCTGTGAGAATGTGCCTGAGGTTGGCTGGCATGGAACAGAGGGCACAGTCCGGATCTTCACCATACCATTGGTGAAGATTAACTGGTGTTGGAAGGACGTCATATGTTGCTCTGATGGAAAAGCTCAACCGCCTCGCTTCCATGGCCCACAGATCCTTCCAGCTGATCTTCCTCTTCTCCACACTGTCCCATCGAGTCCACTGTCCCTGTTTGGCAAGAGAGACTGCCTTGGCCCACCTTGCAGCCTCCTCCTGATGGCGTACTTCCTGCACTACCATCTTCTGCCGCTCTGGTGCAGTGGCCTTAGTCCAAGCAGCACGGCTAGTTAGCCCAAGGCCTCCTCTCCCTTGCTGAACATGACCCACAATGTCAGCATGTCTGAGGGCTGCTGTTGCCCCCTGGACTGCTTTTCCTGGCCTCCATTTGCGCCCAGTTGCCAAGGTCGGCGCGTTGTTGCTCACCACTGGGTCTCGAGATTCATTCAGTGTCATCTGGAGCCTGGTTTTTGCACACTTGAATTCCTCTGTTAGACTGGTGAGGGGCAGCTTGAGGACACCATCTCCATAGAAGCCTATGGTGGTAAGGCATCGTGGAACTCCGAGCCACTTCTTTAAGTAGCCTGTGACTCCTCTTTCCATCTTCTCCACTGTTGAGATTGGAACCTCAAATACTGCTAGGGGCCACAACACCCGGGGTAGGAGACCAAACTTCAGACACTAGACCTTTAACTTTCCAGGTAGCTGGGTGTTGTCGATGGACTGTAGGCTACTACTGATGTATTTGCACAGCTGTTGCACCTGGTCTTTGTCCTTCAGGCTTGCATCATACCACCTTCCAAGGCTTTTTACCGGCTGCTCAGACACTGTTGGGATTTGGTCATCTCCGATGAAGAATTTCAGGTCACAGAGTACTCCCTTCACAATCGAGATGCTGCGTGACTTGGATGGTTTAATCTTCATATGGGCCCAGCTGATGTTCTCCTCGAGTTTTCTGAGCAGTCTCCTGGTGCATGGGACAGTGGTGGTCAATGTTGTAATGTCGTCCATGTAGGCTCTGAGTGGAGGGAGGCGGAAACCAGTGTCGACTCGCTGTCCACCAGCAACCCATTTTGAGGATCTGATGATAACCTCCATTGCCATTATGAATGCCAACGGAGAAATGGTACATCCCGCCATTATACCTACATTCAGGCACTGCCATGAGGTGGTGAACTCTGAGGTGGTGAAGCAGAACTGCAGATCCTGGAAGTACGACTTCACCAGGGTTGTGATGGTGTCCGGTATGTGGAAAAATCTGAAGGCAGACCACAGGAGTTCATGGGGCACAGAGCCAAATGCATTGGCGAGGTCGAGGAAGACTACATGAAGGTCCCTTTTCTCCACCTTGGCCATTTGGATCTGGTTCCAGATCATGCTGGAATATTCCAAGCAGCCAGAGAACCTTGATATTCCTGCCTTCTGTACAGATGTATCGACGTACGCATTCCTTTGCAGGTACTCGACCATCCTCTGGGCAATGACCCTAAAGAAGATTTTACCCTCGACATTCAGTAAAGAGATTGGGCGGAATTGGCTGATGTTCACTGCATCCTTCTCCTTAGGGATCAGGACCCCGCCTGCCCTACGCCACACTTTGGGTATTATCTTCTTTTGCCAAGCTGTTCTCATAAGCCTCCAGAGGAACCTCAGGACGTCTGGTGCGTTCTTATACACTTTGTACGGGACTCCATTTGGCCCCGGGGCTGATGCTGTTCTTGCCCGTCGAACTGTGTTTTCCACCTCTTTCCATGTCGGAGGGCTGGTCTCAATATGATGTTCCGGGGGTTCAATGGGTGGGATATCTGATGGGATGGCCAGATGTTCATGTCGCTTTGAGTCAAAGTTTGTTGTTCTCAGGTGCTCCTCTAGGTCTTTCTTTGTTGTTTTTAGAGCTCCACTTTTTTCCTTCGTGAAGAGACTTTTAAGGAACTTGAAGGGATCTTTATAGAATCGAGTTCTAGTTTGTTCTTTCTTCCTTCTGCGTTTCCGTAGGTTCTCTGCTCTACGGAGGGATGCCAACCGGGTTTTGATGTCAGCCTGAAGTGCCTCTATGCCCTCCTTTTCCACTTCCGAGGCCTTCTTCCACTATTTATTAAGCTGTCTCCTTTCTTGAACGAGGCGCTTGATTTCTTGTTGCCTCCTGGAAACTGGTGGGGTTGGAACCTTTCTCCCGCCTTTCGCCTCTTGCACTCCAAAGCTTTCTGCCCCGTACTCATAGATGATGTCCCCCATCCTCTCCAACTTCTTCTCCACTGTGCCTCGAAGTTTCTCGAGGGTCAAGGTAAGGTCAGTATTCACTGTTTCCCACAACTTCTTGTCACTGGCGCCAGGCCACTTCACATACGGTCTGTGCCCTGGTAGTCTCCTCTCGACTGCAGGTCTGGGACGCTGGGTGAGTTCCACTTCTGTTGTTGGTTCCACCTCAGTTGTTACTTCGGTGCTTGAGTTTACGTCCTCCATGACAGTGGTACTGATGTACTGCAAACTATGGTTTGCGTCCAGTTGCTGTGCTTCATTCGACTGATTTGATCGCTTTCGCAGAAAGTAATCAATGCGAGGCCTCTGTCTCTCTTTACCCAAACACCCCTTTGGGTCACCTGCCAACACTCCCATTCTCGATCATTCCCGTAGCCACCAGTCCTTTTGTACTGCAAGCTGATACCCCTGTCATTACCTCCCGTGGCCACTCGTCCCTTCGCACTGTAGACTGACTCCCCTGTCTTTACCTCCCGTGTCCACTACTCCACTCACACCGCAGGTAGACTACTGTGATTATACTCATTCTACTTAACAATGATAATGATTATTGTATTGTTACATGGTAAAATTAAGTTCATCATCATGATTAATTTGGGTTCAATACGATTCGCACATTGTTGTTAGCAGCTGATCGTGATCGTCCACTGAATGGACAGGCAGCTATTGTAATTTAGATTTCCACTACGAGCTCAGGGTCAACAACAGAGGTCAGTGATGGCTTCATATTGACTTGGAACACATGAAATGATTGCAAAGCACTTTCACGTAAAAATTTGGCAAAGGCATAGAGACCTCATGAGTAGTACAATTGAATGAACAGATATGCACTCGAATTGTAAATCCTCTGTTTTGGTTCTGGATTCAAGGATTTAAGTCATGGATCTGGGTGTCTTTCTGTATTTTAAGAGGTTCACAATGGCCATGTCAGTGATATTTAGCTGATACAGTACTTCTGAGATCCTATGTCTCGGGAATGCATCATGGCCATGTTAGATATATTGAGCCAGCACCGCTGAGATTCTATGGTCATGGTTCAAGTCATGAGTCTTGTTGTTTTTCTTGATTTTTCTGTCATAAAGTTCATGATGACTTCCAGTGACACTCAGCCAGCACTGCTGAGATCATGGGCTCAAGCCCTAGGCCGGTGTGTATTTCTCAGTGCCTTAGATATTTCACAATAGATGGCAGGTGCACTATTAGGCATGGAACAATGCTCACAGAGTGGAGGCTTCCATTCGGTGGATATGTGGACAAACTGGCCATGCAAGTTGAGTGTGGAGTTTGAGTACATGCCAACACTCGTTTAAGCAGGAAGACACGTTTGTTAATTTCCAACGCCTATAATGATATCTCTTGGAATGAGCGTGATCTCCGAAGCTTATGTGTTTAAAGCCTGTGCTTGAATGGTAGACCAACATCTACTCCTGGTTGTCATAGACAGACATGGGTCTGCTACGTTGTGGGAAAATCCATTGCTATACTGGACTTCGATGCTCCCACGTCTGTGCTCCCTGCCTTTCAAAAACCCACAATTACTCGCTCATTGAAGTGTAGTCAAATCACACCCACGACTGACGCAGCATGGGAAGACCCACATCCGGTAGTGCGTACAAGTTAGGGATTAAAGTTAGTGCTTATTGGATTCAGATTTTAGGTGTAAGGTTATTGTTGACGGTTATAATTAAATTCAGGGTTTAATATTATGCTCATATGGTCGGGGGTTTATTTGGGGTTAAGGCTAAGATGTGGATTGGCAATCGGGCTATTATAGAGGTTGTACAGTACACGTTTCCCAAGATTAAATCACCGACACGTGCTGCTCTCTAGTGGAGGTTGTCAAATCTGCCCTGACATTTAATTTAAAGCTGTACTGTATTACATTTTCTCATCTTTGGCGGCACTGAGCCATGATTGGAAATTACTAGTTCCCATGACGGGCCTCCGTAATATCAGGATATTTATTGAACCTGGAGGAATCCGATGAGCTATGGAGCTCTTTTTTCACAGATGTCCAGTAGGGGTGGGTCAGCAAGTTACAACAACAAACAATAAAACACACCATAGGAGTGCATGTCACAATAAATACATTAAAGTATATAAGTACAAACTGCATACGTACAATAATTTATACAGATTTTTCAACACTAAATGCAAGCTTCGGTAAGGAAACAAAATAACAAAAACAGTCCCAGACCACACCAAGATAACACACAGTCGCTTAATAAAATTGTACATTAAAATTGAACTCTCATTACATGGCTTAGGATCAATGTTACAAATCACATTGGCAATCGTGGTTGTATCCAGCACTAATATTCTGCTTCAGTATGTATTTTTTACGGGAGATTTACAATGTTAAGGCAGGAAACAAGGTTGTTCCAAAACGGTGGTGCTAGAATGGCATAGTCTTTGTCACCTACTCCAATTATTGTTCCAGGGATAGTTAAAGGAAATTAGATGGACTTTTTAGGTTTCTTAACGCAGATCTGCCAATCAGGAATTGTATTGATGAAAAGGGGTAAATGTAGCTTTCTTCTTGCATAGAGTAATGCCAGATTGTACTGTTTTTTCCAAACGTATTTCTTAACCTTTACTGCAGCCTTAACTCATTTGGTTCTCAGAAAGGGCATCTCGCACCCCCACAAGGTGCGTACACCGCAGTTTAACAACCACAGGTCTAGGGAATGGATGAAGGGGAGCTGTGGGGGGACCTAAATGCCCGAATGGATGATCTTAAAAATCAATGCCCACTGGAGGAAAAGCCGTGAAGGGGTTCTAAGTTTGGTGGTGATATGCTTCCATCTCTGCACCTTTACTTTTCACTTGGGATATTCTAGAGCGACTATGTTGACAATGTATTGACCCATACCTGTAGTGGTGGAGGTGGGCATGCTATGTATGTCCAGTCCGCTAGAATGGTGCGTTTTGCAGTAACATTAAATTTTTGGTGTAATGTGTTTGCCTGCCTGGATAGGCCTTGCTCAGATTGTATTTTAAGTAGAGGTCACAATGGTGGGTCCTGTATGGTACATTCAGTGAAAATTAAAGAGCAAATAGATCAAGCAGGTTTAGTCTGTTTAGTTATTAATTCGTAGCGAATCTGTAAGCAACAGTAGTTAAAAAGTGGTGGAATGGTAGCTTCAACAATACTGAATTAAGTCGAAATAATTTTGGATATTCTGTTTGACTTTGTATGGAGTTTTACCTGATGCTAACATCACAGTGTTATCAGCAAAGATGAGTGATTTAAGTTTAGGCCACATTAACTAAAAGGAGAATAGAATTGGACCCAGCACAAAACCATGTGGAACACCCTTTGTTGTTTTAATATTTGTGGATGACAAGTTATCACTATGTACCTTGTGAGAAGGGTCTGATAGGTAACTCGTAAACCATGTTATTGTAGTCTGAAACTTTTAATTGACCAAGTATTGTGAGTCGAATATCCCCGGACGCAAGCACGTCAGTTGTGTTAATGGGGGAGATTAGGGAGAGAGAGATTAGGTAGAGAGATTAGCATGAAATTAGCTTCTGTCCCCGCACAAAAGCACCGTCCCTGCATATGCGCACCACAGCAGTGTTAATGGGAGATTAGCACCATGTTGATGGGAGAGATTAGGCAGATAGATCAGAGAGATTAGCAAGTTAATGTCATGTCTGATAACTGCGCTGTGAGAGGCAAACGCGTCCACGCAAGAGAACCACCGCAATGGTGGTCGCGCCAGTGAGACACACAGCCAATCACACAAGCAGAAGCATCGACACATCGAGGCTAAGGGAGCAGAGGTTTGCATGATTTACCACAAGCAAGAGAAAGCGTATTCTTCTTTTTATCACCTTGCTACTGGCACAAAGATCCCATAGATATGGGATAGGTCGCAATACCAACAGCATGTACGCGCTTTACATCTTACAGGAATAAGGATTAGGTAGAAAACGTACAAAAAAAACGCGACCACGTTATTTTTATGGAAATGTAGTGTGTCAACGAGGAACACAGGAATCGGGAGGCACCACACTTTATAGGGATAACACAACATTAACACAACACTAGAACTCAACATTGGGAAGGGGGAACTACTCTCTATTCCTTAAGGGGGTATCCTATCACTCAGCAGCCACAGAAAAGGCCCTTTTTTTAACCAAAGACCGAATTATCCCTGGGGATTTAAATGCTGTAAATAATCACGAAGGTTGGAAATATGTACTCTATCTATTCACATGATGGCTACTTCTTCATCACTTTGGACATCACACGCATGTTCAACCTTTCACTTGCCGAAGGTTCACTTCCACTAGAGTGGAAATGTGCTCTTATTCGTCCAGTATATAAAAATGGCTCCAAAGAGGGGATTGCCTGGCGCATCGGGTTTTAATCCGAAAGCCCCCTAGAGGGAAGGTTACATTGTGATGCCGCTAAAATTGGTTTAAAATTGTATGGGCGCAGAAATAAAAGGTTCCCTGGGCAAACCGCAATGAGGTACAACTCTGGTGGGAGAACAGAGGACGGAACCCTGAGCAAGAACGGCGCAAGACAAAGGGACAATGGGTGAGGCGCACGTGTATTAAAATATAGACGGCCGCCGACGCTCGCGCGTGTTTACGCGCGCGTGTGAAAAACGAGCGCCTGCAGTGTGCCGCGTGAGTAATTAGGGCGGGGGCGGGTGCGTTAAATCCGCTCCTCGGCGCTTGCGCGTGTTTACACTGCGACAATAGCTTTAACGGCGAGGCGTGTGTGCAAATTCGCACAGCCCTTTAACGCTAGCCTTCGTGTGCAGAGGATTAGGGCTTAACAACCCGGGGGGTACGCGCCTTTGTGTGAAGCAAGAACCTGCAGGGGTGCACACGGGGGAGGGGTAAAATTAAAACTGCTCGCCGACACGCGCGCGTAAAAGATGTTTACGCGAGCGAGTGCGCGAGTGTGTTGAAAATACGTGTCTGCAGAGGCACGCACGTGCACACCTCCGCGTTCACTTTTGTGGTGGTGTACGTGGGCGGTGGTGAGCCAGCCAATTAGCCATGTCCCTCAGAGAGGGCGCTGACGCGGGGGCCCAGTGAGGGGCTGCCGATGAGGAGGAGGGGGGAGTGGAGGGGGTGGACGTCGCGCCCCGCCCACTCACAGGGAGCGGGGAGGCGGGCGTCAGCCCCCACATGACCACCCCCCACATGACCACCTCCAAGCCCCCACCTGGGGCCCTTGTGTAGATCTTACTGGTCACGTGCCTTCCAGGGTCAACCAGATTGCCATGGCCCAGAGTAATCTCATCCCATGGCTGGCACTCTCACACTCCTTCCTGTAGGAGTCAGCACTCCACGCCACGCATGGTGCCACTGCGCTATCCCAGCGCTCACTGAGCCTCCTCTAGGGCTGGTACTACACCCACCTACGGGCTGTCCACGATGACAATGCATCACACGCCGTGCCTCGCTAGAGCCGGCACCACACAGTGACATCCGCGGTGTCACTACATATCTAATGAGCCTTTTGGACGGCTGTATTTCAGTAAATCTGAAACTTGCAAGCGAGAAGCAGACCACGACGTGATATTCATTGCATCAATTTGTGTGCAATTTGTAAGGCCGCGGTGACACAGACTTACTTCCTTTTAAGGTTATAGTCCCTTCTTCATCATGACGTCCTTTTTAAATCTTGACTTAAAGTGACTGCAGGAATTCATATTCTTTGGGTCTTTCGGTAAAGTCATGGAGATAGAACGAATAATAAAAATAATAACAATATCACAACGTTTCCTGCCCCAGCAGCTATCCCGCTATATTTTTCACCTGATCGAAACGTCGTGTTATTGTTATTTTTTTATTATTTGTTCTATCTACGTGGCTTTACTGAAAGACCCAAAGAATATGACGTCCTTTTTACTTTTATGTCTCAATAGCGTTACGGAGATCGCGTGACGTGAGGGTTTTGCCTTGGTAGTGAGGGTTGTAAGTTGGCGCTGAGGAAGGGGGAGGAGGCGCCTCGCCCCCCCCATGTGGAGTGACGTCACCCACTAATTAATATTAATGGCAGGGGTGTCCATTTGTAAAGACGTCACCTCTTCATGATTATTAATGTGGGGGGCTGTTTGATGTGGAGTGGCGTCACCTGCTCATGATTATTAATGAGGGGGTGTGCTACATGTGGAGTGACGTCACCCACTCATGATTATTAGTGAGAGGCGGGTCCATGTGGAGGACGTCACCTGTTCATGAGTATTAATGAGGGGGGTGGCCGACATGGAGTGACGTCATGCGCGGGACACAGACATGCTTGGCTCATTATAGTAATAAATATAGAATGAGCAATTTCATAGATAATGAGAATATTTATATGTCACACGAAACTACAGCTTCAGCATAATATTTTAGCGTATTACTACAAGACCTCGGTATTGAAAACAATCCCTTTTAAGTGAACACCTTTTGCACGTATGCATTGATGCATCACCTTCCTTGAGATTCCAAGTGGAATACGGGGTATTTTCCTATTAAATTTGCCTACGCAAGCCTTGACTTTTCCTTGGTATTGTTAGAAAGACAGTTCATTTACGGAACCCCCACAAGAAGAAATTGAGCACTGTAAAGTCCCGACTTAAAAATAAAAATAAACTTTCTATTTGTATTTTACCAGGTAAGGTGAGGTATGTAGCTCTTTTTCAGAAGCGACCTGGCTATCACAAATGATAGCTCAACGTATTGGCTTATCACGTAGAAATGTATATCAGTCAAATACACTAAACGCACGTTTCTAAATGTGAAGGGGAAAAAAACGGAGGACCTGGATAAAAGGCCACATGACCATGGAGAGGAACATGCAAATACCAAATATACAGACATTGTCAGGGTTGGGATCGAACCCACGACCTCCTATACACCAGGCAAGGTAGTTAACATCTCGCCTCCACTTGTGGCTGGCCATGGAACATCTCCAAATCGTAAAATGTGAAGATGTCGCAACATGTCCTTCAGGAGTGATATTGTTCACTATACCATCTTTGTAACTCTTACAAGGGTCCTTTATAATCTGAAAATGCGTCAGGTATTTCTCGCCCACCCTTTATTAACCTTAAACTAAGTGCTGTCCACTTCACTGTTGCCATTCCAAATGACTAGCAATTGTTTGCCGGCGTCATGGTCCACATTTGCCATATTTAAAAAATTACCCGTAAACTCAATCAATCCATAAGAGGTTTTTTTCGGGTTAGATCGCATAAATATAAATATGTTGTTAAACCCGCCATCATCACCCGACACAGCCAATTAGTAAGGTTTGTCACGTCAACAAAACATGCCAGTTGTTTACTAGGTCAGCAAACCAGTGTATTGGAGAGTAAACCCACTGAAACATTTACAATTCGAGTACCGTGACATTTTGCCGATAATTACAACAACCAGCATCATCAGGCGACCGTCAGAGTTGTGGAGAAATCCTCCTTCGTCGGTCTTAAATCAAGATTATGCATCGCAATCATAATTTCCTAATGGCAGAACAATATCAGATTGCATATGGCACGTTCTGGGTCACCCACCGTGTGCCATGCAGGGACAGCTACCACTGGGGATCCCCTAGTAGCATCTTCAAAATGTATCCATTGGAGATCCACTCAATGGCTTCCTGAGATGCGAAGTAGAAAAATGAATTGCCTCTCACAACAGATCGTAGTGGGCAGGTTGATGTGATGTGTTCTACAGTCTTGGACTCACGACCACAAGCAGGTGGTCGCAGCGTGCCCATCCGGTGCGTATTTGGTGGAGAGCTGTCCACTGTCTTGAAGCCAGAGATCTCTGTTGTTGGGTCAGTGATGAGGTGTTGTTGGTTTTTTTATGTTGCATACGTCTCAGAATGAGAGGCGATATCAGGTTTTTGGTGCGTAAAACGATCTGAAAAGCACTATATATAAACAAATATAAATTATTATTTGCCTACATTTTTTTAGACGTTGTCTGCTTCAGAGATTAAATGTGCTGCTTATTATGGATTTTGATGTGCTGAATTCAAATATGACAATTAAACAACTGATTGGCTAATGTTCCCAAGATATTTAAGTGTTTATATTTTACGTCAATGTATATTGTGTAGGTAGAAGAGTTGTACTCATAAATTGTAAACCTAGGTCTTTTCATGTGCTTATGGTTGCTTTACATGATAACATGTCACCTGCTCATGTAACACTTTAAATATCAGCAAAAGGGTTATATAAATAAAATGTATTGTCAAACAAAAGGCAAAAAAACTATTATGGAAAAAGTACATAGTTTCGTCCTTATTCAGTGTCTACTCGGCGCTTCTTGGCTTATCTCTTGTATTGATTAAATGGAGCATCTCTTGTCACTTTCCAGGAAAAGTCTGCAAGCATTGATGGGCTCCATTTGCCCTGATAGCGTTTCTCCATTGTTGCAATGTCCTGGTGAAATCACTCGCCATGCTCGTCACTCACTGCTCTGCAGTTCGGTGGGAAAAAATCTAGATGAGAGTGCAAAAAAGGTATCTTTCGTGACATGTTACAACCAAGGCTATTTTATGCCTTGAGGAAGTTTTCCACCAACTCCCTGTAGTTGTTTGCCTTGTTGTTTCCGAGAATCTTTATAAACAGCCTGCCTCAGCAGATTTCCCTCTTTTTCACCTGAAGACGATTGCTTGTGTTGCGATCGAAACGTCGTGATTTGGATTTTTGTGATTTTTTCTATCTACGTGGCTTTACCGAAAAACCCAAAGAATACTTGAAAGCTGCTTGTGTTGTGTCCATGGCTTTGACAAAGTTCTTCATCAGACCCAGCTTGATGTGTAAGGGTGGTAACAAAATCTTTCTTGATTCAACAAGTGGTGGATGCTGAACACTTTTCCTCCCAGGCTCCTATGTTTGTCGGAGTGGCCAATCTATCTTTGTGTAATGGGAATCTCTCGCACGACTATTTCATTCGCAGAGAAGACAGCAGTATTCTTAGGTTTTTTCGGTAAAGTCACGTAGGTAAAACATTAAAATTAATAAAAGTAAAATAAAAATAAAAATAAAAATCACGACGTTTCGGAGGCAACACAAGCTTCCGTCTTCAGGTGGAACCGTCACAGCCACGACAGCTGTATCAAGTAAATGAGAGATTACAAGAGCTACCACTCCGTATATATAATGGTTGGAGAGGGGAAGGGCCAAGTAAGGCACACTTTTTATTAATATGGTAAGGTAAGGCTTAAGACTAAGAATAGACTGCATAACAAAAGGCTGAGCCTTTGTTATGGAGAGGTACGGTTTGTGACTAAGCCTGGCCTACATAACAATAGTGTGAAAAAAGAAAACAACTAAACATGGTAAAACAAGTCTGGCTGTCTATCAAGAGAAGCAGCAAGAGGTTTCTCGAAGGTGGTCGTGGCCAAGGGCGGGGCCAGCCACGACCCAGCAGCATATAAACCGGGTCCGCACAGGGGACCGGGGTTCAGCGTTGCTGCCATCATCTGAAGATCTACGATCTACATTCTACGTCCAAGAAGAAGTCACTAACACGTGGACGAGGACTCCAGCTAGGGTCCTGTCCGTTGTAGCTACTCCCTGTAACTAGCGTAGTTAGCATGGTGGTCCACCACCATAGGTTATCTGGTAAATGGCCAGTAACCCCTTTGTGTTATGTGTTGGTATTAAGAAATGTGTTGCCTCCAAGAAGTACGTCTGCGACTCAGTTAAATCCAGTTCATTTGGATAATGCACAGTCCACTTTTTCTTCTTTGATACACCTTTTCCTAACTGGAGGCGCCATGCAGAAGTAACAATTGCTGATATGATCTGATTGCTCTTTCCAAATCATTGGCACTGGAAAAGGCATATATTTCCTTTTCCTGTTCAACCACTAGCGACGATTTGTTGCACAAGTGTTGCAGCATATATCCAGTCAAAGGTGTATTTAGTCTTTTGGTTAAAATTGAGATCCCTTCCCTTTATAACTCAGTTATCCTCCGCCATTCCCAAGTCAATGGTCGTATATACTGACCCAGTAGTATATCTTGAAAACTAGAGCCAATCAACAATTTTAAGCATAATTTTCATTCTCAGTTACCCAGAATTAGTCAAGTTGGACTACATTTATTTCGGAAGCATTTTAGCTGTAGACCACGTGGTATCAGTCTGGAGTACTGATTGGTATTCTTTATTTCCTGTTATAATACAATATTTAGATTTAAACATTGTCTGGTTGCCGCAGAATGGTGTTAGTGTATATGTATTGTGCTGCTTAATTGCGAGTCTCATTCCTGATGGCAGATATATGAATTCGGAAAGTAAGTCTTTCATAAATCCCCAGAGAAAAAAATACCAGACCCCTCCCTTGAGCGGGACTTTCTAAAGCTCCTTCTGGTAAAGACCATTCTGCTAGCAGTGGTGTAAGACATAGCCTTTTAATTGCAGGGCTGCATTATGACATTTACCTTTACTAATTGACGTTCTGAGTGGCAGTGCTACTTGCGCATCGCCACGTGTATCTTTCATCCTATGGGGAGGACGGGGATCTATACGCAGATACTATGATTACATTGTTTTCCTTGTACCCGAGTAGCACAGAGCAGACAAACATGGGTAACAAGATGCATGTGATGTCACTTCAAAGGTGCACACAGAGGCTAAGATAACAGAATGATCACAGCATGTGGACGGTTATGTAAGCTAAACGCTTCTGATATGCAAGTTAGGGATGTATACGGATACAAAGACATCGATTAAGAGTAAGTTTACGGTGACTCTTGAACCCAGGACCTCAATGATGATGGATGTTTATTCTGACACAGCCATTATGTATCGTAAGGAATAAAACCCCAGGCTCGGGGTTTTTACTTTGAACTCAGAATTTCAGTGGTGCTAGCTTGGTACTTCTGATCCAGCCATTATAACCGCCCAGCCTTATCGTGAAAACACATCATTTCCATAGCAATGCGTTATTCATGAGGTTTATTAAAACGGAATAAATCACACTGCGATTCCTGTCAACGGGAAATCAATTGATGAAAGGCCTTTCCATGTCAGCTTAAATACCTCCTATTATTTTAGTAATTACGGGGAAATATCAATTGCAATTTTCATTATTCAGTTAAATTAAGAAATCGAATGATAAATGGGCGCTGATCATTTGTAAAGTTATCAATAACACGTCCTGATGTTACGATATTGGTTTAAAATGCAAAAAGTTCGCACAATATACAGTATATGGATAATTCGAAATATATCGACGCCAAGTCTTTACCTTACTAAACTACACCAACGTCTCTATTCAACGATAACGACATTTTCAAATTAGATTTAATTGGATTTCGCAAAGAAGTACTTCAATAATGATTGGACAACGTTTTATTCTGGAATTCAAAAGTGTTCTTTGACCGACACGATTGTGGTGCCTGTCAATTGATGTCACAGTCTCTGATTCACCTGCCAATGTCACACGACTGGAGGGCACGTCTGGCCCACAATACCTCTCACTCCCTCTAATTGGCTACTAATCCCCGGAAAATGCGATAGAAACCTAACGCAATGGAGACTCTGCACTGCCAAACCTTGTGGTATCACTGCTGGAATGGCACCCAAAACCTTTTCCTTCCGATTCTTCTCCCGGCCTATCTCCTCCCATGTGCCTGCCCCGCTCACCCCGAGCTTGCTACGAGACCTCCTGCTTTTATTCATCTGGGTCACTGAAAGAGGCCTCGGATCACCATCTAACCTAAAGCAACCGCTACTGAGGAGGATTCTGGTCGATCTGAATCACATCTCACTTATCACCCGGTTATCCATTGATAACCAAAGTACAGGGTGGTTTTTTGTACTGTGAAGAAGGGTGATTTGCCTGAAACGTCGTTTCATGCGCTATGAAGAAGTGTCATTCCCCGAAACGTCGTGGTTTCATGTGGTATGAAGACGGCCTATTGCCTGAAACGTCACCTATTACGTGATACTGTATTTGTCTTGCTTCATTCGGCCACGCGGTGTCATTTGAGCCGGAACGCGGCGAGTGTGGAACGAGGTGGAGTCGACAGAGAACTGCGTGCGGGCGTCGCCCCCTGGCGGCCAGAGCAACATTTAACAAGTGGGAGACGCCGGGGTAGACCACGCGGTACCTCCACATGCAAGAGGGCATAGCCAGGGCCACGGCAACATCACCTCGCCACCGCCACCGCCGACTCGAGTCCCAGTGATCCGATCCCTTCTAAGATCGTCGGAACGCAAGGTTCTATGCTTGGTCCCTTCGACATTCTCTGCCCATATGACACCTTTGGGCACTCTACTGCAACAATTGGATTAATCACTGTTATTGCTGATGACACCCACATTTCCATCTCGTGAGGCTCTGACTCTGCGATGACAGTTTCTCGTGAAATATTGGTTTATTTTTTATTAAATGCCGACAAAACTGAGGCCACATTTATTGGCTCCCCTCTGCTGTTATCTAAAATTGGTTCGTCACGTTTGTCAACAGCTGGTCACAAGGGTTGCCCATCACAGGAGGTGAGAAACGTTGGTTAGGCCGTAAGGTGAACTAGGAAAAAGTGGCTAGAAAATGATTTTCGTTCCCACACCTGGGAACTACTTTTTAAATGATTTTTTTTCATAGACAAAACCATTTTCGACTTTATGTTAAAAGTTCTCCGCAAAATACCCTGCAGTTTTTTTTCAAAATCCATAAATGTATATAATTGTGAATTGGAAAAAACGAAAATCTTATGCTGCTGGTTTTGTTTGTAACTTTATTTATATACATTTTAGCAACACCAAATATCTCTCAAACTGACACTTATACATGTACCTAAACACTTGAGACAGGTTTTGGTGCATTATATACTCAAGTGTGAATGTAGACCATGGAATATGGCAAATTTGTAGAAAATATGCTTCAACTTCACGGATTGGCACTAAGCAAAATTAAACATAAACATTTTAAATTTAGCAAAACTGTGATGTTTTGAACATCAACATTTTCAGTAGGTACTGTGTAATCACAGAAAGATACAAATATAAGCACACTTTGGCCCAAGTTAGCTGAAATGACTCGAAATGCTACACCGTCCCCTTGTTTTGGAATGCTGCCAAAAAAAATTACAATTCTACCACAGATTCTTTACAGCTCAAAATCACCTTAAATTATAACACAGCGCATATTTACTCATCGGTATCATCCCTATCACTATCAGAGCCATCATCCCATGTAGGTCTTTCTTCTGTTTCCTGTGAAACATTTGCACAATTTTGGCACCGACATAAATCAGTACAAGACAGTCTTGCAGACATACAGGAACATATTCCAGTCTCACATTTGCTATGCTTGCAACTGCAGTGGACTGCCTGCAACACACTTTCAGGGGCAGGATTTCTAGTCATCCAGGTCACTGTTAACTCACCATCCTCGAGGTGCCATCCATTGCCAACGGGTGAAGGGGCACACATTATACCTTTTCAGAGAATATCTCATTATGGCTGCTTGGTAGTTTGCCCTTTTGCAGTGTTGGTACAGGGCGTCACTTGTAAGGGGCATGGATAGTTCTGGAAAAGCTGACGATGCCATACAGAATGCTTTGTATCTTGCATCGTTCACATTTTCGGCAAATGACTGGCCATACAGGTGGCACACATATGTGCAAAGTAGCTCAAAGGTGGACTGGTCTAGGTTAAAACTGCTACCCAGATTTGTAAAAGCAGTCAGATATTCCTCTTTCTCACAAGCAACAGAAAATGCCTTTCTTTTGCCTTTGCCATAAAAGGCACTTGTAGAGTCACAACCTGAGAAGGTATGGATCCCAATAAGTGCCAAACAGACACTTGTGCCAAGAGCTGAAAACACCTTAGCTAAGTCAATGAGCCTTGTTTTGTTGCCAACCCCCGTGAAAAAATACAACCTACATGGTAAATCTGGCTGCAGACTTAAAGCAATCACTGCCACATCAGTATCAGGGCTCTTGATGACTACAGTTTGATGTTTCTGTGCAGCATGTTGTGCATGTAAAAACACCCTGGTGTCACATTCCTCATGATCACATGTCAGATCTTCAAAGCAGAGAGAGTATGTAAACCCTCCATTACAGTCACGCAGTGACACAGGTCTCCATGTGCTATGTACAAGCTTATTCTGGTCACAGCCCTTTCATCAGCATGAATTTGTGTGCTGTCAAGGTCATTTCGTTTCCTTATATCGGGAGATTTACCTGCCATTGCCTCACATTGTCTTGCTATGGCAGCGCTTTCATGTTGCGAAAATATCCAGCGATATACTGCAGCCCGATTCTGTGTTAACCCTGTCCAATCACCCTTTGTCTTGGAATCTCTGTTGCATGTTTGCTTAATGGCCTGGTCACAAGCAATCGAGGCAAATTCATGGACAATTTGACGTTGGACAGTCCACTGGCCTTTAACACTGAGCTCACTGTGGCAAGAAGGATGTGTGAGGGGCAAATTGATCATTTCCAGCCAGTAAGAAGATAAATACCTAGCATAATTTACACGATCGTATGCAAAAAACCATGCCATCATCAAGCGCACTGTTGACAGGTGAAGCTGCCAATCCGATTCTCGTGTTGCTCTCACAAATAGAAGGAGTATCTGTACCATGTCGATGTATGAACTCCAGAAGGCAAACGTTGGGTTTTCTGCACTTCTTCTTTTAACAAAGTCTTCATATTTCAAACACATTTTGTCAAATATCTCATTTGCACACAAAACAACCATTGTTCTGTCCGGGAATGCACATTTGATCTCATTGATGACATCCAGACACTCATATCTCTCCTCTTGTGGCAGAGAATCTAAGAAGGTGAGAAGTCTCATGCGTTGCAGACTCTCATACAGAAGTTTGTGTGCCCTCATGCTGCGGTTGTAATGATGACCACTGATCACTCCATTGATGGATCCTGGGGCAACAACTTTGGACTCAATGACTATGTCTTGCAGTCCTGCATCTCCAAACCTTTTTCCTAGAATGCTCAGGTAGGACATGCATGTGTGAAATTCACCTAGTCTAATCGCTTTACGCTGAGTAAAGTCATCATCTTTCCAGCGGATTTGCTGAGCTTTGGCATATATAGCTTTGTCAAAAACTAACACTATATGGTCCAGTTCTAGCTGATTATAAATTTGCACACTTCGCTTCAGAATTGTGTTTACTGTTGACATCTCTGTCGGTGAAGCCTCAATGACTGGAAGATAATACAATGCTGACTTTTGCAGAGTGCCATCACCTTGAAGTAATGTATGTAAACCTGTCCAGCTTGGTATTGTGCATCTTTCAGCATCTATGGACTTTACAAATATATATGCCAGTTCAGTTTGTACAGCAGACACCGTGTTCAATTTGTATGTGTCCACCTGTAATGGAACACTTTCCTGATGAAACAAGTTCTGTGGTCCTTGTCTATTAGACTGATGGTACTGTTCGACAGGGATGCTAGGGGGTACTTTCAATGAGGTTTTTCCATTCTGTAGTGGTTGTCTGTTTGTTGTTGACACAGGTTCAACTACAGAACTTTGCAGCATAATCTCATTTGTGTGGTGGGTAGTTCCACGACCTGACAGTGTCTCCTCCCCAAAGTCAATATTGTCCCACACAAGTACTGTAGGAACCTTCTTTGAGAATCCCTTTGGTATTTTGTCTCTGCCCTCTACTAGTTGAAGTTGGGCAAGGCTAGTGTCTAGACTGACAACTGTGTCCCATGCTGCACAATGTCCTAGTCTATTTAGAAGTGACACAATTTGTGATGAACCTGTTAAATGGCGAACCGTTAGACCAAGACACAATGATTTAGGGGTCTGCCTCCGACCCTTAGATGCAAGATACACAATGTCTTGACAGATACATATCACTTTTAGGTTCAAATCATCTGGAATATCAACATAATGGGCCAGTGTTGGTTCCTCAGTTGCACCAATAATCCAGGAAATCAGATTGTACAGTTCAATTGGAACGACAGATTTTGCCTCGCTCACATTTAGGTCATCTGATGTGGGTGGCCACGGGCATTTCATACCGGGATAGTCACACAGAAGCATCTTTAATATTAATGCCGTACTGTAAAGTGTCCTCGTGTCCTCTGCAGTATTGATGGAGGCCATTGAACTTGGTCTTTGTGGACCAGCTTTTGCACTAGCCCTGTTTTCAGTCACTTTCGCTAGTTACCTCAGTTGACTCTGTTGTTTCTGTACCTGATGGATGAGGTAGCCTGTCTATCAGCTTATCTGCAGACAATGTTTCAACGAAAACCATCTCACTTATGTTGCGCTTCTTGAGGGAGTGAAACACCAGCTGGGGGAAATCACGGGCCAACCTCCTACTTTTGAAATGTGAAAATGTGAGGGAATTATTAATTAATATTTATTAATATAAAATATTGCTAACTCACTGTTCTTCTGAGGTCACAGTAACTGATGCACTAGACTTTGTCAAGAACCTGGTGTACTGTCTATAACAGGACTTGTGGTATCGCACCTCCAGAGACACACAGTCTTTGTCTCGAATATGCACAAGAATGCTAGTGTCTTCCTTCATCTCAGCAGCTTTCAGCAATTAACCTGTAAATAAATAAATACTATCTTCTTGGTTCTTTCGGTAAAGTCACGTAGAAGGGAAGTAATAAAATAATAAAAATAAAACATAATAAAATCATAATTCTCACGACGTTTCGGCCACAACGCAAGCAGCCGTCCTCAGGTGAAACCAGGTCTGTCGAGGCGACAGCGTCTGAATGAAACAGCACACGTGCTTGGAGCATATATATAAGCTGGGTTGGAAGGGGGGGGGGGAAAGGGCGCCTTGACAAAAGAATTTTCATATCAAGAGGAATTTAGCATATTTATGGGAAATGCAGGTATGTGATTAGTACTACTTATGTCCGTGCATTATGCAGGATTAGCAGCATCCAAGGGAGGGGATATGGGAAATGCAGGTATGTGATTAGTGCTACTTTGCCCGTGCATTATGCAGGATTAGCAGCATCACAGGGAGGAGATAGGGGTAGCATTAATAAAGGGAAGAAGTGTTAATAGTATGTAGCTGCAGTAACTAAAACCACCACGTAAACAACTAAAGTATAAACTACATCATATCATCAGTATTCTATATATACTCTACAATAAGCTGAGTTACTAACAGTAAGTAATGTTTGTATGTTTCTGCTATTCTCCGATTCTCACCTTGCAAAAAAAGCCACCGTTTGACGCAGTTTCTGAATGTATCCCACCGTGTGCGTGTAAAATTCTTTGTTTCTTCTTTCTTTATGGACGTAAAATGCATGTAGCATTGTTTAAAATACTTTTTACCGACTTTTGAAGAAGGTCTGGCCGTAATTTCCTCCTCTTCACTACTCGATATTGACAACAAGGGCGCAGACATCTTGGACTAATGTTTACCTCTCGTCCCAAAAAAGCGGCCACCTTATTGGTCTAGCAGGAAGCACGTGACGATTGTTCCGCGAAGCCTCATCACTGATGATCAAAATATGATTACGCGAGGAAAGAAATATTGCCGACTTTAAAGAGTAATAAAAAATAAACTGCAGGATTAGACATGGAGAACTTTTATTTTCACGGCCAAAAGCAATAGATATTTTTATTAGAATGAAAATAATTTAGTGCCCCATATATGGGAACGGGATTAAACGTAAAACGTCTTCACCTTACGGCCTAGGTGTACAGTTGACCAGTTTGTCCTTTGAGACATGTATACTAGGGAGGCTAGAACTACATTCTTCCACCTTAGAACTATTGCCCGACTGCATCAATTGCTGCCACCTTAATGACTGAGAGAATGGTCCATGTGTGGCACATTAGGAATGGATCACTCTTTTAATTATGTCCTTGTGCAGCAAGGGAGTAAAGTGTGGTTCTGTGAAAGTCCTGATGTGCTGTGCAGTGCATCAATGCATGTGTGTACAGCAGCATGTGATGACTGAGTTGGGCCTGTAGGTGGCTGGCAGGGTTAATGAATAACCGCACGTGTAAACCAGCCACATGGTTAATGGGGACTCGGAAGAATTGCTGCGTGTAACACACGTGCTGTTGCATTTTACAGAGTCACGCGTGGTGCTGTTCTTCACAAGATTAATATTAACTACAATAAATAAATGTGCTTGCCCTCGATTTGGAGCACCTGCCCACGTCCTTCATTTCGAGTGTGCAACACATGCTTTTGTGTTCGCCCAACATGATTATTCAAATGCATTACTGTTCATGATTCAAGTAAGGTGCTGGCTAGACTCCAGCTCGTTCAGAATGCAGCTGCTAGAGTTTTTTTATGCGCACATCGCTTCGCAAACACATCACACACCTGTTCTCTTGTCTTTGCATCAGCTACCGGTCAAGTATTGAGTGGATTATAAGATCATGCTTCTGATATGCAAGGCTCTCACTGCATGGGATAGTCCCACAACAGATCCCTGCGATATTCTGATCGCCTTCTTCTAAGGACTCCGAGGTCAAGGTGATCGTAGTTTGCCATTGCAGCTCCCAGACAATGGAACGTTTTGCCTTTGGTAAGTATGTGTGTTGAACTTCTTTTGCACTCTACATAACCAACCATTCTAATCGGAGGTGTGGTTTAAGGACAACAAATTCAACACAAAAAGCAGTTCTGAAGAAATTAGTTTTAAACCTAGATTATTTTAAAGTATATAGCTCCAGTGGTTTCCTAATATCGGAAGGAAAAGCGTTCCAGATGGCTGCAGAAGCGCACCTGAAAGCACGCGATCTAGTGACCATCTTTGTTCAATGGCACTTTGTATTTCAACAACCGGAATCCAATGCAGCTCGGTGAGCACTGGACAGACACGGTCGGATCTTGCAGTATCCGTCATAACACGTGCAAAATAATGTTATACACGCTGCAACTTGGTAATGTTTTGGCCAGACGTCTCGTAGAACAGTGAGTTTTAACAATCAAGTCTTCTCGCTACAAAACTGCCGTTTGGCCATGTTATGACTCAATAGTGGTTTAATGTGTCACCGAGCCCTGATATGAAAATGGCAAAATCTGACTAGATTTCGCACGTGGTGATCAAACGGCGTAGGAGATAAAAAATTTTGTATGTTTTATCGCGACAAAACGCGAGCCCGGAACACTATGCTCATCGACATTGGTGGGGGAACAGAATCTCCGCTACCAGCAACTCGAGTTCAGCTCGGCGGGACGGTACGTAGGGATGGGGCGGGGGTGAGCTGACCTCCCTACCCCAGCCAAGTGGGGATGTGAGGGCTGATGCTGCTCACCTCTGCCCCTTGGACATCCTCCCCTTCGCGCCGGGCTGCCGCCGATCACGTGATCGGCCTCCCCGCACCAACGTCCTCTCTGTGAGACATGGCTCGTGGCTGGCTCTCCACTGCCTCACGTTATTCTACCTCCCACCCCCCGAGTAAACCACCACTCACGCTGCGGAGCTGTGTGCACGCGCACCACCGGACCTGATGCCCACCACGTGCATGCGCTAAAAATAGCGCAGCTGCTGCGCGAGCGCTGGCGCAGGTAATGAGTTACTGTGCAGCGCAGCCTCGCACATACGCCCGAATTACGCACCATGCCGACCCCTTAATGCGACCGTCACTCACGCTTGCGGGCTGCGTGTACACGCACAACCGGACCTGCTCAGGTTGCTTGCCACGGCTCGTGCTGCTGAGGTTGCTTGTGTAGTGGTGTTAACTACTCGCTGTTCGCAAGCTGTGAGAGAGCGGATCGTAAACAAGGTTTTCCCGCTCAATCAAACGGTCAGGGTCAAACGGGGTGAGGTAGGATCCAAATGCCAGATTGGGAAGGACCAATCGGAGGGTCCCACAAGGTGGCCGGGGATTGGACAACCCGGCCACGAACAGGTATAAAAGCCAGAGCGCTGAGAGCTCTTGGCCAGTTCTGCTACACGAAGACCCAAGTTGGCCGAAGACAAATAGGACCCTGGACCAAGCCTTCCAGCCCTTGTCAGGGCTGGGGCTCAGAGTAACCAGTGGTCAGGGGAGATAGGTCCTGGATAGGACCCTGTCTCCCAGCCTTCCCGCCCTTGTGAGGGCGAAGGTCCTGAGCGACCAGAAGTCGGGGACCTGCCGGGCCAGTGACGGGTCAGGTTGCCTCCCCTAGGTCCAAGCCGGAGGACGCTAAGCTAGCGGAGAGATTAGATAGACAGCAAGTCCGGAGGCTGTACCTCCGTAGAATAGGAGCGAAGTGTGAGTGTGGAGCTGTACAAGGTCTGGAGGCTGTACCTCCTCAGGGTAACGGGTGAGGGGACCATATACCCCTTTGTGTGATAAGGACTGTGTAATAAGACAATAAACAGTGTGTGCCATAAAGAAGTTTATGTCTGTCCTTTACAACACTACAACTGGAGTTAGAAGATGGAAACAAGACGAACGAACCGCACACCAAGTCCGGACGACGCAAGCTCCAACTCACCCGTGGGTGCTGAGGGCAGCGCTGAAGACGCCGGCGTGCCAACAGCCGCGCCACCACCAGCGGTGCAGCCGATTGCCGCGAGCGGCGGCATCCAGGCTGCTCACGCCCGTCTCGCCCAGCTGCTGCATGCTGCAGCAGCCATCCTGGAAGAAATTACCTTGGGGGCTGCGGGCGGAGCGGAGCGGCCGACGGCGGACGTTCCCGCCATCACAAACCCGGAAGAGGTCGATTTTCCCGCCGATGGGTCACGTGGTTCCGCCGGAAGCGGAAGCCACGTGCATGCTGGGAACTCCGGCGGCCAATCACGGTACACCGCGTCATCAGAGCGCGACGCTGCCTCTGCGAGCCACTCCAGCAACGCCACGTCATCACGGCTGCGACGCCGTACAGTAAATCTCGTGGATCAAGCGATCGCCGCGTTTGGGACCGAGTCCGACCTAGACGAAGAGGATGACATGGCTGCTCTACAGCAACGTCTGCCCGTCTTCCATGCATTCTCGTCCACAGGGGGCGACTGGGCGGCATTTGAGCGTCGCTTCCTCAGCCACCAGGAGATGGTGGGCTGGTCAGATGCACAGGCTCTACGTGCACTACCAGCCACCTTGGACGACGACTCTCTCGCTGCGCTCATTTCCATTCCCAAGCGACAAAGAGCGACACTACAAGCGGCACTTCGGTGGCTGTCCGATGTCTACGGACCTCCTTCCGCCACACGCCACCAGTTTTACGAGAGACGGTGCAAGCCAAGAGAATCGCCATTGGCGTTCCGCACCACGCTACTCGCCATGGCAAGAGCGGCTTAACCCCGCATGGACGATGAGGCCATCGACGCTCTCGTCCTACAGAAGCTGGTGGAGATGGCGCGGGGACTGCGTCTTGTCATCCAAACTGTGGATGATGAAGATATGTGCTCGCTGCGAGCTGCCCGGAGCATCCATGCTCACCTGATGCTCGACCAGGATGAGCCCATCACCACATCGGCTACGACATCGGGGCCTGCCAGCAGGGACGACGATCGCTCTCCAGATCGGGTCTTCTTAACGTCCAGGGCGACAGGCCGGCGATCACAGGATCGCACCAGATGCCGCGACGACCAGGAGCGGGGACGGGCCTTCCCCCGCAGCAACGTGACGTGCTTCAACTGTGGCCGCCGAGGCCACATCTCTTCTGACTGCCATGCACCTCGTCGGCGCTCCTCCGAATCCCGAGACCGGGACCACAGGGCTCCCAGCGCACCGCGGCAAAAACAGACGAGTCGCAGCACCCCTCATGCTCGGCCCTCACTCACACCTTACACACCACAACGCACTGTTGACTTCGCTCGGGATTCGGCGTATGATGCGCGGTGTTTGGGCGACTCTTCACGGCCACTCCGACCTGGGCAGTGGTCAGAGCTGGCCCATAGGGTGGTCGCAGCGATGGCGGGTTCCTCGGTGGTTGTTGGTTCGATCGAGGGGGTAGAGTTTCGCGTGCTTGTCGATACCGGTGCATCGGCCACTGTCATTTCCGATTTAATTTATAACATACTGCCGGTGCGATGTCGACCATTGCAAAAGGTCTCTGTTCCGTTTTTTGCCGCAAATGGAAGTTCGCTGGGGATTCTCGGGCAAATTCGGGCGCAAATTGCGATTGGTGATATTAAATTGGCCGGCCCTGTTGTTGTCTCTTCCTCCCTCGCGGTACCGTGTCTCCAGGGTACTGATTTTCTCGCCAAAATGCCCATTAAAATCCTCATCTACCAGGGATGTATTGAACTCCCGTCGGGCCGCCGGATGGCATTTTTACCCGCAACCACGCATTCACGGACGGCAAATGCCTCCGTGGAGGCTTTTACGGCTTGCGCTGTACGCATTCCGCCAGGGGCACAAATGCTTGTACCCTTGCGGTTAAAGAAACCGCTCGCTCCCACCGCCTCGGTAAATGGCATTCTGTTGGGACCCTCCAACACAGCAGTTAAGAACCTATCATTGGTGGCCGCACAGACTCTCGTAGCGGGCGACAGAGAGACATTTTTACAAGTTTAAATGTTGGTCTGTCCGAAACCGTCATTCCACAGGGGACAGTGCTCGCTCATGCGACAGTGGCGCCTCTGGGGACCGAGGTTGTGGGACACGTATCTGACAGTCGGCAGCCTCGCCCTCCTCCTAAGTTAGACGAGGGATGGATTGACGCTCTCTGCGCGGATGCCGGCGATTTATCCGGGTCACAGCAGATTAAATTGCGGGCTCTTTTGCGGGAATTCTCGGATGTGTTCAGCAAATCACTATTTGATATTGGTTGCACCAAGCTGCTGCGTCACCACATTGATACTGGTGACGCTGCCCCTATCCGCCAAAACCCGTTTTGGCTCAGCCCCGGCGGAGAAACAGCACGTGAAATGGGCAGTTGACGACATGCTGGCGGCTGATATCATTTCTCCTTCAACCAGCCCCTGGGGTGCTCCGATAGTGCTGGTCAAAAAGCATGATGGCAGTCTTCAATTCTGTTTCGATTTTCGGCACCTAAATAAATTTCCGTGGCTGACGCCTATCCTCTTCCACGTATGGATGAGTCATTGGATGCTCTGGCAGGGGCACGTTATTTTTCCACGTTAGACCTTCTGTCGGGGTTTTGGCAACTTCCCCTCGACGAAGCGTCAAAACAAAAGACTGCTTTTTGGACACCACAGGGCCTTTTCGAGTTTAATAGATTTCCCATGGGTCTCCACTCGGCCGCAGCGACGTTTCAGAGGCTCATGGAGGTGGTCCTCGCTGGGCTCCAGTGGGACTCATGTCTCATCTATCTTGATGACGTTATCGTCTTTGGCCGCACGTTCAACGAACACATTGAACGGTTGCACGCTGTTTTCGAAAAGATGCGAGCTGCTAACCTGAAATTGAAACCGCAGAAATGCCACCTTCTGTGTGAGTCTGTGCGCTATCTGGGCCACATAATCAGCCACTCGGGAATTTCCACAGACCCTGAAAAGACAAAATGTGTCAGCCAATGGCCTACCCCCACCTCTGCGGGGGATATTCGCAGCTTTATCAGGTTCGCGTCGTATTACCGACGGTTTGTGGCTGGTTTCGCTACAATCGCCAAGCCACTGCATGCTCTTACGGCGAAAGGGGTCAAATTTTATTGGGGAGACGCTGAACAGGCCGCATTTGACTCCTTGCGGAATGCTCTCGTAGCAGCACCGCCCTTAGCTTACCCCGATTTTGCGAAACCATTTATTCTGGACACCGATGCCAGAAACACCGGAATCGGCGGGGTACTATCCCAAACCATAAATGGCGTTGAGAGGGTCGTTGCCTATGGAAGCAGGGTCTTGTCCCCTGCAGACCAACGCTATTGCATGACCTGACGCGAGCTGCTGGCCATTGTTTATTTCATACCGTTCGCTCCGATCACTCTGCGTTGCAATACGCTTTGCGCGTTGACCAACCATCTGGCCAGCTCTCCCGATGGCTTGAAGTCCTCCAGGATTACAATTTTATGGTGATTTACCGCAAGGGTACACAGCACAATAATGCCGATGCGCTATCTTGTCTTCCGCTAGAAAAAAAAATGCGCGTGCTTTACGGGTTCTGGCCGCTGCAAGCCGCCAATGGTACAGTCGGTTGCACGTCCTGAACCATTTTCTGCCGCGTTTCCCTCCGATTCTGTGCCGGAGGCGGACCACGAAAGTCCACCAGCAAGTGATGACTTGCTGGGGATAAGGCTGGATGAATGGGGTCAGCACCAAATGAACGACGCGTCATTGTTGCCTCTGCGTCGTTGCGCATGTGATACGACCTCACGTTCGGGTAAATTGAACTCTTTTGCTATGTGGCGTGGTCTGCTCATGCATTGGGATGCTGATTCCTGCCAGTACAAAATTGTGGTGCCTTCGGCTTTGCGGTGTACGGCCGTGTGCGCGGCACACGAGCGATTGTCGCACCTGGGTGTGTACAAAACCATGGGTTTGCTAAGATTGCAATTTTACTGGCCGGGCATGCTTCGCGACGTGACTGATATTTTAATGGGCTGCGCCCAATGTGCGCAACGAAAGCCGCCAGCGAAGCCGGCATGCGCTCCACTGCAGCCCATCTCGGTATCCCGTGTGAACAAACTGGTTGCTCTTGACATTTTGGGGCCTTTCCCTACAACGCCTCGTGGTAATAAGTACCTTCTGGTTGGGGTTGAGTATTTTACACGGTGGCCTATGGCCTGGGCCCTCCCGAACCAGTCGGCAGCAGCCGTCATGGACGCCTTTGTTCAAGGCTATGTGTTGGACAAGGGCGCTCCAGAACGGCTGCTGACTGATCAGGGAAGAAATTTTTCAAGTACCCTGTTGAGCGAGGTATGCAGCCTGTTGGGCACTAAGAAGGTGCGTACTTCGCCCTATCACCCCCAAACAGATGGCATGGTGGAGCAGCTGCATAGAACCCTCACCTCGATGCTGTGCCATCAGGTTGATGAATCCCACGTATACTGGGACTTGCAGATCCCAGGGGTCCTCGCTGCTTACCGCATGGCGCCACATGCAGCGACGGGGTTCTCTCCGTTTTTCCTAATGTATGGCAGGGAGGCCATTCCTCCCGCTGACGTTCGGCTTGAGATAGAGCAGCTTCCACGGTCATCGAAGCTCGCTGATCATTTACGCTTCAATCTCCGGAAGCTGTCTGAGGCACGTGATGCGGCGATTGAAAATTCTGCCTCCCGCCAGCGGGCCAATTTGAGGTTGGAAGCCCCTCGCACGTCCATACATCGGTGGGCACCAGGTGATAGGGCATGGCTTCATTGCCCCCAGGTGCCGAAGTCGTCGAGATTGCACGACCACAATGTATTAAAATCCATTGGGGACGGCGTCACTGGTTTGTGCACCCTTCTCGCCTGAAGCCATTTGTTGCTCCGCGCGGCTCTGTGTCAAACTCACAACACGAGGGCCGAGCGTGTGATGTGTCCTAATCCATGGCGCAGATGTGTCATTCCTCCCGCAGATGATGCGGGACTGATGGAGTCGTGCGAGCCGCGTTCTGCCACTGGGAATCGGGGGGCGCCACGAGTCTCTGCAGAGAGGCCTCAGGACCCACCCAACATTTTTGTCAGGCTGCCTGACCCGCCCGACATTTTTGCCAGGCTGCCTCACCCGCCTGCGCCTAGAGTCTCCGCAGAGAGACCTCCTGACCCACCCAACATGTTTGCCAGGCTGCCTGCCCCGTCTGCACCAAGAGTCTCCGCAGAGAGGCCCCCTGTCCCTACCAACATTTTTGCCATGCTGCCTGACCAGCCTGCAACCCGGATGAGGACACCCATCCCCTACGATGGGTCCGCGAAATATACACGGGCTAAATCGCGTCGGTTTTCATGATTGACTATCGTTTGTTTTCTGCAGCAGAACGCTGCATGGGTTGTTGCGTCGCGAATGTCGTTAGTGGTGATTGTCTCTCACCGTGTACATATGTTGTGTGGATCTGGGGGGGGGGGGCGGTATTTATATTGGGCGTTCTTGTTGTTCTTGTGGTTCTTGTTGTTTTTTTGGCACACACATCGGTTCATTCATGGGGGGGTTTTCTCTTTGTAACAACCGGGACGGCTGAGGCTTCCAGAGCGGGGGGGGGGGGGGGGGATGTTGTGGTGTTAACTACTCGCTGTTCGCAAGCTGTGAGAGAGCGGATCGTAAACAAGATTTTTCCGCTCAATCAAACAGTCAGGGTCAAATGGGGTGAGGTAGGATCCAAACGCCAGATTGGGAAGGACCAATCGGAGGGTCCCACAAGGTGGCCGGGGATTGGACAACCCGGCCACGAACAGGTATAAAAGCCAGAGCGCTGAGAGCTCTTGGCCAGTTCTGCTACACGAAGACCCAAGTCGGCCGAAAACAGATAGGACCCTGAACCAAGCCTTCCAGCCCTTGTCAGGGCTGGGGCTCAGAGTAACCAGTGGTCAGGGGAGATAGGTCCTGGATAGGACCGTGGCTCCCAGCCTTCCCGCCCTTGTGAGGGTGAAGGTCCTGAGCGACCAGAGGTCGGGGACCCGCCGGGCCAGCAGCGGGTCAGTTTGCCTCCCCTAGGTCCAAGCCGGAGGACGCTAGGCTAGCGGAGAGATTAGATAGACAGCAAGTCCGGAGGCTGTACCTCCATAGAATAGGAGCGAAGTATGAGTGTGGAGCTGTACAAGGTCCGGAGGCTATACCTCCTCAGGGTAACGGGTGAGGGGACCATATACCCCTTTGTGTGATAAGGACTGTGTAATAAGACAATAAACAGTGTGTGTGTAGTTTGTTCGAATTAGGTGCACACACACGCAGCTTGGAGGCAACACTATTTATTAAACGGTAAGTAATATAACACTGTACATGAGGTGGTGACCACCTTCCTCAACTCACTAACACTCTGAAACACAGGACGACGACCCGGGACTTGAGGACCGATGATATCGTCTTCACTTCGGAGTTCAACAGCCTCGCTCTGCGTTCACACCACGCTTATATCTCCTCTGGCATGGCCGGCTCCGCCCAGGCCATGCCTCCCTTCCCAGGCCACACCTCCCTTCCCCCACCTCACGGGAGGTCTGGGTCCCTCCACCACGTGACCCCCCAGGCACCCCCTTGGGG